>CM075982.1:17138619-17139891 GCA_038087875.1 Malacoraja senta
AATAGATTTCTACTTTTTTTCCTTTTTTCCAACAATATTTCATGAACACACTTGAGTGCAATAATGACATAATATATCCCTTGAGTTCTTGTTGTGCGAATAACCTATGAAATGGTTCCTCATATTCACTTTTCGTGGAATACTCTTGAGCATCCAAGCTTCATATACATTTAATAAATATTTTCACACTGTAAACTGCAATCCAATTAAGTTTGATTTGAATAATTATTTTAGTTCTCTACTTGTAGTTAGGGGTAATCTTATTTCAAGAAAGAATAAGCGGTACAAAAGAATCTGAATTATTACATGAAAGATCTTGCAATAAAATATTGAAAGGCATCACCTTCAGTGCGTTTCTATTACTTCTAACGGTACATGTACAAATGAAGCAAAGTTGGAAGGAATACCTGTCTGTCCTAAGAAATTCGCCCTCATACATGCGACAAAAATAAATGTTGCATCGGCTTTTTTGTGTATTTTAACCATACTTATACCGGTAATAGTCACATGCAATTGGACTGCTTAGTCACATATAAAAAAAAATTGGGCATACACAATTACCAACTGGTTTTCAGACATCAGCATCGCCCTTATTACTAATTGAAGTAACTTCAATTATTACAGAAGGAAACAAAAAAAATTGCATAAGTAGCGAAACTATGAATGAAGAATCTTTCGAATTCATCTTCACTCTCTGTGTCTTTGTCTGACCGATAGCACTGGTCATCATCATCTGGATCATACTCATCATCACTTGAATCCTCTTTCTCTTCCAAGGAGTCATGAATGTCAACCAGCCTAGGGGGTAGGATCTCAGTCGTGTCCATAGTGGTTCCAACTTGTCTCCATTCTTGCCACCATCTGTTGGTGGTGGAATGATGGGGTTGGGCTCATTAGTCCTCTTCCATATTGCCACCTGGTATTTTACCCTTCTGATGTGTTGCTCTAGACTGTCATTGCAAGGAGGAAATGAAGACAAATTCACGTGAACGGACCTACTTATTTCCTCTCCATCACCTTTGGACCTTTCTTTCATCATAACGAATCTAGCTTCGTCGACACCAGTAAATCTTGGTTTCCCATACAAGGCACATGTGAAGACGATAAGGTCTTAATTTAGTGGAATTTCGATGTATCTTTACTGAGAAACAGACTCAATTGCATGTATCAACTTCACAGACCACAAGAAAGAGGGTAAAGTGTGAAAAAACACAATTTTGACAGATTAAAATAAGGGGTAAAAAAAACATAGACCAAATGAGTTTTTCTTGG
>CM075982.1:17140091-17302066 GCA_038087875.1 Malacoraja senta
GCACTGAAGGTGATGCCTTTCAAATATTTTATTGCAAGATCTTTCATGTAATTAATTCAGATTCTTTTGTACCGCTTATTTCCTTTCTTGAAATAAGATTACTCCCTAACTACAAGTAGAGAACTAAAATAATTATTCAAATCAAACTTAATTGGATTGCAGTTTACAGTGTGAAAATATTTATTAAAAGAATATGAAGCTTGGATGCTCAAGAGTATTCCACGAAAAGTGAATATGAGGAACCATTTCATAGGTTAATCGCACAAACAAGAACTCAAGGGATATATTATGTCATTATTTCACTCAAGTGTGTTCATGAAATATTGTTGGAAAAAAGGAAAAAAAGTAGAAATCTATTACATATTAAAAAATGTGTCATTAAACCATTTGTATTTCAGTCATTGTCATACCATTACCATGTGTCTAGGGCTGGAGCTTTGTGACTATAAACAGATTCATTTTTTTCGCGTTTATTATTTTGTTTACAGTGTACTATGTTTACTTATTCTGTGATGCTGCTGCAAGTAAGAATTTCATTGTTCTACCTGGGACATATGGCAATAAAACACTCTGGACTCTGACAAGTTAACCTGATAAATGAGAAGATATTTGATGTTTTAGTGGTTTAAAGGTGGAAAAATCTTTTGGATCCGAGGTATTCGAGGCTGCTCTAAATTGCTGGGCCCCGTGACACAAATGTTTAAATCATTAAAGGCCAAACATGAGGTGCCAGATGACTGGATGATAGCAAATGTGGTGCATTTATTCAAGCAAGGCAGCAGGGATAAGTCAAGTAACAGAAAGAACCCTCCACCACCACCCCTGCTTCCATTATACCAAGCCAATTTTCATCCAATTTGCTTATTTGGTTTGGCTCCCAATGGCTCTAATCTCTTTGGCCAGTTTCCCACGTGGGGACTTGGAAAAGATCTGACCAAAGTTTATGCAGACAACAAAAGCCCACTGCCTTTCTTACCATTTATTTGCTATTTTATTACCTCTAAAAATAATTAATAATTGGACTATCTTTGATCGGACTTTAATGGACTTTAACTTGCCGCTAAACGTTATTTCCATTATCATGTATGTGTACACCGTGGATGGATCTTTTGTAATCATGTGTTGACTTTCCACTGTCAGGTTAGCACGCAACAAAAGCTTTTCATTGTACCTCGGTACAAGTGACAATAAGCTAAACTTAAACACCTCCAGTTTAGATTCTGACACCACGATAGGTTTGGTATCAGGGTGTGTTTGTGGTCAGGATGATGGGGGAGGTGGAAGAAGGTTCTCTATTTAGGTGGGGGAGTGGGTCACACCAAGAGTGCACAGGAACCTAAAGTGGGTTCCGTACACACTGACCCTAATGGCGATATCCGAGTTGGTGGTGCAACACCAATCTGAAATGTTCCCACAATTCCTCCCTTTAAACACGTCACTTAGAAACAGTCCCCTGCCCCTGGGAGTAAGGGAGTATGATAATATGGAACTATTCTATACTGTGACGCCGCACGATTCAGTTTCTTGCCAGCTTCGTAAGTTATATGTCAAAGGAGTAAAGTTGGCCATTTGGCCCATCGAGTCCATTCTGCCATTTAATCATGGCTGAGCAATCTTAATACTCAGCACCACATTCTCCAACCTTCTCCCATAACCCTTGACACCCATACTAATCAAATATAATGTTAATTACTGATCATCTGTGTCAATCCCTTGCCTGGGATCGCTCCAATCGCGGCCTTCGGACTTTACCATCGTGAGCTTGCAGTCTCGGGAAGGGCTAGTCAGGAGTTCCAATAACGCAGATGTTCGACCGGGGTCCGATCGCCGGCGGGGGGAGCTGACATACCCCCGATGCAGGAGCTTATCACCCAACACGGAGGGCCCAAACGCCACCGGCTACAGGATTCAAGACAGTCCCATCAACGGAGGGCTCAAACCCCCGATAGCGGGAGAGCAAAGAAGGGAAGAGATTTGAACCCTATTTTTTCCGCCTTCCATCACAGTGAGGAATGTGGATAGTCACTGTGGTGGATGTTTATGTTCAAATATATTTTATATGTTCTGTGGCTTTTTATTTGTATGACTGACTTGGCAAATGAAATTCCTCGTATGTTGCAAAACATACTTGGCTAATGAAGTATTATTGTGATTGAAATTTTGATTGTGAAAAATACCCAATAACCTGGCTTCAATAGCCGTCTGTGGCAATGAATTCCACAGATTCGCTAACCTCTGACTAGTTTTCACTCTATTACATCTCATCTGGTTTTTACACAGAGACGATAGGGGGGTGGACAGAGGGTAATTCCGTATTTAGCTTCCCTGAAGTTCGGACGTGGCTCGTTTTCCGGGAGAAAGAAGGTGAAGTGTTGGAGCAAGGACGTGAAGAAGATGAAGAGCTCCGTCTTTGCCAGCTGCTCCCCCAAACACACACGGTGACCTGTGGGGTGAGGGCAGAGTGGTTAGTGACCCGAGAGAGGGACTGGCAGGGCCACATTGAGTGAACAGGAATGAGTTCCCCCACAGTCTAGAGTCCCAATGTCATCCTGCCCAATCCCTCACAGAAACAGTACACTCCCATCCTCACTGTTACGCAAATGCTCATTCTGTTCACTTTAAGTCCACATAAAATGTGCTCTTTCAGCACTGGGCTGACAATAAAGTATTTTAGCATTTGACTTAAATTTAGATGTTAATGAACTGAACTTTATACATCCAGGAGTAAGCTCCCCAACTCCCCTCACAGTGCAGAAGATGGAGCTAGATATCCATAATCACAGCTACCTCTTTTAATACATTCAAAAATCCATAAATCCCACATTACCTGCAGAGAATGGAATGAAAGCTTCCGGCTTCACGAACATCCCGTCTGAATTCAGGAAGTGTCCCGGATTAAACTCACATGGAGTCAACCAAATGTCTTCATCATACAAGGCTGAGGTAATGTTTGGATAGATTGTTGTTCCCTAAAAGTCATTTAAGGAGACAAATTAGTCAGCATCAGGACCTGAGAACAATGGCGAGTTGTCCGTCTGTGCCGCTTCTGCACAGAGGGCGATAAACATTCAAGATTAGCTCTAGATCATACCTTAGGAATGGTGTAACCCATGACCTCGGTGTCTCTGTATGCTTCATGAGGCAGTGAAATTGGAACAATATTTCCTAAGCGTTGGGTTTCGTGGATAACTGCGTTAGTGAATGGCATTTCCTCACGGTCTTCCAGCTTTGGCTTCCTCCCGTTCCCAATGACTCTGTCAATCTCCTCATGGACCTGGGCTGCAGGAACAAAGCAATAACTCATTTTCAGTTTCAGTTCACCAAAGGTGCTGGTGTTTTTGTTGTATCTGTCACTCCCTCAAAATGTCCCCAAAAGTGTTCCTGTTAAAATAAATTCTGGTAATATAGTGACTATCTTAACCTAGGAACTGCAGCAGCCAATTTATGCAGAACAAGATCACAGAAATTTCACTGGGATGCAGATTTAAATAATGGGTTTTCATGGACTTCAGGTTTCAAGACCTGGTGTTGATAATTGAATTATTTCAATCAGTGATTTAGTGGGGTGGGTGATTGCAACCTTCATGTGGTCCCTGTTTTAACGAATGCAATCAACCTGGTGTGCACAATCAAATAAGATCAAATAGAACAAGTTGTCCCACAAATTTACGCTGTGCATGCCATGCACAAGAAGAAGAAGAGTGATTTAGGCACAAAATCAACTGCAATATTAGAGGGCAGCACAGTAGCACAATGGTAGAGCTGATGCCCCACACTGCCAGAGATCCAGGTTTGATCCTCGTCAGGTGGACTGATGGGCCTGTTATCTTCAAACTCTAAGCTACTCGTAGATACCTTTCCTAATAACTTTATTCCCCCTCTTTTAAAACTTTTGCACTCCTCCTCCATATCTTGCATCAACACAAGAGCATCCCTGATAATGTGGCAAAGACATTGTTACACTTACACTGTACATCAGGATGGAGCACCATGAAGAGCAAGGCCCAGTTTAGGGTGGTGGAGGTGGTCTCTGTACCTGCAGCAAAAAGGCTCCATAATGTCCCTACCAGCTTGGACTCCTGAAAACTTGTGTTGGGGATGTGTTTCATCTAAGATGCAAATAAGAGAACCATTGTTAAGATGTAGAATCAAAGGCAGATCATCGGAAGGGTGCTAAAGTCAGTCATCTTGCGTTAAAAGTGCCTTAAAATGGTATAATACACTGGTGAGGTGACAACTGAAGATGAACATCCAATTCTGGCCAGAACACTCAGGGAAGCTGTGAAGGTCCTGGGAAAAACTTCCTATGAGGCTTCAGCCACAAGATTAGGCAGCTCAGATCTTGAGGAAATTTGAGAGGAGACTTGAAGAAAGTCCTTGGGACCAGGACTAGTTAACACTGGGTACAGAGAGGGAAGATAATCAGGGAAAAGCAGAGAGAACTGGATGCATTATGGACCAAATGCACGGAAATTGGACCAGAAGAGATAGTACAATTGTCAATGTGGACTGTTTATCTGCTATAAACTCCATGATGAAGCTCTGAAAGTGAACATGCAGATAGACAAAGTAATTCAGAAGGTAAAGACATAGCAAGAGGATTTGAGTACAACTATAGAGGTATTTTGCTCCATTACAAAGGGCCCAGGTGAGACTGCACCTCAGATGTTGTTTCTGACCTCACAATCTAAGGAAGTACAGGTAAACAACACCTGGTGTAGGGCACTGCAATTACCATCCCTTCCCCGCCAAGGAGACAACACATGGGAATGGATGGGAGACACGACCACATAAAGCACTGTGCCTGGAATACCCCAGTAATCATCACCTACCTTCTCCTGTTGTGTAAAGAAAGCATCAATGAAGTCCCTGGGATCATCGTGATCCCATGATTCTTTGTGCCTTGTGACTATTTTTTGTAAAAATTGAGTGATTTTATTTTGATTTTCAAATATTTTCTGTTGTGGGCCCGGGAGGTGTCGAACAAAGGGTAAGGCATTCGTCAGCTGAAACAAAGCCAGGATTTGAAATTAAATACATTTTTCTCAATCCTCTGAGTTTTCTTAAAATAAAGAACAAAAAGTAGGTTTTCACAGTGATACAATGAGGGAGGATGTAATGGAAGGTGTGGGTTTATTATAGTCAGGCCTGCCGTGGGGATAGGCAGTGCCCTGTGGTGTCCTCTCTGCCCGGCCGTCACTGGTGGCTGTGGGATGTCCCGGTGAGTCGCTGCCATTTTTTCTTAACTAAAAATAACTTAATCAATTATCAACAACAATATTTACAGTGTGAAATAAATCAAAACAAAACCCACCACCATAACACAAGTCAAACAAATATACTGAATAAACTACTGTACAACTATATCACCATCCTTATTGAGGATACATTCCACAACCCGCGGTGCTCAGCGGTCCCGGAAATCCCCCAGGGTGCCCGTGGACAGAGCCCTCTTCCACCTGGTGCCATGACTGCCTTGGACTGTCTCGTCCGCGTGGTAATAACGGATCAAATCGGTTTGTACACCCTGGTGGGAATGTTGAACATGGGAAGTTGGGAGCAGTGTCCAGTATCAAGAGGTTTCACCAACATTGTTCAGAACACCATGGAGAATTGAATGGTCGGTGCATTGGATGTGCGGCGATGTCTCAATGTGAGAAGCCTCCTTTACATTCTCTATGTCCATTCTCCATGTCCATGTCCAGCAGAGCTGGTCCAAGCACGATCCGTGGCGGAGCCTAGGTTGGCAGCTGCTGACATCAGTGACCGAGCCTCTTGCTTCGGCAGAGGTACAACTGACCGATGGTAAGTGAGTCGCCAAATATTGAGATGGTTGGTGCGTCTTTGAAATCAAACACAACTTGAGACCCTGCATCAGGACTCGGTCAAAGAGCCCTCCTTCGCTCTATAGCTCAGACGTCCAGTTGTCCCACTCCAATTACTAGGGTGAACATTTAATTGATTTGTTGTATTTCAGATCCCAATATCATAATATCATCGCTTGTCACAGCGTTGTCATAATGAATACAATGCATTTCTGACCATCTTAACATTTTGGACACCAGCAGATCACTGGATGTCAATCAGACTTTAAGGTCTTATTTTCTAATATCTGATTCATTATCATCACTTCATAATATTTCGGGAGAAGTTCATTCTCGCAAATTTTGAAAAAAACTGTAGATGCTGGAAATGTGGAAGTAAAACAGAAACACACAGCAGGTTAGACAGCATCTGTGGTGAGAGAAACAGTTAATGTTTCAGGTCCAGAAACCTTCATCAGAATTGGAATGGAAAAAGACAAGATGTAGACTCAAAGAACTGTAGATGTTGGTTTACCAAAAACAGACACAAAGTTCTGGGTCAGGTAGCATCTCTGGGGAATATGCGTTGGTAACTCAGGTTGAAACCCAAAGGGAATTGATCGCTTTGTGGCCAAGTTTGCGGATGATACAAAGATAGGTGGAGAGGCAGGTGGGGTTGATGAAGCAGGAAGTCTGCAGAAGGACTCGGATATGTTGAGATAGTTGGTCATACACTTGTTGTATGACTGCAGAAACCAAATTTCCTTTGAACTTCATTTGAGGTTCAAATTACAATAAACGGTATTGTATTGTATTGTATTGTATTGGTAAAGGGTTTAAAGGTTTAGACTAATTTCTTAATCGACAAAGGATTCAGAAAATCGGAGGTGCAACGGATCTTGGGCGTGCCGGTGCAGGATTCCCAAAAGGTTAATTTGCAGTTTGAGTTAGTGGTAAGGAAGGCAAATGCAATTTTAGCATTCATTTTGAGAGGACTAGAATTTAAAAGCAAGGATGGAAAGCTGAATCAGCTGCTGGTCAGACTTCATTTGGAATGTTGTGTGCAATTTTGGGCAACATATCTTAAGAACACGTGCTGGCTTCCGTAGACTTCGACTTCCATTCAGAGTCCATTCATATTCCAACCTTCTGGACTCAATATCAATCTCAACAACTTCACATAACTTACTTCCTCTGTTTATATCACAACCATTAGGTTTTGCTGCAAGTTACCCTTCTATAATATTTACACAGTTCTTTTCTCTCTACTACCACCTGCTGGAATACATTTGAGACGGACTTATAGGCAGAGCCCTACATTGCCCACAAGTGGTACATCGTCAAATGAACAATCTGCCTTACCTGGCCCCAAAATCCACCTTCCAATACAAAGCTTTCTTCAAGTATGTGCAAAAATCCAAGGAACCATTTGTCATGATACTCAAAACGATCTCCGAAGATAATGGAACAGATAATATTTGAGGTTGCATAAGTTAACGGGATGTGAGGATCAAAAGGGCCACCTGAATGGATGTGTGGAGCAAAAGAGTGGTAAGAAATTAGATTTTTTTCAGAAGCAATGATCATACAAACAAAAGAAATTGTGAAGAAACAGACTGCAGTGAAGTTTGAAATTACCCGCAGTAAAGAAAGCTAATGGCATGTTCACTTTCATTGCGAGAGGATTTGAGTTTAGGAGCAAGGAGGTCCTACTGCAGTTGTACAGGGCCCTGGTGAGATCACACATGGAGAATTGTGTGCAGTTTTGGTCTCCTAATTTGAGGAAGGACATTCTTGCTATTGAGGGAGTGCAGTGTAGGTTCACCAGGTTAATTCCCGGGATGGCGGGACTGACATATGATGAAAGAATGGTTCGATGGGCTTGTATTCACTGGAATTTGGAAGGATGAGAGGGGATCGTATAAAAACATATACAATTATTAACAGATTGGACTGGCTAGATGCAGGAAAAATGATCCCTATGTTGGAGAATTGGCCATTTAGAACTGAGATGAGGAAAACTTTTTCACCAAGATAGTTGTGAATCTGTGGAATTCTCTGCCACAATAGGCAGTGGTCGCCAATTCACTAGATGTTTTCAAGAGAGTTAAATTTAGCTCTGCAGGCCAATGGAATCAAGGGATATGAGGGAAAAGCAGGAAATGGGTACTGATTTTGGATGATCAGCCATGATCATATTGGCTCAAAGGGCCGAATGGCTTACTCCTGCACCTATTTTCTATGTTTCTAAGTAGTGCTACAATGAATATAAGGCAGTGGCTTCCTCAGGATTAACTCACCTTGTTCACCTTCAAACGCTTGGTTTAAAAATCCAGCCTCTTCCACAATTCGCAATTCAAGAGACTTCTTTCCGAGCCCAAAATTTTTCAGCGTCAAAAGTGCAAATTTTCTTTGCGCTTTCCACCCGTCACCATACTTTGCTAGAACAATACCTGGATGGAGGTAGCAGGAATATTGTTACATGCATAGACAAACACAAAATGCTGGAGTAACTCAGTGGGTCAGGCAGCATCCCAACAGAACATGAGAATGTTGTTTCATTCAATTTGTTTTCATCCCGTCATTCAAATAGAGCCATGTGGAAATTGGAGGAATAATGCAGGCCCTCTTTGTGGTGGGGGATAGTCACAATATTCCAACAATCCTCTTTCTCATAGCATATAATTGTGTTTATATTCTGCTCCATGAGACAGGATTAAGCAATCTAGAGGATTTTCAGTGACATAAAATCTGGAAACATGTGGATAGGAAGGTGGCACAGATCAACATGCTAGGTCTGCTCTGTAAGGTAGGGGAGATAATTGCTGGCCCCCTGACAAAGATTTTAAAATCTTTACGGTCCATACAAGAGGTGCCAGATGACTGGGTGACAGCAAATGTTGTTTCTTTATTCCAAAGTATCAAGCCAAGTAATTACAGCCAGTGAGTCTCACAACAGTGGTAGAAAAGTTATTGGGGAAAAAAACTATGAGGGACAGGATTAGTTTAATTTAATTTAGTTTATTGTCACGTGCACCAAGATACAGTGAAAAACTTTTGTTGCGAGCTAACCAGTCAGTGGAAAGTTAGTATAGTATAAGTCAGTGGAAACCTAACCAGTCAGTATCACCTTCGCTTTGCACCATGTGAATCTTTTAGACACGGCAAGCGGGGGGAGCACTGTCTAACAAATTCACATGGGCTGGTAAAGGAAGCAATGTGTTTCTGTGTGTGTATATTCCACTCTGACAGTCGCCGTTCCAGTTGCCGGTTTTTCAGACTACTGCCGGCAACTTGATAGTCGCTGGCAGTCCGCTGGAAAATCGCCTAAGTGGGACGGGCCCATTAGACTATAAGAATGAAATTAATCAGTTGGTAAAATGGGCAGAGGCAGATAGATCTTGGTAATGCTGACGTGATCCATTGTGGGAGGACTATTTAGTGTTGGATATTATACAATGCATGGTAGGACCCTTGGGAATATTGAAAGTCACAGCATAGGAAGATAAGGTAGTGAAAAGGGGATAAAGGACATTTGCATTCATTAGACAGGGCAAGCAACATAAAGACACAAAGTCCTGGAATAACTCAGAGTCTGAAGAAAGGTCTCGACCTGAAATGTCATCTATCCATATTCTCCAGAGATGCTGCCTGACCTGCTGACAGGCAGCAAAGGACTTTGTGTCTTTTTGTGCAAACATTAGAAGATCAAATAGGTTATAATACATCTTGTAAATGATTGATTTAGGCCACAACTGGAATACAGCGTACAATTCTGCTTGCCACATTGTACGACATTGTGATTATACTGGAGAGGGTGCAGCGGAGGTTCACCAGAACATAGTCTGGGTTGGAATGTTTCAAGCATGAGGAGCAATGGGATAGACTGGGTTTGATTTTCTAGGAGCAGAGGAGACTGAACGGGGAACCAGGCAGTGGGCTACAAAATAATGAAAGGCACAGACAGAGTAGATAGTACAAACTTTTTGCCCAGAACATTGGAGCCATGAATTAGAGGGCATAGGTTTAAGGTAAATGGAAAGTGGGTTAGAGAGGGTTTGAAGATGAACTGTTTTACGCAGAGAATAGTTAGAAGATGGAATGCACTGCCTGAATGGAGGGTGGAGGCAGAGAACACTTATCGAGTATCTACAACAGCACTTGAATGATCAGGGCATAGCAGGGTACAGACCAATTATTGATAAAAGGGATTAGTGTTGATGGTTGACGTGGAGATGCTGGGCGTAGGGCCTATTTCTGTGCTCAATGCCCACCCACTCACTTGAACCTACTATTACAAACATTCCTAAAGTATCAGCATGAGATTTTGAGCATTTTAGGGTAACAAGAAGGTCTGCTGCAACAGCCATCCACCAAGACACTTTCACACCCACTTCAGACATTTGCAATGTATCGGCAACAGACTAATGTTGTATAATTGGGAGCACTGGTTATAAGTCCCAGGACTTTGTTGACCTGGGAGATGGAGTCAGAACGACAATAAGGAAATGTAGGCCGGATCTCCAGAGGTTCCATTCACATCCATTCACTGCAATTTAGAAGGATGAGAGGGTATCTTATAGAAACATATAAAATTCTTAAGGGGTTGGACATGCTAGATGCAGAAAAATGTCCCCAATGTCGAGTGAATACAGAACCAGGGGTCACAGTTTAAGAATAAGGGGTAGACCATTTATGACTGAGATGAGGAAAAACTTTTTCACCCAGAGAGTTGTGAATCTGTGGAATTCTCTGCCACAGAAGGCAGTGGATGTTTTCAAGAGCGAGTTAGATTTAGCTCTTAGGGCTAACAGAATCAAGGGATATGGGGGAAAAAACAGGAATGGGGTACTGATTTTGGATGATCAGCCATGATCATATTGAATGACGGTGCTGGCTCGAAGGGCCTAATGGCCTACTGCTGCACCTATTTTCAATGTTTCTATCCAGTGGAACTGCTTTCCAAGTATCGGGCTTATCCAGAATTTCCCATCAGCATTCCGCATCCACCTCCATGCAAGTAATGTTTCATCTTCCCATGGAAGCCGCACCTGTCTGCTCAAGGTGGTCTGGCTAGAGTTTCCCTGGGCACTAAGATGGCGAGGTTCAGGGTGCATTCATCATGCCGACAGTTGAATCAGACAATTCCTGGTCCCTCTGAGCCTGTTGCCCAGCAGTGTATCTGGAGCCCACTTCACACTCACCTTCTCCAATCCGCTTAAAGATCTTTTCGTATATTGGGAGCTCTGGCCGGCCTGCAAAATCTTCTGATTTTTTCACCAGCGCCTCTTTCAGGGCCTTGTAGCCACTCAACACCACCACGTTTGTCCACCCAAAGTCTAAGCTCACCACATCGCCATACTTCTTCCGCAGCTTAAAGTGGAGGAGATGGGAGAAAGCATGAGGCTGTCATTGTAACTCACTCACGGAGGCCAAATGCAACATTGAACAAAGACAGAACTGTCGCAAGCTTCTCACAAGTGCACTAGTTTATTCTGAGCCCCTGCTGCCGTTCGCGCTGGGATCCCGGGTGCAACGAGCTGAATTACTCATGCCATTGCTTCCCCGGCTGTTATACCTACTTATTCAGTCGCGATGGACAGATACCGAGCCGCGCCACAAAAGCTTGGCTTCACAGCTGAAACACGGGGAGCATACAAGGGATAAACGCAAATGCAGGCCACAATGTTACATCATTGCCGATAGATACACTTCTGTATTAATCATTGTTTTGACACTGATTTAATCTGGGGACCCCCACTCCCTCATCTGCGGCAGAGAAACAAACATATTGTACAGAATCCAAAGTAGTGAAATCACTCAGTGGGTCGGGCAGCATCTGGGGAGGGAGTGGACAGGAGATGTTTTGAGTCAGGACCCTTCTTCACACTGATTGTAGTGGGGTGGTGGGGTGGGTGGGAGAAAGCTGGATAAGAGGTGAAAGGAAGTCAAAGCCAGGCATGTGATAGGTGGATACAGGTGAAGGGGGTTGATTTGCTGATGAATAGAGTAAGTGACAAAGGTGAGCAATAAAAAGGATTGATTCTACTATCTCCCTCCTCGCCCCCCTCCCTCCCCCTCCCTCTCTACACACACACACCCCCCCCTCCTCCACACACACACACACACACATATCCCTGCATCTAGTTTTACTCCTGTTGACACTCTTTTGTTTCTTTCTCATATCTAGCTTTGTCAGTTACTCCATCCATCTGCCAAAATCTTCCCCATCCCATCCCCTCCTCACCTGTATCCACCTATCACTTGCCAGGCTTTATCCTGCCCCAACTCTGTTTTCCAGCCCCATCCTCCTGCCTACAATTAGTCTGAAGAAGACTTTCAACCTGAAATGTCACCTATCCATGTCCTCCAGAGAAGCAGCCTGACCCGCAGAGTTACTCCAGCACTTTGTGCTTTGCTCCAGTTTCCAACATCTGCAGTTCCTTGTGTTTCCGTGTCATACAGTACAGGCTGGGTATTTTGCGTTCCCTTTAATTGCCCCCCCCCCCTCACCTCCAGGCATACACTGTATAGAGCAGCGGACTAGATTAAATCTATGCAACACCTCAAGAAAGCTGAAACTGCCAAAAGACAATTTCTTGAAATTAACCTGGAGTCAGGTAGAGGTTTATACCAGACCTATAGGTTAAAGCTCGGTGAGTAATGGATACTTACAGGATGTTAGCATTCATGCAGTAAGATGGTCCAGATTTTAAATTGAAGAACTTCATAAAGTGTAAATACAACTGTAGTAGCCATTTAGCTTAACTCTGTATGTTATAACTATAACCAGTTACCTTTAAATTGTATCTGCCTGTAATTACGTGGGTGGGATTTATATGTAGTCTGAGGCGTGTTTGCAGTTGGGATTCTTGCGCAGACTCTCTAGTAGTTAGTTTAGTTTGAAGAATGGGGGGAGAGGTCATAGCTTTGGACCATGCATGGGCATGACCACGATTGAATTGAAATGTACTTATACAAGGAGAAATTTGGATGAATATCTTACTGTTTTTACTACTACAATAAAGAAACTATTAATCAAGAGACCGTGTTTGGAAGATTTATCTTTCAACGACATTGAATGTCTCGTGGAGAGCTTGTGAGTGCGTATCGATTATCTTCTGATCCCCTGTCTTCAATTAAAGTGACTAAAGGAAAGAATCCTTGAAACGATAGAAAAATCTGTCACTACAACAGCTTAATTTACTTTCGAGATACAGCATGGAAACATGCCCTTCGGCCCACTGAGTTCATGCCGGTCATTCACAATAGTTCTATGCAAAGATACTAGAGGAGCTCCTCTAGTATCTTTGGTTCTATGTGATTCCACTTTATTCTCAACCACACCCTATACACTAGGGGCAATTTACAGAGTCCAATTATCCTACAAAACTGCAAGTCATCGGAGTGTGGGCGGAAACGGGAACACCCGGAGGAAACATAGGGAGAACGTGCAAATTCCACACCGACAGCGCCCGCTGTCAGGATCGAACACGGATCTCTGGCGCTGTGAGGAAGCAGGTCTACCAGCTGTACCACAAGTCAACGTCACTGCAAACATGTTAATGTTTAACATGTAAGCGAATAATACAACAACACGATTGTCACAGTTTCACAGCCCGCCGTGCATTTATCAGGAGTTTTGCAATTGGATCATCGTCTCCATAGCACTATCACAGCTACTTTTGAGGAACTCTATCAATGCCTGGATTTGCTGATTTAAGTTTACTTTTGTTGGCGATATTACAGGGCAGAAACACTGACAAAGAAATGGTTAGATGGGGTTTCACACCATTTCACTGAAGAGTTGGAATTTTCTTTAATTAATGTTCGTGAAAGAAACCTCACTCAAATTTTATAATCACCACAATTATCTCCTTATGTCATTTAATCTCAGTACAATAACAAAGTAATGTTAACAGCCAAGGTTTGGAATTCTCAGTGAAGCCTTCTGTGTTGCACAACAAATCCTGTTATCTCAAACCACCATTCAAATGTGACCCTCAAATACACCTGGACCATTTCCGACACTTCCCTACCATTCCTTGACCTCACTATCTCCATCGAAGGTGATAGACTCCTTACCGACATCCACTACAAACCCACCGACTCCCATGGCTATCTGGACTACACTTCTTCCCACCCTGCTTCCTGTAAGGACTCCATCCCCCACTCCCAATTCCTCCGTCTATGCCGCATCTGCTCCCAGGATGAGGCGTTCCACACCAGGGCATCTGAAATATCCTCATTATTCAGGGAACGGGGGTTCCCCTCCTCCACCATAGATGAGGCTCGCACCAGGGTCTCTGCCATACCCTGCAACACTGCTCTCTCTCCCCATCCCCCCACTCACAACAAGGGCAGAGTCCCCCTAGTCCTCACCTTTCACCCCACCAGCCGTCACATACAACAAGTGATCCTCCATCAGTTTCGCCACCTCCAACGTGACCCCACCACTCGCCACATCTTCCCATCTCCCCCCATGTCTGCCTTCCGCAAAGACCGCTCCCTCCGTAACTCCCTTGTCAATTCTTCCCTCCCCTCCCATACCACCCTCTCCCCTGGTACTTTCCCTTGCAACCGCAAGAGATGCATCACTTGTCCCTTCACCTCCCCCCTCGACTCCATTCAAGGACCCAAGCAGTCGTTCCAGGTGCGACAGAGGTTCACCTGCATCTCCTCCAACCTCATCTATTGCATCCGCTGCTCTAGATGCCAGCTGATCTACATCGGTGAGACCAAGCGGAGGCTTGGCGATCGTTTCGCGGAACACCTCCGGTCGGTCCGCAATAACCAACCTGAGCTCCCGGTGGCTCAGCACTTCAACTCTCCCTCCCATTCCGTATCTGACCTCTCTGTCCTGGGTCTCCTCCATGGCCACAGCGAGCAACACCGTAAATTGGAGGAAATGCACCTCATATTCCGCTTGGGCAGTCTACATCTTGGGGGCTTGAACATTGAATTCTCCCAATACTGCTAGCCCTTGCTGTCCCCTCCCCTTCATCAGCCCTCTGGTTGTCTCCTCCCCTCCCCCAGCCCTCGGGCTCCTCCTCCGCTTCTTTCCTTTTTTCCTTTCTCCCCCCCACCCCCTATCAGTCTGAAGAAGGGTTTCGGCCCGAAACGTTGCCTATTTCCTTCGCTCCATTTTGCATCTATCTCCGCTGACCGACCCGCTGAGTTTCTCCAGCATTTCTGTATACATTCAAATGTGACCTTCAGGTCCATTCGCTGAGTATCTGCAAGTCAGAGGTGGTAGATTTCGTATCGAGAGAACAATGAAACACTTAAATGAGCCGCCACAGCCTCTGATGAACCTGCGATCAGCCCATCCTTCAAGACGGTGAATCCATAAAATGTGTCTGGTCCAGAGTGCATAACTGGCTGGGTACTAAAGGACTAGGGACTCTGTCCAGCCGTGGAGCAGAGGATGGGAAGTGGTGTTTGGGTGGTGCACGGGGAACTGCAGGCGCTGGAATCTTGAGTAAAACACAAAGTGCTGGAGTAACTCAGCGGGTCGGTCAGCGGAGATAGATGCAAAATGCCGGAGTAACTCAGCGGGACAGCCAGCATCTTGGGATGGAAAGAATGGGTGACGTATCGGGTCGAGACCCTTCTTCAGTGAGAGTCAGAGGAGAGGCAGCGAGTCTGGTTTAAAATGTGGTCGTGGAGTTAGGGAGCAGGAGTAATCACAAGTACACAAAGGCAGATTATTATCCGAATGGTGTAAGAAGAAGGCAGATTATTATCTGAATGGTGTCAGATTAGGAAAAGGGGAGGTGCCTGGGTGTGCTTGTATATCAGTCACTGAAAGTAAGCATGCAGGTACAGCAGGCAGTGAAGAAAGCAAATGGCATGCTGGCCTTCATATTGAGAGGATTTGAGTATAGGAGCAAGGAGGTCCTACTGCAGTTGAACAGGTCCCTGTTGAGATCACACCTGGAGTATTGCGTGCAGTTTTTGTCTCCTAATTTGAGGAAGGACATTCTTGCTATTGAGGGAGTGCAGCGCAGGTTCACCAGGATAATTCTCGGGATGATGGGACAGACATATGATGAAAGAAGGTATCGACCGGCCTTATATTCACTGGAATTTAGAAGGATGAGGGGGTTCTTATAGAAACATATAAAATTCTTAAGGGATTGGACAGGCTAGCTGCAGGAAAAATGTTCCCTATGTTGGGGGAGTCCAGAACCAGGGTCACAGTTTAAGAATAAAGGGTAGGCCATTTAAGACTGAGATGAGGAAAAATGTTATCACCCAGAGAGCTGTGAATCTGTGGAATTCTCTGCTACAGAAGGCAGTGGACGTCAATTCACTGGATGTTTTGAAGAGAGAGTTAGATTTAGCTCTTCATGCTAACGGAAACAAGGGATATGGGGAGAAATCAGGAACGGGATACTGATTGTGGATAATCAGCCATGATCATATTGAATGGCGCTGCTGGCTCAAAGGGCCGAATGACCTACTTCTGCATCTATTTTTCTATGTTTCTATGACAGATGGGGAGCAGTTGGAGAGCAGGCGCGGGTCGGGTTGTACTGCGGCACAACATTAATCCTGCCCCTGACACGGAACGTCGCGCCTCGCCTCCTGCATCACCATCTACTTGTTATTATGTTTTGCACCAATGATTTTCCCCAGTTTTCTTTATTTTAGAAATTTTATGTGTATCTTATGTATAGTTTTTTTTTTTTTTAATGTTTGTCTGAGTCTATGCGTCTGTGATGCTGCTACACACTAGACTTTTCATTGTATCTGCACCTCACCACAATGACAAAAAAACTCGACCGGACTCGAAACAAACTGCGATACGCAGTCTCAATCTGAGTCGATTTAACAACTGGCCGCTAAACTTTCAGTCCTTTGCCCTCAGCAATCGAAACACTCCACGTTTTTTATATTCACGACATTTCGAAACATTTAGAAGCTATTAAAATATCCACCGTTTCTAAAACCCCACAGATGTTAGGAACCAAAACACTTAAACGTAGATGAAAACACAGAAATATTAAAATTATTGGAAAACAAATAAATAAATACAGATTATTTACGTGCCACACACAATTGGCTCTGCTTTGAAATGTGAGGCTGTTCATGGTGTTTAAAATGATTTCCCCGCTGCCGGTCACTATGTGGGAGTTTAGCCGCAGAGTAGAGGCTGGGAAGCGGCGTTAAACAGATACACCGGGGGAACTGCAGTTGCCGGAATCTCGAGTAAATCACATGGTGCTGGAGTAACTCAGCGGGTCGGGCAACATCCGTGGAGGGGATAGATGGGGACTTCCCTTCCAGTGTTGTTCAATGCCCACCACTGGATGTTGGGGCGGTGGTTACAGCGCCAGAGACCCGGGTTCGATCCCGACGACGTGTGCTGTCTGTGCAGAGTTTGTACGTTCTCCCCGTGACCTGCGTGGGTTTTCTCTTCGGTTTTCTCCCACACGCCAAAGACGCACAGGTTTGGAGGCTTGGTAGGTGTAAATTGGCCCTAGTGAGTGTAGGATAGTGTTAATGTGCAGGGATCGCTGCAGACCGAGTCGGTGTTTCCGCGATGTCTCTCTAAACTGGACTAAACTGACTCCTCCGAGAACCCCAAACACACTGGTCTTAAATGACACAAACCTGCCACTTCCCCCCCCCCCCCCCCTCCTTGCAAACTAACGGACACCGAGGAGTGCAGAGCAAGGAAACGTGTAAAATACAAACAAGTGGAAATGGGGGATGGAGGAAGGAATAGACGGCCAGGGTAACTAAAGGGATAGAATCAGACTGGGAATGTTTCCACCCAACGATGCCGCTCGACCCGCTGTCTCCCTCCAGCAGATTGATCGCTGAGCGAGAAGATTGGTTTATTTCAGATGACCCGAACGACCCAGTTATGTTTCTGTGTAGGAAGGAAATACAGATGCTGGGTTACACCGTAGACACGAAATGCTGGAGTCAGTCAACGGGACTCGGTTCTGTTCCTGTTGCCCACATCCCCTCGAAACCAGGGGGTAGAAAGAAAGAGCTCAAAACGCGTGTATGAGAAATGTGAAGCTGGAGGGGGGAAAGGGAATAAAGGATTCACGACTAATAGGATGGGAACGGGGGTGTCAAGGCCACTGGTCAGTAGCCGAGAGAGACCAAGGGTTAAAGGTGGTCCCGGGTGTGCGTCCGCTTCTTTCCCACGGTCTCTCTCCCTCTCTCTCCACTCGCTGTCTTTACCTTAGCGAATGACAGGTGCGGGTTGTGCAGATCCACTTGCAGAAGGTTGCCGAGGAAAGGCAGAGCCCGGGGCCCGGGAGGGTAGTTGCCACACTTCTTCCACCTCTTCATCAAGTCAAAGGCCAGGGCAAAGACGGTGCAGAACACGGCCAGCGCCGGGAACCCGCCAAACACCCTGAGCACGACCTCGGGGAGAGCCGAGAACTCCATGTTCCCCGGAGATAACGAGCGGCAAACTCACTGTGACTTCACTGGGAGACGACCCCACCAAAGATACTAGAGGATCTTTGGACCCCACTGACCCCTTCGCTCTCACGCACAGATATTCGCCGAGCGGAGCTGGCTGGCCCTTTACTCTTGACAACTCCTCCCGCGACTCCTCCCACAGCCAAGGCGTAACCATGGGCAGTCATATGGGCCCCAGCAATGCCGCCTCTTTGTAGGGTGCTTGAACAATCCCTGTTCCAGACGTACACGGGCCCTATCCCCGAACTCTATCTCCGTTACATTGATGACTGCATCGGTGCTATCTCCTGCACCTATGCAGAACTCATGGACTTGGTCAACTTCACTACTAATTTCCATCCTGCATTCAAATTCACTTGGACCATCTCCGACATCTCTCTTCCGTTTCTTGATCTCACTGTCTCCATCACAGGAGATAGACTATTGATTGATATCTATTATGAACCCACTGACTACCACAACTATCTAGACTACACCTCTCCCACCCTGCCTCCTGCAAAGACTACCCCTAGTAATTCCTCTACGCCCCATCTGTGCTCAAAATGAGGTGTTCCATACCAGGATATCTGAGATACCCTCATTCTTCAGGGAACACTGGTTTCCCTCTTCCATCATAGATGAGGCTCTCACACAGGTCACCTCGTTATCCTGCAGTTCCGCTCTTGCTCCCCCTCCAACAGGGACAGTCAACCTAGTCCTCACCTTTCACCCCATCAGCTGTCGAATACATCATATAATCCTCCAACATTATCGCCATCTCCAATGGGATCCCACTACTAGTCACATCTTCCCATCTCAACCCCTTTCCGCTTTCCACAGAGACCATTCCCTCCACAAATCCCTGGTTACCCATCCCTTCCCACCCAAACCACCCCCTCCCCAGGTACTTTCCTCTGCAACCGCAAGAGATGCAACACCTGTCCCAGGCACGTGCCGTCAGGGTAGGCAATGTAGGCACTGCCTACCCTGACTAAAATTATAAAATGGTAATAACTAAATATAAATAATAAAGGCATGGGAGAATTATGCCTATCTAAGAGATCGATCTCTTAGGTAGGCACAATTCTCCGTGCCATTCATCCGCAGCACTTGTAACCCTTGAAGGTCTGTGCAGCCCACGTGCCGTCAGCGCTGCTTCAAGCCGTCAGTTTCAAGCGGGGCTGAAGGCAGCTGAAATTCTGCCTTTGCAGCACTGCGCATGCGCGGCGCTGGTTTCTTGGCGGGGTTTTCAAATATGGATTGTCATTATTTTAAGTGTATCTTAGGAAACAAAGAGAGAAGAATGGAGTTCGTGTACCGATCATATGGTAAGTACATTTTGTGTTTATGTTTTTAAATACCGTATTTCCCGGGGAGTGGGGGTGGGGGGAGAGCTCATTTCACAGCGTTTGGGGAGTCTGGCCCAGGGTAAAGTTGCGGGGAGGGCACAAATGTTGTGAAGGAGGGGATCGGGATCATGCCACTTGCGACGCTCCTTGCAGGGAGCCACCGCTTTGAGGCAGGGGGGGGGGGGGGGGTGGGAGAAGTAGCTCGGGTGGCTGTGAGCGGCCGCCGGGCCGGACAGCGGAACCGGCCGCCACCTCAGCGCCTTTTGCCGGCCCCCGCTCACCTCTGGCAGCTCTCCGTCTAAAAACCTCTCTCCTGCCTCACTCATGTCCTTAAATTCCAACAGCGCGATTGAGGTTACTCGGCTGTGGGAATTTAAGGATTTGCGGGAAGCGGCTGACATGAGCGAAGTCGGGTGAGAGGTGTTCAGACGGAGAGCACTGCCAGAGGTGAGCGGGCCGGCAGAAGGCGCTGAAGTGGCGGCCTGTTCTGCTGTCGGCTCCCGGCGGCCGCTCGCAGCCACCCGAGCTGCTTCTATCCCCGGCTACAATGCGGTGACTCCACGCCCGGAGCGCCGCGGCAGCGGTGAGTGAGTGAGTTACAGGCATTATCCCCGACCCCCTCCTTCTCAACACTCCTGCCCTCCCCGCAACTTTACCCCTGGCATAGACTCTCCACACGCTGTGAAAGGAACTCTCCCCCCAATTGGTCCCTTGAACAAGTGTTGTCATTCAATTAGATTACCTACTCACGGCACGTGCCTGACCTGTCCTTATGCCTCCTCCCTCAACTCCATCCTAGGACCCCGACAATCCTTTTAGGTGAGGCAGAGGTTCACGTGCACCTCCTCCAACCTCATCTACTGCATCCACTGTTCCAGGTATGGACTCCTATATAGCTTCCCCATAGCTAACAATGATCCATTCTACATTTTCCTTGAACATCGTCTCCTTTAATGTTTCGTTTCCACATGTTATGCTTCCATATCTCAATGTCTTTCTCTCCCTTGACTCTCAGTCTGAAGAAGGGTCTCGTCCTGAAACATACTCCATTCTTTCTCTCCATAGATGCTGCAAATCCTTCCAAGACATTCAATGTTTTTTTTTAGATTTAGAGATACAGCACGGAAATAGGCCCTTCGGCCCACCGAGTCCACACCGACCAGCAGTCCACACCAACCAGCAATCGCTGCACATTAACACCATCCTACACACATTAGGGACAATTTGTACTTATACCAAACCAATTAACCTACAAACCTGTAGGTCTTTGGACTGTGGGAGGAAACCGAAGATCTCAGACAAAACCCTTGTGGTCATGGGGAGAATGTACAAACTCTGCAAAAGCTGCACCCATAGTTGGGATCGAACCTGGGTCTCTGGTGCTGCAACACTGTAAGGCAGCAACTACCGTTTCACCACCGTGCCACCCTTTTAAGTCCATTACGCGGCTGATGTGTGCGATCAGTGTTGGAGCAGATATGAGATCAAGCACAACTTGCTTCATCCCTACAGAGCCCGTGGGCTGGTTGCCTGGATCTGGACAGGGGCACGGGTGGGCCTGACCAGCGTCTGGTAATCTTTTGTAGTCACAGTAAGAAAATGGGCTCTTCTGCCCAAGTCGTCCATGGCGACCAAGTTGCTTACCTGAGCGAGTCCCATTGCTTGCACCTGCCCCATATCCATCTACAAACCCATTCAAATGACTTTTACAGATATAGCGCAGAAACAGACCCTTTGGACCACCGAGTCCACGCTGACCAACAAACTGTACACCATACACTAATGTACACCAACCACTAGCATTTTCCTACACACAATTTACAAGTTGTACCAAAATGTACGCCTTTGGAATGCGGGAGGAAACTGGAGCATCTGGAGAAAGCCCAGGTCTCTGGTGCTGCAAGGCAACAACTCAACCACTGCGCCACCATGTCGCCTCAGTATTAGTGTAAGTGAGTGGATAGGATGGACTGGTGGGCTGAAGAGCCTATTTTTATATGTCTCTATGATTATCCCCAAAGCCTACATCACTAATTATATTTTATATTTTCTTATGGCACAAATGGAGTACTTTGGCCCATTGTCTCTGTGAAAGGCTCCAAATCAATCCCATCCCACTCCACCACATTATTATGTAAACAACTCTCTCACTAGCCCATCAGCATCCTCCAATTGCTCTTAGTGCAGCCCACACACGGGGTAATTTACAGTTGCTAATTAACCTACCCACCATCATGTCTTTGGGAATTAAACTTCCTACTGTACAGTGCCCCTGGAATTGCCAGCACTGGATTTCAAAAGTTTTTACAAACCAAAGGCCACTGAAACCTTTGAGCCCGCACCACCCTTTATTAACATCATGGTTGACCTCATTTTAATTCCAACTCTACCCTGCCTATGCCCACAGTAACCTATCGCTCCTTTGCTGATCAAGAATCTATTTACTCATACTGTATGAATATTCAAAGGCTATCTGTGTGGAATTTGCACATTGTCCCTGTGACCGCGTGACATCGATCTTTGAGAACTGCCCATAAGCCAATTTGTCTAAGTCAGAAAAGTAATTTTGCTATCGTAACCAATATCATATTGCTCTGCATACATAGAACCTAGAACAGTAGACCATAGAACAGTCCCTTTGGCCCATAATATCCATGCTGAACATGATGCCAAGATGAAGGAAGCTGAGGACCTTATAAAAACATGAGGGTCATAGGTAGTGAATGGTCTTTATCCCAGAGACGGAAAGTCAAAAACTAAAGGGGTTTTCCTCAAGGGGCAAGATTTAAAGGGGACCTAGAGGGCAAGTTTTTCACACAGGGGGTGGTGGGTATGTGGAACAAGCTGCCAGTGGAAGCTTTGGAAGTGGATACACTTTCAATGTTCCAAAGACATAGGGCAGCACAGTGGCACAGAGGGTGGCACGGTTGCGCAGAGGTAGCGTTGCTGCTTTACAGCGCTGGAGACCCAGGTTCGATCCTGACTACGGGTGTTGTCTGTATGGAGTTTGTACATTCTCCCCGTGACCACGAGGGGTTTCCCCGGCTGCTCCGGTTTCCTCCCACACTCCAAAGATTACAGGTTTGTAGGTTAATTGGCTTTGGTAAAATTGTAAATTGTCCCTAGTATGTAGGATTTTGCTAGTGTACAGGGTGATCGCTGGCCAGCGTGGACTCGGTCAGCTGATGGGCCTGTTTCCACGCTGTACGTCTAAACTCTAAACTCGAAAGTAATCCCACTTTATTCTCCCCACATACTCATTAGTCTACCCCAGCTTCAACTTTTTACCAATGCATTGGGGCCAAATAGAGTGTGCTAATTACAGCGTTACAGAGGCCAGCTAACCTACCAACCCACATAACCTACCAAACTCCACACAGACAGCACATGAAGTCAGTATAGAATCTTGATTGCTGGAGCTGTAAGGCAGCAGCTCTACCAGTTGTGCCACTGTGCATTCCAGGAAGTAGGAAGAGACAACATGCGAGTTGCAGCCTGATGACTGTTGAAAGCAGACAGCTGTGCTGTCAGAGTGGCTCAAACACCAACATAGAGTCTCAGAGAAAGCCTTAGTTATTAAGGAGGACTGCACGGTGGTTAAGCAAGGCTGCAGGTTGAGGTTCCCTTAAGGTCCAACGGAAAGGGAGGAATGCGTTTAGTCAGTATCCCAAAGAGGGCAGTTCAGCAGCAACAGCAGCCGAGAGGGAACTCTAATTCTGGGCAGCAGAACAGAAACTGTGCCTTAGGTGTGGTTCATTGAGGTCCAATGCTTATCTGCTATTTACCCACCTCTGCCTTAAAAGCACTCAAAGACCAGATCCGCCTCCCTTTGAGATATAGATGCCTGGGGAATTGCAAGAATTCAGAAAGCAAACTTCAAAAAAAGTTAAGATGGTTTAATCAGTCAATAATGTATCAAATAACTTTCAACAAGCAGCAAACAACTTGGGCTAAAATCCACCTGTGAGGAACAGGGGGAGACTTTCATGGGAAACAGAGTTAAAGCTTCGGGTTGATATTCGGCCTTCGAACTGAATCAGTATAGACAATAGACAATAGACAATAGGTGCAGGAGTAGGCCATTTGGCTCTTCGAGCCAGCACCGCCATTCAATGTGATCATGGCTGATCATCCCCAATCAGTACTCCGTTCCAGCCTTCTCCCCATATCCCCTGACTCCGCCATTTTTAAGATCCCTATCTAGCTCTCTCTTGAAAGCATCCAGAGAACCTGCCTCCCTCTGAGGCAGAGAATTCCAGACTCACCACTCTTTGTGAGAAAAAGTGTTTCCTCGTCTCTGTTCTAAATGGCTTACTCCTTATTTTTAAACTGTGGCCCCGGGTTCTGGACTCCCCCAACATCGGGAACATGTTTCCTGCCTCTAGCATGTCCAAGCCCTTAACAATCTTATATGTTTCAATGAGATCCTCTCTCATCCTTCTAAACTCCAGAGTGTTCAAGCCCAGCTGCTCCATTCACTCAGCATATGACAGTCTCGCCATCCCGGGAATTAACCTTGTAAACCTACGCTGCACTCTCTCAATAGCAAGAATGTCCTTCCTCAAATTAGGGGACCAAAACTGCCCATAATACTCCAGGTGTGGTCTCACTAGGGCTCTGTACAACTGCAGAAGGACCTCTTTGCTCCTATATTCGATTCCTCTTGTTATAAAGGCCAACATGCCATTCGCTTTCTTCACTGCCTGCTGTTCCTGCATGCTTACTTTCATAGACTGATGTACAAGGTCCCCCAGATCCCGTTGTACTTCCCCTTTTCCCAATTTGACGCCATTTAGATAGTAATCTGCCTCCCTGTTTTTTATACCAAAGTGGATAACCTCACATTTATCCGCATTAAACTTCATCTGCCATGCATCTGCCCACTCCCCCAACCTGTCCAAGTCACCCTACATTCTCATAGCATCCTCCTCACCATTCACACTGCCACCCAGCTTTGTGTCATCTGCAAATTTGCTAATGTTACTTTGTAATGTTACTAACCCTGCATCTCTCTCCATCCTCTCCCCATCTGCAGGTATTTATTTTTTGTCGGGAGGTGCACAAGGATGTTGCTCTGGCTTTGCCTGTCCAGGAGTCTTTCTGCTTGGCAGCGCCTTCTAAGTTATCAGTAAATGCCTTTAACTTGATGCATGTGACAATAACAAATGTAAACCTAAACCTGAATGTGCTTTGTCGGTCTCTGCTCTCTCCTCAGCTTGCCACTGGATTTTGGATGAAGAGGAAAAGTTATATTGAGCAGCACACTGCCACAAACATCGGCAGGAAATGTCCACTTCACAACATTTGTACCAGCAGGCCAACCTCTAGAGCACCAGATAACATCAAAGGATGCAAGCATTTTGTAGCTTGCTCGGGATTGGAAAATGGACATGGACTTGGAAAAAAAGCTGGTGTTTCCCCCAGACATAGTGGCTGCAACACGCTGGCCAGACATGGTCCTGTGGTCCACAACAGCCAAGTTGGCATACGTTGTGGAATTGACAGTACCATGAGAAGATGGTGTCGAAGAAGCTTATGAAAGGAAAAAGACCAAGTACTCTGAACTGGCAACTGAAGCTGCCCAGAATGGCTGGAAGACCAAGATTTTCCCTGTAGAAGTGGGATGCAGGGGTTCGTTGCTACGACCAGTATATTGAAAAAAATGTGGGTGAGGGGTTGCTCCCTCCAACAAGCAATCTGGTCATTGTCAAATTCAGCAGAAAAAAGCAGTAATTGGCTCTGGATTAAAGGAAATATAACAAATGGGCTCCAAGAGTATTAAACCCCCAGAGTCTGCGAGAGCAGGGGCGCAAGATGACTCATCGACTGACCACCCATAACAAACCTTGGAACAGACACAACACTGAATCAAGTAAGTGGCAAAACCGTTGAAAAACGAGTGGCTGGACACGTTCTTCAGACCTGTAGATGTGGCTGGACTAAAGTAACATCAACTCGTGGTCTTAAAATTCAACACGGACGGAATAAATGCTTGAAAATCTCCAACCCAGGGCCTCGCGTTAACCAGATTCTGTCAAGAGGAAGGTCAAATCAGTCGGATGAAACTCAGCGGCAGGAAGAAACCCACAGTCCGCTCAGCATCAGCACCCTACGGGATGTGGCAGAAGTTTCAGGCAACAGTCCAAGACACAACCAGGCACATCGTAAGTTGGAGAGCATGCAAGGACGTAAGCCGTTGGTGAAATGGCCAAAGTCTAACAGCAAGGAGTGGGAAACCATCTATGCAGCCTAATCTTAAATGGAATCAAGGGATCATCAGAAAAGAATTTGGAGAAGATTGATGATCTAGTCTACAGCTATGGAAAGGAGAAATTTGAAGGGAAAGAACTCAGCAGGAAAGATAGGCCTCCTCCACCCATGTCCCGTCGTTTCCAGGAAATCCAACGACTTGTTAAAGAAAGAAGAGGCCTGAGGAAATTGTGGAAAAAAGCAAGAGCAGAAGAAAGGGAAGGCATCAACCTCCATCAAGAGGAGCTAAAACAGAGGCTCTCGAAGCAGCGCAGAGCAGAGAATTTAAGGAAACGACTCAAAAAGAAGGAAAAAGCAAAGGGACCTACAAAGATCCCTTTAAGTTTGTGAAAGGCATTTTCCCAAAAGAGAAAAGCGGATCCCTGAAAGTGTCAAAAAAGAAGGTTGAAGGACAAATCAGAACAATCCACACATGAGCTAAAAGATGAACCGATACTTGTCCCCGCTGACATCCCACCAATCTCACCCCCACATCAATTTGACATCAGCCCTCCCAAGTACATTGACGTCCTTATGCGGCTGTTGTGTTGTGGGTACAGTCTTACTGCACCCACCTATATCCGAGTTCGTTACATGAAAGTGTGTTCCACAACCCGATGCCGATTACATTTATATCATCCGAACTAGGGCGTATTCTAGTTGAAAATTCCACTCGAAGGCTTTTGGACGCTTGTACGTACAAAATCTGTCAAATTATCGCAGCACTAAACATGCTGTAAAATGTGTGGTCACTCATTAGTATTAGGAGAGCAGTGCTCTTGGGTCAGATAATTATGGTCACTGTTGGTGTTGGTTCAGTGGCCGGTGGGGGCCACAATGTTTATTTCAGATTAAATGTGGTCTTTGCGCATCCTCCAGGCAGTGTTGACAAGGCCAGGAACACATTCTTCACCTCTGTTTGAAATTGGATTAATTCTGGCTGGAGGTGCCATCTGACCACATCATCAAATGCAGTTGTACATTCTTTATTTTATATTTTTATTTAAAAATTACAAGATTACAACCACACATTGTGCCATTAGGCTAACACACACCTGTATAACACGATGTGCAAATTAACATGGCATTGAGAATGATTGGTCAAATTTAACAATTTAGATTCTGGACACCGCGATAGGTTTGGTATCAGGGTGTGTTTGTGGTCAGGGAGAAAGGGGAGGTGGAAGAAGGTTCTCTATTTAGGTGGGGGAGTGGGTCACACCAAGAGTGCACAGGAACCTAAAGTGGGTTCTGTACACACTGACCCTAATGGCGATATCTGAGTTGGTGGTGCAACACCAATCTGAGATGTTCCTACAATTCCTCCCTTTAAACACGTCACTTAGAAACAGCCCCCCTGCCCCTTGAGTAAGTGGGTATGATAATATGGAACTATTCTGCACGATTCAGTTTCTTACCAGGTTCGTAAGTATACATGTCAAAGGAGTTAAAGTAGGCCATTTGGCCCATCGAGTCCATTCTGACATTCAATCATGGCTGAGCAATCTATATCACTCAACCACATTCTCCAACCTTCTCCCCAGAACCCTTGACACCCATACTAATCAAATATATGTTAATTACTGAACATCGGTGTCGATCCCTTGCCTGGGATCGCTCCAATCGCGGCCTGCGGACATTACCATCGTGAGCTTGCAGTCTCGTGAAAAGCTAGTCAGGAGCTCCAACGACACAGATGTTCGACCGGGGTCCGATCGCCGGCGCGGGGAGCTGACATACCCCTGATGCAGGAGCTTATCACCCCGACACGGAGGACCCAAACAGTGCCAGCTATGGGAGTCAAGACCGTCCCGTCAACGGAGGGCTCCAGGCCCCCGAACGCGGGAACGCAAAGAAGGGAAGAGATTTGAACTTTTTTTTTTCCGCCTTCTATCACAGTGAGGAATTTGGAGGAGTCACTGTGGTGGATGTTTATGTTCAAATGTATTTTGTATGTTCTGTTGCTTTTTATTTGTATGACTGACTTGGCAAATGAAATTCCTCTTATGTTGCGAAACATACTTGGCTAATGAAATATTATTGTGATTGTGAGTGTGATTGTGATTGTGAAAAATACCCAATAACCTTGCTTCAACAGCCGTCTGTGGCAATGAATTCCACAGATTCGCCAACCTCTGACTAGTTTTCACTCTATTACATCTCATCTGGTGTTAACACAGAGATGATAGGGGGGTGGACTGAGGGTAAATCCGTATTTAGCTTCCCTGAAGTTCGGACGTAGCTCGTTTTCCGGGAGAAAGTAGGTGAAGTGTTGGAGCAAGGACGTGAAGAAGATGAAGAGCTCCGTCTTTGCCAGCTGCTCACCCAAACACACACGGTGACCTGTGGGGTGAGGGCAGAGTGGTTAATGACCCAGGAGAGGGCCTGGCAGGGCCACACTGACTGAACAGGAATGAGTTCCCCCACAGTCCAGAGTCCCAATGTCATCCTGCCCAACCCCGCACAGAAACAGTACACTCCCATCCTTTATCACTGTTAAGCGAATGCTCATTCTGTTCACTTTAAGTCCACATAAAATGTGCTCTTTCAGAACTGGGCTGACAAAATATTTTAGCATTTCACTTAAATTTAGATGTTAATGAACTGAATTTTATACATCCATGAGTAAGCTCCCCAACTCCCCTCACAGTGCAGAAGATGGAGCTAGATATCCATAATCACAGCTACCTCTTTTAATACATTTAACAATCCATAAATCCCACATTACCTGCAGAGAATGGGATGAAAGCTTCCGGCTTCACGAACATCCAGTCTGAATTCAGGAAGTGTCCCGGATTAAACTCACGTGGAGTCAACCAAATGTCTTCATCATACAAGACTGAAGTAATGTTTGGAAAGATTGTTGTTCCCTAAAAGACATTTAAGGAGACAAATTAGTCAGCAACAGGACCTGCGAACAATGGGGAGTTGTCCGTCTGTACCGCTTCTCCACAGAGGGCGATAAACATTCGAGATTAGCTCTAGATCGTACCTTAGGAATGGTGTATCCCATGACCTCGGTGTCTCTATATGTTTCATGGGGCACTGAAATTGGAACAATATTTCCTAAGCGCTGGGTTTCGTGGATAACTGCGTTAGTGAATGGCATTTCCTCACGGTCTTCCAGCTTTGGCTTCCTCCCGTTCACAATGACTTTGTCAATCTCCTCGTGGACCTGGGCTGCAGGAACAAAGCAATAACTCATTTTCAATTGCATTTCACCAAAGGTGCTGGTGTTTTCGTTGTATCTGTCACTCCCTCAAAATATCCCCAAAAGTGTTCCTATTAAAAGAAATTCTGGTAATATAGTGACTATCTTAACCTAGGATCTGCAGCAGCCAATTTGTGCACAACAAGATCACATAAATTTCATTGGGACGCAGATTTAAATAATGGGTTTTTCGTGGACTTGGGTTTTCAAGAACTGGTGTTGATAGTTGAATCACTACAATCAGTGATTTAGGCACAAAATGAACTGCAATACTAAAGGGCAGCACGGTAGCACAATGGTAGATCTGATGCCTCACACTGCCAGAGATCCAGGTTTGATCCTGGTCAGTGGGGACTCGGTGGACTGAAGGGTCTGTTATCTTTAAACTCTAAGCTACTTGCAGATAACTTTCCTAATACCCTTCTTCCCCCTCATTTTAAAATGTTTGCACTCCTCCTTCATATCTTGCATCAGCACAAGAGCATCCCTGATAATGTGCCAAAGACATTATTACACTTACACTGTACATCAGGATGGAGCACCATGAAGAGCAAGGCCCAGTTTAAGGTGGTGGAGGTGGTCTCTGTACCTGCAGCAAAAAGGCTCCATAATGTCCCTATCAGCTCGGACTCCTGAAAACTTGTGTTGGGGATGTGTTTCATCTAAGATGCAAATAAGAGAACCATTGTTAAGATGTAGAATCAAAGGTAGATCATCGGAAGGGTGCTAAAGTCAGTCATCTTGCGTTAAAAGTGCCTTGAAATGGTATAATACACTGGTGAGATGACAACTGAAGATGAACATCCAATTCTGGCCAGAACACTCAGGGAAGATGTGAAGGTCCTGGGAAAAACTTCCTATGGGGCTTTAGCCACAAGATTAGGCAGCTCAGATCTTGAGGAAATTTGAGAGGAGACTTGAAGAAGGTCCTCGGGACCAGGACTAGTTAACACAGGGTACAGAGAGGGAAGAGAATCAGGGAAAAGCAGAGAGAAATAGTAAGATTAAACGAGAACTTACCAGTTTGAAGTTTGATCTTTATTTTATGAGGAGTTACGTCGAGGGATTACGTGAAGACCCCACCAGCACGCATGCACGATATTGTTCAAAGCAACGGTGAGGAATCACAGTAATAGTAATGAAATAAACATAGTAAGATAAGAAGAACTAGGATACCAGTTGACCTTTACAAAAGGGTGGGCGTGGAGGGCACGTAATCCCTCGACGTAACTCCTCATAAAATAAAGATCAAACTTCAAACGGGTAAGTTCTCGTTTCATCTTACTATTTTACTTCGGAGTCACGTGAGTGACTACGTGAAGATTTTAAAGATCTGTGATTTCATGCCGTGGAAACGAGTCCATGCTTCACACACTGCATCAGTTAACTACTGATGAGTGATCATTAATAATGCATTCAGACATGACTTTGATATAGACATGTTGATGCTTTTAATGAACAAACAATGATAATAGTAACCTCACTCAACCGAGAGGGAACTATGAAACAGAACTAGCATAGAGTTGGCAAATACCCCCAATCTGGTAATGGGTTGTTATAAATGATTGGAAAGATTGTTATTTTGACCACCCTGCAGTCGCTAGGATGTGGTCCCCCTAACGTCCATACCCTGCTGCTGTGGTAGTTGCAGCCCTGGTGGAATGAGACTTGAATATTAGTGTTCACTCCTGTATAAGCCAGCCCCTTTATAACCACCTGGAGATGGTCTGTAGTGATCCCTTCTTACAAGGCTAATGTAACTAACAATATTGCTAGTTCAGAGTCTTTAATGCTCTAGTGACCTACATTCTGGTGTAGATGTGTGACTACACACAAACGAAGGTCCATGAGATATGTGAACAATCTAGTTAGACCTGATGCCCCTGGTCTATTCTGCTTGACTAAGTCATAAACATAATGTCATTTAGCCCGCAGATATTATCATCGTGTCCAGTCACTGCTAATGCCATGTCTGGAACCGTTGTGCTGAACTCAATGCCATGGGCATAACCACTTGTAGGCGAGTTTGACCAAGGACAGGGATGTAGCTGGAGCCCACCGACGAACAACGTGGCACAATGTTAACATCCTATATCTCTGAGTACCCAGGCCTGGGAGGGTGAGAGTTGAAGATATCCTTCATTACCTGAATCCCAGAGGGTGAGACCCAACAGAGTGGATTCTGTTCCCCACAGCCAGCATGATGAGAAGGCACTTTAGGCACAATAAATAGCACTTTAACTTGATAATTGTCAACCCCATACAAAGCTGACCTTCAAGCCATCAGTCATCCGTGCCGAGCTGAATGTAATACAACATAAAACAAATACCTCCCATCTCCTTATGAGGACATACTACTGTTTGGTGCTATCCCTGCATCTGCAGTGAGCACAACCAAGGTATGGTTTGACAACCTGAGCCGCAGGAATGGCCTTCGCAGAATCTGTAATCAAAGCCTAGGTTATATCATGCAAAGGATGGTTCCCCGAGTCACGGTAAAACCAGCAAATTTTATGTCCAGAATTAACCATATAAGGTTCTGTCATCATTCCCCACATCAGCGGGAACCATGGCTGTAGAAGCCAGGCAGGCACTATGAAAATACCTGAAGCGGTAGCTTGCTGAATATGCAAGACCCGTCTGATGAGGCAAAATGGAGGAAGACATTCCTCCCCAGTGTAGCGAGAATACATCCATCGCCATTGATATGCCACATATATTGCAACTGGTGATTGAGCCTGGATGCAGACATTTCGATCTTCAGCATTTCATCGAGCCACAATGTCATTAAACACTTAGCGATCCAACATCAATTCTGTATTGACAATTGATGATATACCAGTGCTAGATGAGGTTAGGTAATTTATCACCGGATACTTTGACTGATTATACTCATGTGATCAACATATACCTCCACCAAAGTGAATCAACTTGGACTTAAGCATGCACCCCATAATCCACAGAATGCACCTGTTGTCTGTAAGTAGTTGATACCATATAACTGAACATTTGGTAACTCATGCAAATCCCATCCGTCTCCGTAATTTAGAGCTGACATTAGTAATTTTCCATCTTTGAGCAATAGCATCAGTTTGTAATTAACTGAAGATAATTGATGAAAAGTTAATGGAGCAATGCTGAATACTATTCATCCATCATGGTGACTTTGATAGTTTCAGCCGGGAGTAGGAAAGGTCTGGTAACAATGGTACTTGAGAATTGATTCCAATCTCTTGCCTCAGGGTGGAGTCCCAGACTATTTCGGTTGGTATCAACGTAAATTTAACTTAAATTTAACTGGATGGATGAGAACTCAATTCCAGCTAAATTTAGAAATACCTCTGGTGCCTTGTGAATGGAAACTGATCCCATGGTAGTTACCAGTCACGAAGTTCCCTATTCAGAAATGTCTATACTGCACAAGCGAGTTGTACCTGTTAACAATGAACAGGCCTCATTGCCCCAATTGCGATTCTGCCTAAAAAGGCAACGCCAACCATGTTTTCGAGAACTCTGGTGCTTGAATGCTGTGCAGTATAAACTAATCTGATCTGTAAAACCCAAGTGTAAATATTACCAACTAGTATCTGTAATCGGAAGCTTCTCCTTCATACTCCAAATGGGAGGACTTATGCAACCTGCCTCAACCAGCTTCATCCTTCAATCAGCTTCATCCTTCATACATCCGAATGGTAGGACTTATACACATACCTAAGGCAGCTCCTGACTCAGGTTGCATGTATTTTAGCACCATCTGCATCCATCTGTTTTATCGAGTGGGAGGAATTGCAACCCTGAAACAGGTGTCGCTTCAGGCATATGTGCACTTCAGTAGCAACCTCTACCACTCCGGCTCATTTGAGTGGGAGGAAATTTGCAACCCTGAACCAGGAGCTGCTGCCTGACATGCCTTCCACACTTTTGCGGGGTTGGCGCATCTTCGACGAAGGCCGTTCTGGGCCGCGGTCTAAAAAAGACCTCTGTTCTGATCGTACGGCCTTCGGCTTTCACCAGCTTCGGTGTCTGCTGGTGGGTGCATAGTAGACTTGTGGCATCTTCAGCCAACCCCATGTCTTCAGAGTCAGCCCAGAAGTGACTCCTAATGCTCCCCTCTGTCGAGGGAGATGCATTATGCAGCCCTCAACGAGGTGCTACCATGGCCGTCCTAGGAGGCCCATGGTGACAAGGTTCCATATCCTGGAGCATGTCACATTGGAGCATCTGCTCCATCAACCGCCCATGCGGGATATGCGATCTCGGTCGCTGCCTGCCGGCAGTGATTCTTCACGGCCCGACTCGTCCGAGTCTATGGCCTGTCCGTCCTCTGCTTGGTCTTTCCGCCAGTCTGTAGTGTTGATTCAGACTGTACAGGTGCCGGGACGGAGACTGCTGACCGCATAGATTGCGATCCAGATCCAGTCGGCCGCTGCTGACTGCCCGTACTTCCGCGGTCCAGCCAGTCTGGATGCAGCCCGTTTGGACTTCGTTACCGACTTGTCCATAGTTCCTTCCCTGTAACACAGAAATGGAACAAAATACGACCCCAGGGTAAAGAACTTACCTGCAGGTCTTGTTATCTGGAAAAGGCGGATTCGACCGCTGCCCGCTACCCGCAGTCTGCGGTCTCCGTAGCGGGTTCCCTGCGATCCCTGTAGAAGGGATTCCCTGCAAAGCCCATGTCGGGTTTTCCCCCCATAGTTCTCGCAGCCGGGTTCCCTCTGCAGTCCTTGTAGAAGGGAATTCTCGCGAGATCCATGTCCCCGTGGATGTCCCTGGAAAAAATATTGTCTTACCCTCCAGTGGGTTGCCACCAGTCTGAAGCCGCTGGCTCCACCGCCAGCGACTCGAAAAAGGCGAACTCAACCGCCGCCCTCAACCCGCATCGCGGCCTCCGTAGCGGGTTCCCCGCGATACGTGGGTGGGTTTCCCCGAGGTCGTGACCGGGTATCCCCGACCCTGTGGTCAGCGACTGGGGTTCCTCGCGGTCCATAAGGATCTCCCGCGGCCCGGCCGACTTCGCCCAAATAAAGCAGGACCTCTGTAAGGCTACAGAGATTCCTGCAAAACACAACCAGGATAAGTTTAAAACTTACCTTCAGGTTGGACCGCTGGTGGAGCAGCGTTCCCCCCAGCCTGTCGTTTGCGCAATGCGATAGACGACATGTCGCGCATGCGTGCTGGCGGGTTCTTCACGTAGTCACTCACGTGACTCCGAAGTAAAATTGATGCATTATGGACCAAATGCGTGGAAATTGGACCACAAGCGATTGTACAATGGTCAATGTGGACTGTTTATCTGCTATAAACTCCATGATGAATCTCTGAAAGTGAACATGCAGATATACAAAGTAATTCAGAAGGTAAAGACATAGCAAGAGGATTTGAGTACAACTATAGAGGTATTTTGCTCCATTAGAAAGGCCCAGGTGAGACTGCACCTAGGATATTGTTTCTGGCCTCACAATCTAAGGAAGTACAGGTAAACAATACCTAGTGTAGGGCACTGCAATTACCATCTCTTCCCCGCCAAGGAGACAACACATGGGAATGGATGGGAAACACAACCACATAAAGCACTGCGCCTGGAATACCCCAGTAATCATCACCTACCTTCTCCTGTTGTGTAAAGAAAGCATCAATGAAGTCTCTGGGATCATCTGGATCCCATGATTCTTTGTGCCTTGTCACAATTTTTTGTAAAAATTGAGTGAATTTATTTTGATTTTCAAATATGTTCTGTTGTGGGCCCAGGAGGTGTCGAACAAAGGGTAAGGCATTCGTCAGCTGAAACAAAGCCAGGATTTGAAATTAAATACATTTTTCTCAATCCTCTGAGGATTCTTAAATGAATGAACAAAAAGTTAGTTTTCACAGTGATACAGTGCGGGAGGATGTAATGGCAGGTGTGGGTTTATTATAGTCAGGCCTGCCGTGGGGATAGGCAGTGCCATGAGGTTTCCTCTGCCCAACCGTCACTGGTGGCTGTGGGATGTCCCGGTGAGTCGCTGCCTTTTTTTTTTAACCAAAAATAATTTAATCAATTATCAACAACAATATTTACAGTGTGAAATAAATCAAAACAAAACCCAGCACCATAATACAAGTCAAACAAATATACTGAATAAACTACTGTACAACTATATCACCATCCTTATTGAGGATACATTCCACCCCCCCGCAGTGCCCAGCGGTCCCGGAAATCCCCCAGGATGCCCTAGTCCCTTTCTAAAACCACCCGGGTGCGGATGTAACCCCGGACAAGGGGCAGGCAGCCGGCTCGGGCAGAGCCCTTTTCCACCTGGCGCCGTGATTGCGTTGGACTGTCTCGTCCGGGTGGTAATAATGGATCAAATCGGTTTGTACACCCTGGTGGGAACGTTGAACATGGGAAGTCGGGAGCCGTGTCCAATATCAAGAGGTTTCACCAAAATTGTTCAGAAAACCATGGAGAATCAAATGGCCCCTGCATTGGATGTGCGGCGATGTCTCAATGTGGGAAGCCTTCCTTACATTCTCTATGTCCATGTGTAGATGGGTTGTCCGGCAGCAGGGCCGGTCCAAGCAGGATCCGTGGGGGAGCCAAGGTTGGCAGCTGCTGACGCCAGTGACCGAGAATCTTGCTTCGGCAGAAGTACTACTGACCGATGGTAAGTCCGTCACCAAATATTGACATGGTTGCTGCACCTTTGATATCAAACACAACTTGAGACCCTGCATCAGGACTCGGTCCAAGAGCCCTCCTTCACTCTGTAGCTCAGACGTCCAGTTGTCCCACTCCAATTACTAGGGTGAACGTTTAATTGATCTGTTGTATTTCAGATCCCAATATCATAATATAATCGCTTGTACCCTGCTGAGTGTTCCTGTTTTAATTCCACATTTCAGCATCTACAGTTTTTTGACCATCTTAACATTTTTGGACACCAGCAGATTACTGGATGTCAATCAGTCTTTAAGTTCTTATTTTCTAATATCTGATCCATTATCATCAATTGATAATATTTCCGGAGAAGTTTCTCCTAGCAAATTTTGAAAAAAAACCTGTAGATGCTGGAAATGTGGAAGTAAAACAGAAAGACTCAGCAGGTTAGACAGCATCTGTGGTGAGAGAAACAGTTAATGTCTCAGGTCCAGAAACCTTCATCAGAATTGGAACGGAAAAAGACAAGATGTAGACTCAAGGAACTGTAGATGTTGGTTTACCAAAAAAGACACAAAGTTCTGGGTCAGGTAGCATCTCTGGAGAATATGCATTGGTTACTCAGATTGGAGCACAAAAGAAATTGATCGCTTTGTGGCCAATTTTGCGGATGATACAAAGATAAGTGGAGAGGCAGGTGGTGTTGATGAAGCAGGAAGTCTGCAGAAGGACTTGGACATGTTGAGATAGTTGGCAAAGTAGTGGCGTAGCAAAGTGTATGGTCATGCACTTTGGTAAGAGGTTTAAAGGTTCAGACTAATTTCTTAATCGACAAAGGATTCAGAAATCGGAGGTGCAAAGGAACTTGGGCGTGCCGGTGCAGGATTCCCAAAAGGTTAATTTGCAGGTTGAGTTAGTGGTTAGAAAGACAAATGCAATTTTAGCATTCATTTTGAGAGGACTAGAATATAAAAGCAAGGATGGAAAGCTGAGTCAGGCACTGGTCAGACCTCATTTGGAATGTTGTGTGCCATTTTGGGCACCATATCTGAAGAAGACGTGCTGGCTTCCGTAGACTTCGACTTCCATTCAGACATATTCCAACCTTCTGGACGCAATATCAATCTCAACAACTTCACATAACTTGCTTCCTCAGTTTATATCAGAACCATCCGGTTCTGCCGCAAGTTACCCTTCTATAATATTTACTCAGTTCTTTTCTCTCTACTACCACCAGCTGGAATACATTTGAGACGGACTGATAGGCAGAGCCCTACATTGCCCACAAGTGGTACATTGTCAAATGAATAATCTGCCTTACCTGGCCCCAAAATCCACCTTCCAATACCAAGCTTTCTTCAAGTATGTGCAAAAATCCAAGGAACCATTCGTCATGATACTCAAAACGATCGCCGAAGATAATGGAACAGATAATATTTGAGGTTGCATAAGTCAACAGGATGTGAGGATCAAAAGGGCCACCTTGGTAGTGTGGAGCAAAAGAGTGGTAAGAAATTAGAATTTTTCCAAAGTAATGATCAGACAAACAATAGAAATTGTGAAGAAACAGACTGCAGTGAAGTTTGAAATTACCCGCAGTAAATAAAGCTAATGTTCACTTTCATTGCGAGAATATTTGAGTTTAGGAGCAAGGAGGTCCTACTGCAGTTGAAAAGGGCTCTGGTGAGACCACACCTGGAGAATTGTGTGCAGTTTTGGTCTCCTACTTTGAGGAAGGACATTCTTGCTATTGAGGGAGTGCAGTGTAGGTTCACCACCTTCACGTGGTCCGCCCTGTTTCGAAGAATGCAATCAACCTGGTGTGCACAATCAAATATGATCAAATAGAACAAGTTGTCCTACAACTTGTCCGACAACTTTAGGCTCTGCACGCCATACGCAGGAAGAAGAAGCATGTTAATTCCCCGGGATGGCGGGACTGACATATGATGAAAAAATGGATCGACTGGGCTTGTATTCACTGGAATTTAGAAGGATGAGAGAGGATCGTATAGAAATATATAAACGTCTTAAGAGATTGGACAGGCTAGATGCAGAAAAAATGGTCCCCATGTTGAGGGTGTCCAGAACCAGGAATCACAGTTTAAGAATAAGAGGTAGGCAATTTTGGACTGTGATGAGGAAAAACCTTTTCACCCAGAGAGTTGTGAATCTGTGCAATTCTCTGCCACAATAGCCAGTGGAGGCCGATTCACTGGATGTTTTGAAGAGAGAGTTAGATTTAGCTCTGAGGGCCAGCGGAATCAAGGGATATGGGGGAAAAGCAGGAACGGGGTATTGATTTTGGATGATCAGCCATGATCATATTGAATCGCGCTGCTGGCTCAAAGGGCCGAATGGCTTACTCCTGCACCTATTTTCTATGTTTCTATGCTTCTAAGTAGTGCGACAATGCATATAAGGCAGTGGCTTCCTCAGAATTAACTCACCTTGTTCAGCTTCAAATGCTTGGTTTAAAAATCCAGCCTCTTCCACAATTCGCAATTCAAGAGACTTCTTTCTGAGCCCAATATTTTTCAGCGTCAAAAGTGCACATTTTCTTTGCGCTTTCCACCCGTCACCATACTTTGCTAGAATAATACCTGGATGGAGGTAGCAGGAATATTGTTACATTCATAGACAGACACAAAATGCTGGAGTAACTCAGTGGGTCAGGCAGCATCCCTACAGAACATGAGAATGTTGTTTCATTCATATTGTTTTCATCCCGTCCTTAGAATAGAGCCTGTGGAAATTGGAGGAATAATGCAGGCCCTCTTTGTGGTGGGGGTTAGTCACAGTATTCCTCCAATCCTCTTTCTCATAGCATATAATTGTGTTTATATTCTGCTCCATGAGACAGGATTAAGCAATCTAGAGGATTTTCAGTGATATAAAGATCTGGAAACATGTGGATAGGAAGGTGGCACAGATCAACATGCTAGATCCCAAAGGGTCTGCATTGGCAATTCCATCTCAAAAATCCCGCTAGACCTGAGATGTAGTCTAGGCTGCTCTGTAAGGTAGGGGAGATAATTGCTGCCCCCCTGACAAAGATTTTAAAATCTTTACAGTCCATACAAGAGGTGTCAGATGACTGGGAGACAGCAAATGTTGTTTCTTTATTCCAAAGTATCAAGCCAAGTAATTACAGCCAGTGAGTCTCACGACAGTGGTAGAGAAGTTATTGGGGAAAAAACTATGAGGGACAGGATTAGTTTAGTTTAATTTAGTTTATTGTCACGTGCACCAAGATACAGTGAAAAACGTTTGTTGCATCCTAACAATACATGATTACAATCGTGCCATCACAGTGCACAGATACATGATTAAGGGAATAATGTGAATAATGTTTTGTGCAGGATAAAGCCAATAAATTCCAATCAAAGATAGTCCAAGGGTAGCCAATGAGGTAGATAGTAGTGAAGCACTGCTCTCTAATTGTTGGTAGGATATTTCAGTTGTTTGATAATAGCTGGGAAAAAACTGTCCCTGAATCTGAGGTGTGCGTTTTCACACTTCTATACCTTTTGCCCGATGGGAGAGGGGAGAAGAGGGAGGGCCAGAATGTGCCTGATTCTTGATTATGGTGCTGGCCTTGGAGTCAATAGAAGTGTGATGGTCTGGGTTGCACCTACAATTCTCTGCAATTTCTTACGGTCTTGGATAGAGCTGTTCCCAAACCATGCTGTGATACATCCCTATAAAATGCTTTCTACAGCACATCTGTAGAAGTTGGTAAGAGTTTTTGGGGACATGACGAACTTCCTAAGCCTTCCAATGTAGTAGAGGCGTTGGTGTGCTTTCTTGGCCATTGCTTCAATATGGGTGGTCGAGAAGTTGTTGGTGACATATACACCTAGAAATTTGAAGTTTTCAACCATCTCTACTTCAGCACCGTCAATGCAAACTGGGATATGTGTATCGCTTCTTTCCAGAAATCAATCACTATCTCCTTTGTCTTGTGGACATTAAGAGAAAGGTTATAGTCTCAACTCCAGGACACAAGGTTCGCAATCTCCTTTCTGTACTCTGTCTCACCATTATTCGATATCCGGCCCACAATGGTGGTGTCATTTGTGAATTTGTTAATTGAATTAGATTTGTACATGGCTGCACTGTCATGGGTGTATGAGGAGTAAAGAAGGGGGCTGAGAACAACATCCTTGTGGAGCACTAGTGTTGGAGATTATCTTAGAGGATGGTTTGTACCATACCCTCACTGATTGGGGTCTGTTGGTCAGGAAGTCGAGGATCCAGTTGCAGAGATGAGTGCTGACTCCAATCAGTGAGAAGGAATAATCAAAGATAGTCAGCCTGGCTATGTTAGGTGGAGATCCTGTCTGACTCATTTGATTAATTCTTTTTAGAGGTAATAAGATATACTGATAAAGGCAGTGTGGCTTATGTAGTTTGCATGAACTTTGGTTAAGACCATTGTCAAGTTCCCACATGTGAAACTGGCCAAAGAGATTAGAGCCATTGGGAGCCAAACCAAATAGATAAATTGAACCAAAATTGGTTTAGTATTTGGAGACAGAGGTGTTGTGTGAAGGTTGTTTCTGTGATTGGAAGCTTGTGACCAGTGGTGTACCACAGGGACTATACCGAGACTCTGCTGCTTGTTATATACATTAATGATCTGGATGTGAATGTAGAACGTGACATTAACACATTTGAAGATGACACAAAAAAATTGGTGGTGGTGTTGACAGTGATGAGGATAGTCTTAGGCTATAAGAATTAAATTAATCAGTTGGTAAAATGGGCAGAGGCAGATAGATCTTGGTAATTGTGACGTGATCCATTGTGGGAGGACGTCAAATAGATCAAATAGGTTATAATACATCTTGTAAATGATTGATTTAGGCCACAACTAGAATACAGCGTACAATTCTGCTTGCCACATTGTACGACATTGTGATTATACTGGAGAGGGTGCAGCGGAGGTTCACCAGAACATAGTCTGGGTTGGAATGTTTCAAGCATGAGGAGCAATGGGATAGACTGGGTTTGATTTTCTAGGAGCAGAGGAGACTGAGCGGGGAACCAGGCAGAGGGCTACAAAATAATGAAAGGCACAGACAGAGTAGATAGTACAAACCTTTTGCCCAGAACATTGGAGCCATCAATTAGAGGGCATTGGTTTAAGGTAAAGGGAAAGTGGATTAGAGAGGATTTGAAGAACTGTTCCACGCAGAGAATAGTTAGAAGATGGAACACATTGCCTGAATGGAGGGTGGAGGCAGTAAACAGTTAATGAGTACCTACAAGAGCATTTGAATGATCAGGGCATTGCAGGGTACAGACCAATTACTGATAAAAGGGATTAGCGTTGATCATCGGCATGGAGATGCTGGGCCGAGGTCCTGTTTCTGCACTCAATGCCCACCCACTCACTTGAACGTACAATTACAAACATTCCTAAAATATCAGCATGAGATTTTGAGCACTTTAGGGTAACAAGAAGGTCTGCTGCAACAGTCATCCACCAAGACACTTTCACACCCACTTCAGACATTTGCAATGTATCGGCAACAGACTAATGTTGTATAATTGGGAGCACTGGTTATAAGTCCCAGGACTTAGTTGACCTGGGAGATGGAGTCAGAACGACAATAAGGAAATGTAGGCCGGATCTCCAGAGGTTCCGCTACATCCATTCACTGCAATTTAGAAGGATGAGAGGATATCTTATGGAAACATATAAAATTCTTAAGGGGTTGGACATGCCAGATGCAGGAACATTTTTCCCAATGTCGAGGGAATACAGAACCAGGGGTCACAGATTAAGAATAAGGGGTAGGCCATTTATGACTGAGATGAGGAATAACTTTTTCACCCAGAGAGTTGTGAATGTGTGGAATTCTCTGCCACAGAAGGCAGTGGATGTTTTCAAGAGCGAGTTAGATTTAGCTCTTAGGGCAAACAGAATCAAGGGGTATGGGGAAAAAGCAGGAATGTGGTACTGATTTTGGATGATCAGCCATGATCATATTGAATGACGGTGCTGGCTCGAAGGGCCTAAAGGCCTACTGCTGCACCTATTTTCAATGTTTCTATCCAGTGGAACTGCTTTCCAAGTATCGGGCTTATCCACAATTTCCCATCAACATTCTGCATCCACCACCATGCAAGTAATGTTTCATCTTCCCATGGAAGCTGCACCTGTCTGCTCAAGGTGGTCTGGCTAGCGTTTCCCTGGGCACTAAGATGGCGAGGTTCAGGGTGCATTCATCATGCCGACAGTTGAATCAGACAATTCCTGGTCCCTCTGAGCCTGTTGCCCAGCACTGTCTCTGGAGCCTACTTCCCACTCACCTTCTCCAAACCGCTTAAAGATTTTTTCGTATATTGGGAGCTCTGGCCGGCCCGCAAAATATTCTGATTTTTTCACCAGCGCCTATTTCAGGGCCTTGTAGCCACTCAACAGCACCACGTTTGTTCACCCAAAGTCTAAGCTCATCACATAGCCGTAGTTCTTCCGCAGCTTTAAGTGGAGGAGATGGGAGAAAGCATGAGGCTGTCATTGTAACTCACTCACGGAGGCCAAATGCAACATTGAACAAAGACAGAACAGTCGCAAGCTTCTCCCACGTGCACTAGTTTATTCTGAGCCCCTGCCGTTTGCGCTGGGATCCCGGGTGCAACGAGCTGAATTACTCGTGCCATTGCTTCCCCGGCTGTTGTACCTACTCATCCAGTCGCGATGGACAGATACCGAGCCGCGCCACAAAAGCTTGGCTTCACAGCTGAAACACGGGGAGCATACAAGGGATAAATGCAAATGCAGGCCAAAATGTTACATCATTGCCGATAGATACACTTCTGTATTAATCATCGTTTTGACACTGATTTCATCTGGGGACTTCTCCACTCCCTCATCTGCGGCAGAGAAACAAACATATTGTACAGAATCCAAAGTGGTGGAATCACTCAGTGGGTCGGGCAGCATCTGGGGAGGGAGTGGACAGGAGATGTTTTGGGTCAGGACCCTTCTTCACATTGATTGTAGTGGGGTGGGTGGGAGAAAGCTGGATAAGAGGTGAAAGGGAGACAAAGCCAGGCAAGTGATAGGTGGATACAGGTGAAGGTGGTTGATTTGCTGATGAATAAAGTGACAAAGGGGAGCAATGAAAAGGATTTATTCTACTATCTCACTCCTCCCTCCTTCCCCACACCACCCCACCCCCCCCCCCCCAGACATTTAACAATGTTTAACATGTAAGCGAATAATGCAACAACACGATTGTCACAGTTTCACAGCCCGCCGTTCATTTATCAGGAGTTTTGCAATTGGATCATCATCTCCATGGCACTATCACAGCTACTTTTGAGGAACTCTATCAATGCCCGGATTTGCTGATTTAAGTTTACTTTTGTTGGCGATATTACAGGGCAGAAACACTGCCAAAGAAATGGTTAAACGGGGTCGCACACCATTTCACTGAACAGTTGGAATTTTCTTTAATTAATGTTCGTGAAAGAAACCTCACTCAAATTTTATAATCACCACAATTATCTCCTTATGTCATTTAATCTCAGTACAATAACAAAGTAATGTTAACACCAAGGTTTGGAATTCTCAGTGAAGCCTTCGGTGTTACACAACAAATCCTGTTATCTCAAACCACCATTCAAATGTGACCTTCAGGTCCATTCGCTGAGTATCTGCAAGTCAGAGGTGGTAGATTTCGTATCGAGAGAACAATGAAACACTTACATGAGCCGCCACAGCCTCTGATGAACCTGCGATCAGAGCATCCTTCAAGACGGTGAATCCATAAAATGTGTCTGGTCCAGACTGCATAACTGGCTGGGTACTAAAGGACTAGGGACTCTGTCCAGCCGTGGAGCAGAGGCTGGGAAGCGGTGTTTGGGTGGTACACGGGGAACTGCAGGCGCTGGAATCTTGAGTAAAACACAAAGTGCTGGAGTAACTCAGCGGGTTGGTAAGCGGAGAAAGACGCAAAATGCCGGAGTAACTCAGCGGGACAGCCAGCATAGAAACATAGAAACATAGAAAATAGGTGCAGGAGTAGGCCATTCGGCCCTTCGAGCCTGCACCGCCATTCAATATGATCATGTTTGATCATCCAACTCAGTATCCTGTCCAGCATCTCGGGATGGAAGGAATGGGTGACGTATCGGGTCGAGACCCTTCTTCAGACTGAGTCAGAGGAGAGGGAGCAAGTCTGGTTTAAAATGTGGTCGTAGAGTTGGAGAGCAGGAGTAATCACAAGTACACAAAGGCAGATTATTATCCGAATGGTGTAAGAAGAAGGCAGATTATTATCGGAATGGTGTCAGATTAGGAAAAGGGGAGGTGCCTGGGTGTGCTTGTACATCAGTCACTGAAAGTAAGCATGCAGGTACAGCAGGCAGTGAAGAAAGCAAATGGCATGCTGGCCTTCATACTGAGAGGATTTGAGTATAGGAGCAAGGAGGTCCTACTGCAGTTGTACAGGGCCCTGGTGAGACCACACCTGGAGTATTGCGTGCAGTTTTTGTCTCCTAATGTGAGGAAGGACATTCTTGCTATTGAGGGAGTGCAGCGCAGGTTCACCAGGATAATTCTCGGGATTTTGGGACAGACATATTGTAGATGGTTTATGCATGCAACCAATCACATAGCTACCTCATCACTACTAACCCCGCCTTAAGTATCATTTATAATAACGCCTGCTTCTCCTTCTGCGCAGTACAGTAGCAGACTGGAATCAGTGACTACTCATGCATTGTTTAACTCTGTATACTTATTAAAATACTATTATAATGTCACACGTGTGTAATGACTATTTACATGGTGTCAGAAGTGGGATTGCTGACCGCCTCTAGCACCCCCATGGTGACCATGTCGTTCAACATGGACTCGACTTTGTCCTTCATGGCATGGGACACTCTGTGCGGTGCACGAATTACAGGTGACACCTTTGGATCAGTAGCAAGCTTGCCCAGTTCATCATTAAACAGGTCTGGGTATTCCTTTACCGGGTCTACCGATATCATCACCTTGTGGACCGTTCTGTCAAACGACACCAGGCCCAGATCCTGGCATGCCTGGTTGCCCAACAGAGTCACACAGTCAGAGTTCAAAACATAAAAAGTCAAGGCACTCGTTGTCTTTTTCAGCACACAAGTGAAAGTAGCTTTTCCCAGCGGTCTCAGCACCTCACCTCCATAGGCGTGCAGAGTGGAACGGTCTGCAATCATTAGCTAATTATTCCTTATCTTCTTAAAAAGGCTTATTGACATTACATTCACTTTTGCCCCAGTGTCGAGCTTAGCGTGAAAGCTGGAATTGTTGACAGTTATCAGAACAGTTGGATCGGGTAGACGGCCAGGTGCGTGAAGGAGTGAATTCACACTCGCCTCCACTTGCGAAATAATTGGATCATCAGCGTGAGCAGCGTCGAGCAAGGACAGAGAACAATACATGTTATCAGCTTGCATCAGCATGTTTAGGTTAGGTCTGGAAGCTCGTGGCACCTTCCCACGAGAACGACAGGCAGCACAGAAATGGTTTAATTTCTTGCAATAGTTGCAGGCTTTTCCGAAGGCAGGGCATCCCGCAGAGACACAGCCTTTTTTCCTGGTTCGCGATGAACTGGTCATCCAAGACGGCGTTATTGTTAAGGGCCACAAGGTCGTGGTCCCCTCCTCCCTGTATGACAAGTACTATAGCGTGGCCCACAGCGGGCACCCGGGCGTTGATGCCACGATCGCCCACGCACAGTGCCAATTCTACTGGCCTGGAATGGCTAAGTACATTCGGGACCGTGTCTCGTCTTGCTCCACCTGCAACAGCCTTGCGTCCCACCAGCAAAGGCAGCCCCTTTTGCAACAACCCGCACCTGCCCTGGCCTGGACCTCGGTGGCCGCCGACATTTTAGAGTGGCGTGGTAAACACTACCTCGTCCTTGCTGACTCCTACTCGAACTGGTTCGAGGTTGACCTTCTGACCTCCCTCACGTCCGAGATGGTCATCCGTAAGCTGAGGAGACATTTTTCCACTTGTGGCTCGCCTGTCCGTCTGCAGACCGACAACGGCAGGCAGTTTACCAGCCAGGAGTTCAAGAACTTTGCCAACAAGTGGAACTTCCTCCCTTCACGAGCAGCCCTGAGTACCCGCAGAGTAACGGGCTTGCTGAACGGGCTGTCCGGAGTGCCAAACTACTAATGGAGCAAGCGCGCCTGGCAAATTCCGACTTTTACCTCGACCTCCTGAACCTAAGGAACATTTCCAGGGACGCAACCCTAGGCTCACCTGCTCAGCGGCTGATGTCCAGAACAACAAGACCACCGATTCCGATTGCTCAACACAAGCTGCTGCCTCAAGTGCTGGAGCCTGCCTCTGTCCAGACGCGCATTCAGGCTAAGCATGACATCCAAAGACGGTCACACGATAGATCGTGCAAGCCTCTCAAGCCTCTGCTGCCTGGACAGGCCGTTCGTCTACATACTGCTAGCGGATATTCCCGTCTGGCCACCGTGGTTGGCATTGCCGATGCGCCTCGTTCGTACCTTGTGGACTATGAAGGGACCGTCTACCGCAGGAGTCGTCAGCACCTGCTTGCAGTATAGGAGCCGCTCCCGCAGGCAGCCGGACCTTACGCTCCGCCGCTGCAGTTCCAGCCATCCGCTGCTGATCCCGTTGCCGGCCCCTGCATGCCTCAGTCCCCTCGCGTGTTTTGTTCACCTTCGCGTGGGTCGCCCATTGCTAACCGCTTTCCTAGCCCTCCTGCACGTTTGTCCCCCTTGCCGCTTTCTGTTTCCCCTCCGGCTTCGTCGCCTCCGGGTTTGGGTCTTTCTGGTGAGGGGGGGGAAGGGTTGGTCCGTACACGCTCGGGCCGTGTCAGCAAGCCGCCTGTTCGGTATGGTGATTTTGTTTAAGTCGTTGCCATAGTTATCTACCATGTTTAATCATGTGTTCATGTTTAATCTTCTAAGGGGAAGGATGTAGATGGTTTATGCATGCAACCAATCACATAGCTACCTCATCACTACTAACCCCGCCTTAAGTATCATTTATAATAACGCCTGCTTCTCCTTCTGCGCAGTACAGTAGCAGACTGGAATCAGTGACTACTCATGTATTGTTTAACTCTGTATACTTATTAAAAGACTATTATAATGTCACACGTGTGTAATGACTATTTACACATATGATGAAAGAATGTATCGACTGGGCTTATATTCACTGGAATTTAGAAGGATGAGAGGATATCTTATAGAAACATGTAAAATTATTAAGGGATTTGAGAGGCTAGATGCAGGAAAAATGTTCCCTATGTTGGGGGAGTCCACAACCAGGGTCACAGTTTAAGAATAAGGGGTAGGCCACTTAAGAATGAGATGAGGAAAAATGTTATCACCCAGAGAGCTGTGAATCTGTGGAATTCTCTGCTACAGAAGGTAGTGGACGCCAATTCACTGGATGTTTTCAAGAGAGAGTTCGATATAGCTCTTTGTGCTAATGGAATCAAGGGATACGGGGAGAAAGCAGGGATACTGATTTTGGATGATCATCCATGATCATATTGAATGGCGCTGCTGGCTCAAAGGGCCGAATGACCTACTCCTGCACCTATTTTTCTATGTTTCTATGACAGAGGGGAAGCAGTTGGAGAGCAGGCGCGGGTCGGGTTGTACTGTGGCACAACCACAACCTCGCCTCTTGCATCACCATCTATTTGTTATTATGTTTTGCATCAATAATTTTTTTCCCAGTTTTCTTTCCTTTAGAAATTTTATGTGTATCTTATGTATAGTTTTTTTTTTTTTAATGTTTGTCTGAGTCTATGTGTCTGTGATGCTGCTACGCACTAGACTTTTAATTGTACCTGCACCTCACCACAATGACAAAAAACTCGACCGGACTTGAAACAAACTGCAATACGCAGTCTCAATCTGAGTCGATTTAACAACTGGCCACTAAACTTTCAGTCCTTTGCCCTCAGCAATCGAAACACTCCACGTTTTTTTATATTCACGACATTTCGAAACATTTAGAAGTTATTAAAATGTCCACGGTTTAAAAACCCCACAGATGTTAGGAACCAAAACACTTAAACGCACATGAAAACATAGAAATATTAAAATTATTGTAAAACAAACAAACAAACAAATAAATAAATAAATAACTACAGATTATTTACGTGCCACATACAATTCGCTCTGCTTTGAAATGTGAGGCTGTTCATGGTGTTCAAAATGATTTCCCCGCTGCCGGTCACTATGTGTAGGCATGTTACAATACTTACCTTCAGCGGCACTACAATTCTGCCACTGTCCGTGTGCACGATTTTGGCGCCTTTGAGAGGGGGGTGGCGTTAAAACACGGGTTTCTCCTACCTTGTCCTGAATTATATTTCTTTTTAGTGCAAGCTTTTGCTGAAGAATCGTTCCGACGGGTGTTTTGTGTATTTTTTATTTTTATTCGCCCGACAAGTTCAGCTCTGGAGTTATTTTAAAATCAGTTTCGAAAGCCGTCAACGCCGACAACAGGGACGGATTTCACGCACGGGACAGGTAAACGAAAGCAGTTTATTTTATGTATAAAAGTGCTTCTTAAGAGGCCTTTAATTCAAATACGGCAGTATTTTTCATGCCGATACGGGGTTAAATTCACCGCAAATCAACGTTCCAAATGATCGCGTTCCAGAAAAACTCACTCGCAAGATGATTTAAATGCCCATTAATTTACAGGTATTAAACATTAAATTCCTTCCATTTGGCCTATAAATCCATGACAATGAGATTTAAAAATTATGTTATATTGTGAATTCTTGTGTGAATGTTATTTGGACACTTAGGCTATTTAAAAATGTTAATCTATTCTTAAGAAATTGATAGATGTTTAGATTAGTAATTGAATTTTGTAATTAGCTACAATTAGGTAACTAACTAATTATATGCTTTAATTTCATGTCATCTAAGTAAGATTGTTTCATATTTGTTTCAGAATGCTTCAATCTATAATAACTGAAAATTTCTTTCAGTTCTCTTAATTATTAAGAAAGGTATGGGCTTTTGACTGTCCTCGATCACAGCTTTTGTGTTAAGTCAATGGAAAAGCAATAGGGAACAAGTTGCTAATGTCCGAGTATGAAAATGGCCATAACCTTTTTAATACTGAAGATATGAAAGTGAATTAGGTGTCAAATTAAACGTCTTTTTATGCTTTATCTGATGGGATAAATTACAGACTTGATTTTTAAAATCTCAAATTTTTTTAACATTGCTACTAGTCAGTAGCCGAGAGAGACCAAGGGTTAAAGGTGGACCCGGGTGTGCGGCCGCTTCTTTCCCACGGTCTCTCTCCCTCTCTCTTCACTCGCTGTCTTTACCTTTGCGAATGACAGGTGCGGGTTGTGCAGATCCACTTGCAGAAGGTTGCCGAGGAAAGGCAGAGCCCGGGGCCCGGGAGGGTAGTTGCCACACTTCTTCCACCTCTTCATCAAGTCAAAGGCCAGGGCAAAGACGGTGCAGAACACGTCCAGCGCCGGGAACCCGCCAAACACCCTGAGCACGACCTCGGGGAGAGCCGAGAACTCCATGTTCCCCGGAGATAACGAGCGGCAAACTCACTGTGAGCGGAGGGAGGCGAGGGGACTTCACTGGGAGACGCCCCCACTAACCCCTTCGTTCTCACGCACAGACATTCGCCGAGCGGAGCTGGCTCTTACTCAACAACTCCTCCTTCGATTCCTCCCACTTCCAACACATAACCATAGATCTTTGGGCATAACCATGGGCAGTCTTTTGGGCCTCTTTGTAGGGTACTTGAACAACCCTGTTCCAGACGTACACGGGCCCTATCCCCGAACTCTATCGCCGTTACATTGATGACTGCATCGGTGCTATCTCCTGCACCTATGCAGAACTCATGGACTTGATCAACTTCACTACTAATTTCCATCCTGCACTCAAATTCACTTGGACCATCTCCAACATCTCCCTTCCGTTTCTTCATCTCACTGCCTCCATCACAGGAGATAGACTATTGATTGATATCTATTATGAACCCACTGACTCCCACAACTATCTAGACTACACCTCTCCCACCCGGCCTCCTGCAAAGACTATCCCCTACTCCTAATTCCTCCTAATATGCCCCATCTGTGCTCAAAATGAGGTGTTCCATTCCAGGACATCTGAGATATCCTCATTCTTCAGGGAACACTGGTTTCCCTCTTCCATCATAGATGAGGCCCTCACACAGGTCACCTCGTTATCCTGCAGTTCCGCTCTTGCTCCCCCTCCAACAGGGACAGTCAACCTAGTCCTCACCTTTCACCCCATCAGCTGTCGAATACATCACATAATCCTCCAACATTATCGCCATCTCCAATGGGATCCCACTACTAGCCACATCTTCCCATCTCAACCCCTTTCCACTTTCCGCAGAGACTGTTCCCTCCACAAATCCCTGGTTAACCCATCCCTTCCCACCCAAACCACCCCCTACCCAGGTACTTTCCTCTGCAACCGCAGGAGGTGCAACACCTGTCCCTATGCCTCCTCCCTCAACTCCGTCCTAGGACCCCGACAGTCCTTTTAGGTGAGGCAGAGGTTCACGTGCACCTCCTCCAACCTCATCTACTGTATCCACTGTTCCAGGTATGTACTCCTATATATCGGTGAGACCAAGCACAGGCTCGGCGATCGTTTAATAGTTGAACACCTCCGCTCAGTCCGCCTAGGCCTATGTGATTTCCCGGTTGCTAAACACTTTAACTCCCGCTTCCATTCCCATACTGACCTGGGCCTCCTCCACTGTCAGATTGAGGCTCAACACAAATTAGAGGAAGAGCACCTCATATTTCGCTTGTGCAGCTTACAACCCAGCGATATGAATATTGACTCCTCTAACTTCAAGTAACCCTTGCTTTCCCTCTCTCTCCATCCCTAGTTCTGACTAGTTTCATTGTCCTCCTGATTAATTTTTACATTGTATGCCCCGTTGTCACCTTCCCCATAGCTAACAATGATGCATTCTACATTTTCCTTGAACATCGTCTCCTTTGATCTTTCGTTTCCACACCTTATCCTTCCATATCTCTATGTCTTTCTCTCCCTTGATTCTCAGTCTGAAGAAGGGTCTCGTCCTGAAACGTAATCCATTCCTTCTCTCCAGAGATGCTGCAAATCCTTCCAAGACATTCAATGGCTTTTATTAGATTTAGAGATACAGCACGGAAATAGGGCCTTCGGCCCATGTGTCCACACCGACCAGCAGTCCACACCAACCAGCAATCCCCGCACATTAACACCATCCTACACACATTAGGGACAATTTGTACTTATACCAAGCCAATTAACCTACAAACCTGTAGGTCTTTGGACTGTGGGAGGAAACCGAAGATCTCAAACAAAACCCTTGTGGTCATGGGGAGAATGTACAAACTCTGCACAAGCTGCACCCGTAGTTGGGATCGAACCTGGGTCTTTGGTGGTACAACGCTGTAAGGCAGCAACTACCGCTTCACCACCATGCCACCCTTTTAAGTCCATTACACGGCTGATGTGTGCGATCAGTGTTGGAGCAGATATGAGATCAACCACAACTTGCTCCATCCCCACAGAGCCCGTGGGCTGGTTGCCTGGATCTGGACGGGGGCACGGGTGGGCCTGACCAGGGTCTGGTAATCTTTTGTAGTCACAGTAAGAAAATGGGCTCTTCTGCCCAAGTCTTCCATGGCGACCGTTGCTTACCTGCGCGAGTCCCATTGCTTGCACCTGCCCCATAGCCATCTCAACCGTTCCTATCTACAAACCCATTCAAATGACTTTTAGAGATATAGCGCAGAAACAGACCCTTTGGACCACCGAGTCCACGCTGACCAACAAACTGTACACCATACACTAATGTACACCAAACACTAGCATTTTCCTACACACAATTTACAATTTGTACCAAAATGTACGCCTTTGGAGTGTGAGAGGAAACTGGAGCATCTGGAGAAAGCCCAGGTCTCTGGTGCTGCAAGGCAACAACTCAACCACTGCGCCATCATGTCGCCCCAGTATTAGTGTAAGTGAGTGGATCGGATGGACTGGTGGGCTGAAGAGCCTATTTATATATGTCTCTATGATTATCCCCAAAGCCTACATCACTTTTTTTAATGATTTTTGTCTGTAAATAATATTTTATTTTGTGTCCAAGATGGCTGCCGAAGGGGAGAGTGGACGCTGGCGCGCTTTAGCAGCCGCTGCTCTCTCTTCCATATTGTGTTTTTTGATTTTTGTTTTTGGATTGAATTCTGGCTTTAAATTGTGTACTCGTGTCTTTACTATTTATTTCATTCCGCTTATATGTTTCTACACTTTGTTAAACTTTGTAAGGTGTCCTTGAGACTTTTGAAAGGCGCCCATAAATAAAATTTATTATTATTATTATTATCACTAATTATATTTTATATTTTCTTACGGCACAAATGGAGGACTTTGGCTCATTGTCTCTGTGAAAGGCTCCAAATCAATCCCATCCCACTCCTCCACATTATTCTGTAAACAACTCTCTCACTAGCCCATCAGTATCCTCCAATTGCTCTTAGCACAGCCCACACACGGGGTAATTTACCATTGTTAATTAACCTACCCACCATCATGTCTTTGGGAATTAAACTTCCTACTGTACACTGCCTCTCACATAAACCTCTGGTGCCCCTGTATTTCAAAAGTGGTTTTACAAACGTACAAACCAAAGGCCACTGAACCCTTTGAGCCTGCACCACCATTTATTAACATCATGGTTGACCTCATTTTAATTCCAACTCTGCCTTCCCTATGCCCACAGTAACCTATCGCTCCTTTGCTTATCAAGAATCTATTTATTCATACCGTAAAATATTCAAAGGCTATCTGTGTGGAATTTGCACATTGTCCCTGTGATTGCGTGACATCGATCTTTGAGAACTGCCCATAAGCCAATTTGTCTGTAAGTCAGAAAAGTAATTTTGCTATAGTAACCAATATCATATTGCTCTACATACATAGAACCTAGAACAGTAGAGCATAGAACAGGCCCTTCTGCCCACAATATCCATGCTGAACATGATGCCAAGATGAAGGAAGCTGAGGACCTTATAAAAACATGAGGGTCATAGGTTGTGAATGGTCTTAATCCCAGAGAAGGAAAGTCGAAAATTAAAGGGCTTTTCCTTGAGGGGCAAGATTTAAAGGGGACCTAGAGGACAAGTTTTTCACACAGAGGGTGGTGGGTATGTGGAACAAGCTGCCAGTGGAAGCTGTGGAAGTGAATACACTTTCAATGTTCCAAAGATATAGGGCGGCACAGTGGCACAGAGGGTGGCACGGTTGCGCAGAGATAGCGTTGCTGCTTTGCATCGCCAGAGACCCGGGTTCAATCCTGACTACGGGTGTTGTCTGTACAGAGTTTGTACATTCCCCCCATGACCACGAGGCGTTTCCGCGGCTGCTCCGGTTTCCTCCCACACTCCAATGATTACAGGTTTGTAGGTTAATTGGCTTTGGCAAAATTGTAAATTGTCCCTAGTATGTAGGATTTTGCAGGATGATCACTGGTCAGCGTGGACTCGGTAGGCTGATGGGCCTGTATCCACGCTGTATGTCTAAACTCTAAGCTCGAAAGTAATCCCACTTTATTCTCCAGGCATACGCATCACCCTTTATCCTCCTGCTCTCCAAGGAATAAAGTCCTAGCTTGCTCAATCTCTCCCGAAACTCAGGCCATCGAGTCGTGGCAACATCCTTGTAAATCTTCTCTGTTTAACAATAAGGTGGGAAAATAAGCAAGCCACGTATGGTGAATCAAAGAGATCTTTATTGCTGAAGTAAAGAGAACACACATGCGAATGGGAGAAGGTAGACCCTAAACCTCGTGACAACTCCTTCCCGCCATTGCCTAGTCACGTGACCCTACCCCCGACTGCCGAGGGTTCGCATCGTAAGTAGCCTAACCACCTGGTGGCGCCACAACATCTTTAATATAACATTGATCAAATATCCTTGTGTACAGCTCATCCCCGTGATTTTACTCTATCGGGGACATGCTCCCTGTAGCTTTACAAGCGTCTTTTGTCTCTTTATCAGTTATTCTGATCTACTCTCTGACTTGAAACATTATACTCTGTTTCAGTTGCTAACCATTTCAACTCCCCTTCCCATTCCCATATTGACCTTTCTGTCCTTGGCCTTCTCCATTGCCTTAATGAGACCACACACACACTGGAGGATCAGGACCTCAGATTCTGCTCAGGTAACGTATACCCGACAATATGAACATTGATTTCTCCAATTTGTACACTTGATAGTTCCTTTGCTCCCGCATACCACACAAATTCTTGTCATCAAACCCTCTAGCAAAGGAGGTGCTATTGTAGGCTACCACACTGAAGCCAAGCATCTTCTCTGGGAGGCCTCCCCATTGACCAATGCCCCAACGACGAACACCAGGTCACCAATCTCCCAGACCGTCACCAATCTCATTGCCTCTAAGGATATCCCCTCTACCTCCAGCATTCAACCTTATAGTTCCCCAACATTGCACTGCCCGTTTTTATCTCCTCCCCAAAATCCACATGCAGCACTGCCGTCTCCGATCCATTGTTTCACAGGATCCTCCAAACTCATCTTCAAATACCTTGATTCTCTCTTGTCTCCCCTTGTTCAGTCCCTTCCAACCTACATCCAAGACTTTGCAAGCTCTTCAACACTGCAATAACTTTCAATGCCGAGGCTCCCATTGCTTCAACTTTACCATAGACATCCAGTCCCTTTTCATTCCATTCTGCATCAGGAATGTCTCAGGGCCCTCCGGTTCTTCCTTGATCAGAGGCCCAATCAGTTCCACTGTACTTCGCATGGTGGAACCTACACAACCTTTCTTTTGACACCTCTCATTTTCTGCAAGTCAATGTTGTCGTCATAGACATTCATATGGGCCCCAGCTATACCTGCCTTTTTGTTAGTTATGCTAAACAGTCCTTGTTCTAAACGTATCCCAGCACCATTCCCGACTCTTTCTCTGCTTCATCAACCGACTGCATCGGGGTTGGGTCCTGCACCCGTGCAGAACTCATTGATTTAATCAACTTTGCCACCCCACCTTCAAATTCACTTGGATTATCTCCGACACCTCCCTCCACCTTTCTCAATCTCTCTGTCTCCATCACAGGAGACAGACTATTTACTAACATCTGTTACAAACCCACTGACCACCACCAGTTATCTTGACTTCACTTTTTCTCACCTTGCAAGAACGCCATCCCCCTGCACTCAATTTCTCTGTCTCTGCTACATCTGCTCCCAAAATTAGGCTTTCCACTCTGACATGCAAGATGTATTCTTTCTTTAGTAAATGTTGTTTCTCCTCCTGCTGTTGTGGATAGACTCCGCACCAGGTCTCCTCTGCGTTCTGTACATCTACTCTCGCTCCTCCCCCCCCTCTTCCCCCTCCCACTGACAGAACAGGGATGAAGTTCTCCTGTTCCTCATCATTCACCATATCAGCCTTTGCATCCAAGACATCACTCTCCCATATTTCCAATACATTAATCGTGTTCCCACCACTGGTCACATCTTCCCATCCCCACCCTTTTTCACTTTTCACAGAGACCGCTCTATCCTCAACTTCTTGGTTCATTCATCCCTTCCCACCCTCCCCAGGTACTTTAGCCTGCAACTGTTGAATATGTATTTAAGAGAGAGTTAGATATAGCTCTTTGAGCTAAAGGAATCAAGGGTATGGGCAGAAGGCAGGAACGGGGTACTGATTTTGGATGATCAGCAAGTATGATATTGAATGGTGGTGCTGGCACGAAGGCCTACTCCTGCACCTATTTTCTTTGTTTCTATGTTTCTATTTAACACCTGTCCCTATACCTACTCCCTCACCTCCATCCAAGGACCTCAGCAGCCCTTCTAGGTGAGACAGAAGTTCACATGCACCTCATCAAACCTCCTCTACTACGTCTGGTGCTCACGATTTGGCCTCCTTTACATCAGCAAGATCAGGTGTAGACTAGGTGACTGATCGACCGAACCCTTGTGCTCTGTCCACCATGGCCTGCTGGATCTCCTGACTGCTAACTCCTCTTCTCATTCCAACACCATCCTTTCTGTCCTTGGCCTTAACCATTGCCAGAGTGAGGCTGCACGCAAACTAGAAGAACATCACCTCATATTCCACTTGGCTAGCTTACAACTTAACAGTATGAACATTGAATTCTCTAATTTTATATAATAGCCTCCCCCACCCTCTCTCTCTTTCCTGTGCCTTCACCCCTCATGCCAGTGCACACCCATTTTTACCATTATTCCGGCCCCTTCCTAATACCCACCCACCCAGCCACAACACGCCCCCAATTGGCCCCTTCCACCTTTAACCCTTCCTCTGGCTTTAAATTTCACTTCTCCTCATTATTTTTGTCTCCTTTTCATCTCTGGCTGATGTCACTTACTCCACCCATTTACCAATTAACCCCTCCTCATCTGTATCCACCTCTCACTGCCAGAGTTAATCCTGAGTTCCCCTCCCCCCTTCCCACCCACTACAATCAGAATGAAGAAGGATCCGACCCGGTGTCCGCAGGTGGTGCCTGACCCGCTGAGCTACTCCAGCACTTTGTGTTTTACTCAAGACTTCAGCATCTGCATTCCTTGTGTGTGCTGCCATCTGCTGTCTATTCACTTGCTTTGTTGCGCCTCTCTCTATGTACCCTCTCACACATCTCTGGATTAAATCCTACTTGCAGCTCATCTGCCCAGATGAATCAGTGACTGGACCCAGAGGGTAGATCTGGTCACGACCCCTCGCTGGGCTCCGAGCCCAGAACAACTTTGGTATCAGGTTCCTCCTTGCCCCCTATTATTGTGTGAAGGCTTTCTGGCAGTTCTGTCTCTAGAATTTATGTGTATGCCTCTCAGTCGCCTTCGATAGGGACCCACATCAAATGTTGCCAGTCTTCCTGCCCTGTGAAATCTTCCTCTCCCAGGAGCTGAGCCCTGTATGTTCTTTCTATGGGCTGCTTATGCCCAGTGAGTACTCACACCTAGAGCCCACCTCCCAGTATGTCAAGAGTCAGTAACTGAGCTGCAAGGGTTGGTGCAAGTGATGGTGTGTGCATCTTGATCCTTTTGCTGTTTAACCCCATCCAAGCAAGGTTGAAGGCCAAATGACAGGGTGGCGCAGCGGTAGAGTTGCTGCCTTACAGCACTAGAGACTCGGGATCGATCCTGACTCTGGGTGCTGTTTGTATGGAGTTTGTATGTTCACCCCGTGACCGCATGGGTTTTCTTGGGATGTTCCAGTTTCCTCCCGCACTCCAAAGACGTACAGGTTTGTAGGTTAATTGGCTTCGGTAAAATTGTAATTTGTCCCTAGTGTGTAGGATAGTGTATGGGGATCGCTGGTTTGCGCAGACTTGGTGGGCCCGATGGGTCTGTTTGCCGCTGTATCTCTAAACTAAACTAAACTAAGCTACCAAGCTACCAAGCTTAGCCGGGTTAAGGCAGCAAGCATTGGAGAGGATTGCACACTTACACCGTCACCTATGAAACTAATGGGACTGATGCATTTCAAGGCTTCTCCTACTCCACCACATTAGAAGATGTGTCGTGGAAAGCCCACCTGCCCAGCCACAGGGAATTCCTTTAGGAAATCAGGCAGTGGGTATGATTCCTTTCACTATCTTTCAGTTTAAAGAAGGGTTCCGATCTGAACCGTCACTTATTCCTTTTCTTCAGACCTGCTGCCTGACCCGGTGGGCTACTCCAGCATTTTGTGTCTATCTTCGGTGTGAACCAGCATCTGCAATTCCTTCCCATATAGTGTGTGTGCTTCCCCTGGCTGGGATTCTGTTGAGTCTCCTGTAACTCAACAGGATGTCCAGCAGATGGTAGCCTTGCTGCACTCTAAAAACTGTTATTCCTTTGGAGTTGTTGAAACAAGGAACTGCAGTTTCTGATGTGCACATAGGGACACAAAGTGCTGGAGTAACTCAGCGGGTCAGGCAGCATCTCTGGAGATATGGATAGGTGACTTTTCGGGTTGGTACTCTTCCTCAGAATCATTTTCAACTTCGGAGATGTTGGGTGCTTGGGGCTATTGGCCTTTAGATTGTAGGGGAACAGCAGGGTACAGGGCATGGTGTCAACAGGGGTCTCTCAGCGGTTAGCACTCGCTGACAGCGGCACATAGTCTAATGGTACACTGGAAACCAATGGTGGGGGTGATGATGGTGGGGAGCAACTGGGGTAAAGGTGATCACGCAGTAGTCCATCTCTGAATGTGGTTCCAGGCAACATGTCAGGACTTGCAGCACAGGGAGGGATTGGAGTCACAGGAGAGAGTAAAGGAAGGCCCACGATAAGCAACACAGTCACTGTAGGGTCTCCAGCCAGAGGTTGCTTCCATTTGGCTGCTAGGATTCCTCAGCTCAAGGTAACCAGTGCACTTGTACCTATTTGAAGGACCTTTCCCTGAAATTCTGGTTGCACCTGCCCCACTCTTCTGATCTTTTGGTGCCCAGTACAGAGGTGGCGGAGGGGCGGGGGGGGGGGGGGGGGGGTAATGGGTGGGTCAGTGGCGATCTCTTGGTCAATTTGCTGCTGGGCTTGGCCAAGCTGGCCATTCATGGGTCATGGCAGCAAAGGGCTCCACCCAAGCCGACTGCCTGCCCCTTTCTGGGCTTATGTCCTTGTCCAGGTGTCCCTGGAGAGAAAGCATGTGGCGTCCATGGGCACTTGCCTTCCCCACACCATCTGCGACTCACTGGCACCCAATCGAATGCCCTCTTAGATAGCCAACGGATGCTGGCCTTGTCTGTGACAGCCAGCAGTGCAGAGAGACCTTGGCCTTGGATAGAGGGACATGGCAACGGCAAAGCAATCACGTTCAATTATTGAGGAAGGAAGTACACTTTAATTTAGCTTACACTCGTATCTTTGCACACAAATGTATCCTATAAACTGGCTTCCTTTCCCCCAGCCATTCATTTGCAATAAGGTCAAGCCAATGGACTTGGCTCCTTTATATTCCTCTGCTTCTCCCGATGTGTGGCTTCCAACCTCGTGCGGAGAGAGGGTGTCATCGGTGGAGTAGAGCACCTTCTCCACCAGCTGGACCACCGTGTCGTCTTCCTGCTGGTTCTCCTGGCAGATCACCTCGATGCTCCTCAGCTTCTGAAAGTAGAAGTCCCGTTCCCTCTCCAGCTCCACCAGCTCGGTCCTCAGGACCTTCACCTGGTCGGCGAGCTCGCTCATGTGCGCGTCTCCGTTGCCCGCCACGCTGGACCTCTCAGGACCCACTCCTCCACTCTTGTGTGCCGCTCCCTGCCCCCCCGCCAACCCGCCGGCCTTTGGGGCTGCCTTGGAGCGCGCCAGGAAGGTGCCCGATGATGAGGAGCGGAGGAGGGCCTTCTTGTCCTGGGTGCAACCCGCCGCCGCGCTCAGCGTGCTCACTGTCTTCTTGGGCCTGTTGAATCCAGAGGGGTGGGAGCCCGGAGGGGGTCCGACCTCCTGGCCCTGGCGAGCAGCCACTGGCTCGTAGGCCTTGCCGTCAAAGTTGGCCTCGTAGAATTTCCTGAACCACTGCAGGAACTCGAAGTTGTCCTGAAACCTGCCCTTGCTCAGCCTGTCCACCGGGATGATTTTGTCCACACCCATCTTCTTGAAGGAGGCCTGGAGCAGCTTGAAGTTCTGGATGTACTCGTGCTCCAGCTTCACCTGGAACCTCACCCTCTTCAGGGCGATAGAGCCGGGGAAGAGCATGTCCATGAACTGGCAGTAGGCTGCGCCCGAGCATAGCTGCTCGATCTTGGTGTAACCCAACTGAAGTGTGTCGTTGACCCAGCTCAACATGCTGTGTCGACTCAGGTTCTCACTGCTGGAAGATGTGAAGTAAACATTGATGGCCATTTGGTTGCTTGCCTCGTTCTCACACAGCTATCCGCCTCCCCTCAAGGTTTATCTTGCTCCCCACGACCCCACGACGGCTGATCTATTTTTGCCAGTCTGGCAGCAACTTATTTCTCACAGTGACCTAATCATTATGTCATAATAAGGACAGTCAAAGGTTACTGAGCCCAGTAGAGGCGTGTACTTGACATGCAGACTGTGCGGCTTGCTCTTCAAACTCCATGCAGACAGCGCCAGAGGTCAAACTCCAACCTTTTTCTCTGGAGCTGTGAGGCAGTGGCTCTGCCAGCAGACTCACCATGTCCTGTCCTCAAGATGAACAGAAATCAGGCTGGTTGCCATGTGATCGGTGGATGTCCCACGCAAGAACATTCACTTGCCTTTACCTCAGCCTTTCTGTGCCTTTACCCCAGCCTGGCCAAACAAGTGTAGCGCTGAATTGGCCTCAGAGCCTTTGAGTCAAAAAATGTGTTTTGCTACTTCGAAATTTGACCAAGCAAATTCTTAACATGTGTACGCTGGACCCAACTGTGACCAACATGCATCCAACAACCTATGCCATGTTTATGGGCACTCTGTCAAAGTGATCACTTACTTTTTTGCTGGGATCACTAAAGTGCTTTCAACACCAGAGAGGTGAGTCTTGGTGCCCCGGTAATACCTCCTTTCATGTGACCTGGCTGCCTCATTCACAAGTCTGGTGGTCAACAGCCATGGCTTGGTCCTTGACCTTCGATATCTGGTGAATGGACCATTTTTCACACACTTCCCCCTTGAACAGCAGCTGTAGTTTCCTTGTCTCTCAGAGCCTGTTCACCCTTTGACAGAACCCAAATATCTCACTGCTTACAACGCTTCTGGAGGAGCGTCATAGACGGTGAGGTGTTTGGGTATCTTCCTTCTACAACCCTTCAAGGAAGAAACCTTTTGAACCCTAAGTAAGACTGTACTTGTTCTATGAACATCAGCATCGCCAATTTGGGTACCAAGAAGGAGAGTGACGAAAATATGCAACCAATTTTGCCTGGATCTGTCTGTGTCTGGTTCCATTCTGCAACAGCTGAGAAGTTGCACCCAAGTTTTGTGCCTGCTTTTTGCTCAGAAAAACTAACTTGGTAAGTAGTGAGGAGGGCGACCTTGTGCTCCAATGACCCCAGGCACACTGTTGGGTGATCTGCCACACCATGCCCATCCCCAATGAATAGAGAGAGCAGTTAATCCATGGGAACATCAAGAAGGAACTTACAATCATTTGCCCCAGAAGTCTTTAACCACCATACCAGCTGAACAGATTGCCACAACCGTTCAAAGGACAGTGTTCCAGACACTGGAGGTGTCACAGTGACTGGGAATGTTCAATAGTTTCAAATTCCAAAGGTATCACTTAGGCACACTTAGTCAGTGAGTGAGAGCCTTCTTTATTTCGGCAGGAGACTGAAGACCTCTCCAGACCCTGCTTATTGCTATAATTAATAATATGAGAAAACATAATATGTAGGAGGAGTAGGCCCTTCAGCCCATTTGTCTGACGCTCCTTTGATTCTCTTAATACCCAAAAATCTATCAATCCATGTCTTGAATATACCTGTGATTGAACATCCACAGCCCACTTGGATGGAGAATTTCAAAGATTCACGCTCTGGAGCGGCACGGTGGCGCAGCGATAGAGTTGCTGCCTTACTGCGCCTGGGACCGGGTTCAGTCCTGACCACAGGTGCTGTATGTATGGTGTTTGTATGTTCTCCCTGTGGCCACATCAGTTTTCTCCGGGTGCTCCGGTTTCCTCCCACACTCCAAAGACACACAGGTTTGTACGTTAATTGGCATCAGTAAAAAAAATTGTAAATTGTCCCTCGTACATAGGACAGTGCTAGTGTAGTGTACGGCGTGATCGCTGGTCAGCGTGGACTCAGTGGGCTGAAGGGCCTATTCCCACACTGTATCTCGTCATTTCTTATCTCAGTCCTGACTGGCCAAAACTCTGTCGGAGACCCACAGCTGGGGGCAGTCGTCCACTCTACATCTACTCTATCAAACACCAGGAGATATTTGTGAGTTTCAATGTGATCATCTCCCATTCCTCTGATCTCTGCAGGCCCATATGAGGTGCTGTTCCTCCAATTTGCACTGGGCCTCACTCTGACAATGGAGGAGGCCCAGGACAGAAAGGTCAGAATGGGAATAGGAGGGGGAGTTGAAGTGCTGAACAACCGGGAGATTAGGTAGGTTAAGACGGACTGAGCCGAGGTGTTCAGTGAAACAATCGCCGAGACTGCGCCTCGTCTCGCCGATGTAGAGAGGTTGACACCCGGAACAGCGGGTACAGTAGATGAGGTTGGTGGAGGTGCAAGTGAATCTCTGGCTCACCTGGGAAATGAGGGGGGAGGTAAAGGGACAGTTGTTGCATCTCCTAAGGTTGCAGGGGAAAGTACCTGGGTAGGAGGTGATTTGGGTGGGAAGGAACGAGTTGACCAGGGAGTTTTGGAGGGAACGGTCTCTGCGGAAAGCAGAAAGGGGTGGAGATGGGAAGATGTGGCCAGTAGTGGGATTCCGTTGGAGGTAGCGAAAATGTTGGAGGATTATATGCTGTATGCGACGGCTGATGGGGTGGAAGTTGAGGACAAGGGGGACTCTGTCCTTGTTACGAATGGGGGGAGGGGGAGTAAGAGCGGAGCTGCGGGATATCGAAGAGACCCTAATGAGAGCCTCATCTATAATAGAAGAGGGGAACCCCCGTTTCCTAAAGAATGAGGACATCTCTGATGCCTTGGTATGGGACACCTCATCCTGGGTGCAGATGCGGCGTAGACGGATGAATTTGGAGTAGGGGATAGAGTCTTTACAGGAAGCAGGGTGGGAAGATGTGTAGTCAAGATAGCTATGGGAGTCAGTGAGATGTAGAAACGGTAGGGAGATGTAGGAGATGGTCCAAGTGAATTTGAGTGCAGGATGGAAATTAGTGGTGACGTTGATGAAGTGACAGATGAGGTATTGACATTGCAATGGGGTTCAAGCATCATTACACTTCCTGGGAAAATAGTTTTTCTAAGCTTGTTGTCTGGCAGTGATGAATGGAAAGCTGCTGTTCAGCACAGCTGCTGAGTAATGAACACCACTCTCTGCATTCGCATGACCTCTCCAGTAAGTGAATCTCACAAAATCTATCTGCTGTCATCACCAGTGCCAGTGAAAGATGAACATTCAGCTTGTTTGCATCCACCAAGCTGTACAAGATGTTGGTGAGGCCACGCCTGGAATATTATGTGCACTTCTGGTCACCATCCTATAGGAAGAATATGATTAAGTTAGAGAGGGTGTAGAGATGGTTCATAAGGATGTTGTCGGAATTGGAGGGCTTGAGTTATAAGGAGATTCTGGTTAGACTGGGGGTGTTTTCTCTGGAGCGTTGGAGGCTGAGGAGTGACCTTGTAGAGAATTTTTAAATGGTCTCTTGCATAGATAAGAAGGATGGTCAGAGTCTTTTTAAACGAGAGGGGGGGGGGGATTTAAAGGGGAACTGACAGGACCATTTTTCACAGAAAGGCTGGTAGATACAGTATATGGAACGAACTGGCAGAGGAAGTGGTAGAGGCAGGTACAATTCGATCAAATAAAAATACTTTGGTTGGCATGGATGAGTTGGGCTAAAGATTTGATCCCATGCTGTATAACTTTTATGTCTCCCAAAGGACGAGTTAGGTGTCCTGCTACTTTAAGTTCCCATCAGGATTCTCTACCATTAATCAAATTTGATTGTAGCCCTTCAGTGCATTGGGATTGATTGAATTGTGAATGGCAATAACTTCCTGAGGTGTCCATCCTGAGGTAGGACCTCATTATTCATTGATGATCAGAAGAATACACGGGATGATGAGCAGTAGAACTCACCTCTCCTGTTTCTGGGCCTAGTTACCGTCCTGTATGACCCCATGATGCTAAACATCTTCAATTAAGATCGTGACCATCTCCCTGAAGTCTCCTACATAGTTCCGAGGTTTGCTTCTTTCTTCTTCTGCCATGTTGTTGGCATGATGTAACTGCAACTTGTTTCCTGCCCTACAGTTAACAACATTGTCCCAGGGAGTAGGGAAAAGGGCCAAGATATGGAGAGGAACTTCCAGCAATGTGGCGACCGGGACAACTAATGATGATGCTGTTCACAAGCAAGCAGCCTTCCTTCCTCTGCTGACCCAACCAGGCCTGAGAGAGAACATTAGTGCAGGCCTGATTTAATCTCTCCACACTCATGTGGACAAGGCAAATAATGAGATAGCATTAGGTTTGGATAGATATAACCCTCAATATCAGACATTCTGCAAAACATACAGCGTTTACTCAGGGACAAGCACAACTGTTTGACTGGAACACCTCAGTTTTATTACAGAACAATTCTGTTTATTAATATTTAAAATATTCACAACAGACGGATACCCTGCAGACATGAACCTTGTTATGTCTGAAACTAACATCAGGACACAAGGGCTGAGACATACTTTGCCCTCAGTATAACTCATGTTGCTAGTGGAGAGAATGATCACCACTATCTAAAGATGTTTCTTTATGTTAATAGATATGTGATGCAATCAATTCCAAATATTATCTGTGAAAGTTTGGGAGCAAGGCCGAATTTCTCTGAATCTTTGTTACTTCATGGGTGTGCAGAGGTGAAAGAAGGCTTTGTTAAAACACTAATGAAGCAATATCGTCCTGAGGTGTGTCACTGTGTGCAGAATGAACCGTGTTCTTAAGCCCCTGTCCCACTTAGGAGACCTAAACAGCAACCTCTGGTGACCTTACCCGCCACCCAAAAAAAAAATCAAGATCGAGGTGACCTGCAACCTCCTACCACCTCCCACGCATATGTTGAAAACCTTCCTCGACTATGAAGAAAACCGGCTTCAACTAGACCTGCGATTAAAAAATTATTGATTTTTAAAACGGCAACCTATTTTTAGTCGATGATTTTTTAATCATGATGAAAAAATAGCAGCAACCTAGATGAAGCCTCAACCACGCGGAAACCACTTTCGACCATTAGGGAGAGTGACCAAAACCTCCGGTGACCTCATGGAAACTTTGGGTGGCGGGCAAGGTCACCAGAGGTTGCTGTTTAGGTCTCCTAAGTGGGACAGGGGCTTTACTCTCTGCCCTTTGACATAGATTATTCAGTATATACACCACAGGCCACATAGGGCAATATGACCACCCTACTCTCCCCATCAGTACGGACCACCTCAAGACCGACCTCCCTGCCCTCCCCCACTCCTCTGACCTAGTGCAATCCAAAAAACTGAAAATGTTTTTGATTTTTCAGTTTTGAGACACATTGAAATCAACAGTAGCCCGTTAATAAACGTTGATCTTCATAACCCCCCTGCTTATAATGTTATAAAATCATACTGCATGGAGACAGGCCCTTCAGCTCACTATGTCTGTGCCAATCAGAAGGGTCCCATTAACACTAATCCCATTTTATTTTTCCCATATTCCCATCGATTCTATCAGATTCTACCACTCACTTACACACTAGGGCCAATTTACAGTGGCCGGTTAATCAATCAACTAGCACCTAGAGGAACCCAACATACACAGCACCAGAGATCAGGATCGAACTCGAGTTGCTGCAGGTGTGAGGCAGTAACTCCACTAGTCGCACCATTGTGCCAGCCCCTTCTACCACACCAAATATCAGTCTGCTCCGTTTGTTGAGCTGCCACATTCTGGACATCATATAAGCTGGCCTTAGTCTGCAGTCTATAATGTGGTACCGAATCGAGAGAAATCTAGATAAATTATATCTCCAACATGACCCCCGTTGACTGTATTGTCTCTTCGAATAATTCACTGAGCGGGTTACTGAAGTTGGTCAAGCATATTCATGCTGATACCTGTGTATGACAGGTTAAACATATTTCAGGCATAAAGCAACATCCATCGGAAGACACAAAGAGCTAGAGTAGATCCACAGGACAGGCAGCATCTCAGGAGAACATGGATAGGTGACGTGTCGGGTTGGGACCCTTCTTCAGACTCCAGCACTTTGTGTCTTCTTTTGTAAACCAGCATCTACAGTTCCTTGTTTCTATAGAAACATCCAACAGACTGACTAAATGTTAACCAGCTGCCAAAATCCAATGTAACGTGCAGAAAGAATGAGCCATTCACCTTGTGAAATAAGAGAAAGGCAAAGCAAACCTGTGTGCGCAGATGAAAAGGGGCCCATTCCACAGTCATTTCATTTGGACAATTTCAGCTCGCGCTATGACACTGGCTCTCAAATGTTGCTGAACTTTGAAGGTAACCCCAAGTCTGTGGCCTGCGGTTCACCACAGGTGGAAACGTTCAGGTGGAGCACCTGTGATGCCTTAAAGTGCTCCAGAGAGACTTCAAGTTGGAATCAGCAAACTTCCTTTGTTTTTGTGAGCTAGTTGTTCCTCAGTGAATTAGGTGCTGAATTTTTTAAAAGCAGACTTCTTTTGGTTTTAAAAGGGTGACAACATTTACAGCTCATGGCTCAGGCACGGGTTTCTGGCTGTCTTTGGGGAGTGTCTGCGACTTGCCCAGAACTTAAAGCAGACACTGCCTTAAAAGATCAGCCAAACCGCCTGCCAAGAATCTTTAATAAACTTTCAGAACATTATATTAAGAATAGACATCATGTGTTTGCAATGCAATTCCTACCATTAATATGTTTTTTTTCTGCTGCGCACAAATACCAGTAAAATCAAATTGGCAAAGAAGCCAACATACTTTAGAAAAGAATGACTGTGTGTTTAGAAGGCACTTTAGCAGCAGCCTTTGTGAAAGCATCTCACGGTAATTGTACAGGTGGCGGCTTGTGATCATTTAAGTGTCTAGACAAGTACTTGAACCACCTACCTACATAGAAGGCTATGGGTCAAACAACGGAATATGGGATTAGTATGGATGAGTCCCCTCTGGTCAACATGGGGATGTTAGGCCAAATGGCCTGTTTCCATGCTCTATGACTCTATGAGTATGGACGGTGTAGGGGACAGGAGGGCAGTATCAAATCCTGATGCAGGGTCCTTTTGCCACCATTGATGCTGCCTGGCCCACTGAGATCCTCCAGCAGTGCGATTTTTGCTCCAGATTCTTGTGTCTACAGGGCAGCCTCTGTATTCTCTGACCTGCACGGGTTAATGAAGAAAGTAGAACAAATACTGGTTATTATATAAAGAGTGTGATTGGCGGTGGAAGGGGTAACTTTCACATTCCTTTTGGCTGCAGGGTTCATGAGGGAACATGCATCCTTCTAATAGTTTAAACTTGGGTATGTGAAATGTATTAAAAAATACATGAAATTTCACTTCCATGGAATATGCAAGCAGTTTACATGCAATTGGTTCCTTTCCAATATTTAAAACCTGTCGTTGAAAGATCAACTTAAGTTAAGCATAAGTATAGTGAATGAGATAATCTGAGATCCTAAGATCTGTGGCCTGCAGGAAATGTGGTGAAAACAATGAGCTACTAATTCATTTGCTTCACTGGGCTGAAGGAAATTCCTGGCATACATTGGCGAAGTGCATCGCACACAATGGTAGTCAAGGATGGTGTCAAGGCAGTGAATGCAGATCTCGAACAAAGGCAAGCTTTTTTGGGAAGGACATTGTTCTGATTACTTTCTGCTAAAAGGGGTGGCATGGTGGCACAGTGGTAGAGTTGCTGCCTTACAGCGCCAGAGACCCGGTTTCGATCCTGACTATGCGTGCTGTCTGTACGGAGTTTGTACATTCACAAATACTGCGTGGGTTTTCTCCGGGTGCTCCAGTTTCTTCACACACTCCAAAAACCTACAGGTTTGTAGGCTAATTGGCTTGGTAAAATTTGTAAATTGTCCCTGGTGTGTGTAGGATAGTATTAGTGTGCAGGGATCGCTAGTCGGTGCAGATTTGATGGGCCGAAGGGCCTGTTTCCGCACTGTGAACTAAACTAAACTAAAACAAATACAGGGACTGCAGTCGGTTCATTGAGGTTAAAAAAACAAGCTGCTGGAAGGACTCAGCGAGTCAGGCAACATCTGTGGAGGCAAAGGGATTGTCAACATTTCGGATCAGGATCCTATGTCAGGGCAATGAGTGTAGAAATAAAGTACTACTAAGGTCTAAAAGAGTTGTGAATCTGTGGAATTCTCTGCCACAGAAGGCAGTAGAGGCCAATTCACTGGATGTTTTCAAGAGAGAGTTAGATTTAGTTCTTAGGGCTAAAGGAATCAAGGGATATGGGGAAAAGCAGGAACGGGGTACTGATTTTAGATGATCCGCCATGATCATATTAATCGAAGGGCCGAATGGCCTACTCCTGCACCTATTTTCTATGTAAATAAAGGTCTGAAGAAAGGTCTTGACCCAAAACATCGATGTTCTGCAGAGATGCTCCTAAACCACTGAGTTACTCCAGCTCTTTGTGTCCTGAGAGTTTAGAATTGAGATAATCTGTATAAGAGGTGAGGAGAGGGGTGAGGCAGGACCTGGCTGGTAATAGGTAGGTAGATCCAAGTGAGAAGGTGTTGAGGGGCAGATGGGACCAGGTGGGGGAGGGAAGGGTGAAGATAGTGACAGAGGCTGGGAGGTAATTATGGAATTTGATATGAAAGGAAGTTGGTGAGTGGAGCCAGTTAGGGAAAGGATTCTGGGAAGATGGGAACAGTGGGAAAGGTGAGGGGATAACCTGAGGAGGTAGGATGGAGGGCAATGGGCCATCCTTAATCATGTTGTTCTCTGTCACAGATTAGGAGTCTTCATTTGCAGCCATCTTGCTTGGAAGAGAGAGTGCCATTAACCGGGTTAGGTTGATGCTTTACTTCTCACCCATAGATGGAGGCTGCGATGTTACGATGTCCGTTAAAATCTGGAATGTGATCCTCCTGGATCACATCTATGTCTAGTTTAGTTTAGAGATACAGCGTGGAATTAGGCCCTTTGGCCTAACGAGTCCGTACCGACCAGCGATCCCCGCACACTAATGCTATCCAACATACACTAGGAACAATTTACAATGATACCAAGCCAATTAACCTACAAACCTGTACGTCTTTGGAATGTGGGAGGAAACCAGAGATCCCGGAGAAAAACCACGCAGGTCACGGGGACAACGGATAAACTCCGTACATTCAAGCACCCATAATCAGGATTGAACCCGGGTCTCTGGTGCTGTAAAGCAGCAACTCTATTGCTGTGCCACCGAGCCGTCAAATGTTCCCCTTGTGCAAGGGATCATGATGTGGACTCCAGTCTGTGCAGCTGGACATCAACTGGGAGCCTGTAAACATCTTGTGTGGATGGTTGTTTTCCATCCTCACAAACTCTACTCTGGGCTGAAGAGACAGAGATGATGATGATCCCTTATTCGCTCTCATAATTAGGCAATTGAAGATTTCAAACATTTGCCAAATACCACCTTAAACCAGATTCAAAGCAAATTTTGTCTGTTTTCAGTGAGTTTACTGGCAACAGCTGTTACTTTTAATGAAACTATAAATCTGACTCCTCCCTGGTGGTTCAGTTGATTAGCAAAACATAGTCTTTGCTTAATCAGAACAGCATAGTAACTGGCAATCTATCCAAGAGACAGTCTATCTTGCCTTACTTTGTTGTGCAGTGAGAGATCTAATCACATCACACTCATCATTGACTAAATCCTATAAATACTCTGACAATGAGACATGTTGCACCATTTCCAACACAGGATCTTACAGCAGAAAAAGAGGCCATTCAATCCCTTATTGCCTATGCTAGCACGGTGAAGATCCCATCTCTTTAGACCAGAGATATTGCGTGTAAACAGGCCCTTTGGCCCACTGAGCCCACGCCAACCAGCGATCACCTCATACATTTAACACTGTCATACACACTAGGGACAAGTTACAACTTTACCAAAGCCAATTAATCTACAAGCCTGCATGTCCTTTGAATGTGGGAGGAAACCAGAGAAAACCCACGCACTCACAGGGAGAACGTACAAATTTTGTACAGACAGCATCTGTAGTCAGTAGTCAGGATCTGTAATCAGGATCAAACCCGGGTCTCTGGTGCTGTAAGGCAGCAATTCTACCGCTGCGCCACTGTGCCTTGGTCATTTAATCTCATTTAATCTCCCTCCATAAGTGCTACTGACCCGCTGAGTTATTTCAGTAACTATCTGGTGGAAAGACATAAGAAGGTGAAGGCTGCAAGCTTCTTGAGAGACCCTGCTGTGGCCAATTTGTCTGTCACACAAGTGGCTATCCTGCAAAAGATTTTAAGTGGCTGTGAATAATTTTGAGGCATCCTGAGGTTTGGAGCAATAAATCTCTCCTTTTCCTTTCAAGAATGCAGCATACTCAGTACTTACTCAGAGTAGACAATCAACATGCACATGTTTTCCCAAAGATTTTCCAATATAATGCCCCTTCAGACCGAGTTCCTGAAACTATATTAAAACAGTATGGCTTGCTTTGATTGTCCTGATTTGACTGGCTCCTCAGGAAAAGCTTGTTGTTTTACATTTAAAAGATTAGCACCTCACAGAGAGGCCAAGTGTTCATGTGGTGAAAGATCTCCTTTAAACATACAAACACTTCCTATCATCTGTCAACATCAAGATAGCCATGGAAAGTCAGACTTCCTTCCATTGAGTCTGACCGGACTCCAACGATCAGAGAGCGGGTAACAACACAATGTGAGCTTGGAACGGCTGACCTCCACACTGAAAGGGGAGTCCTTGCCCTTGGGAAAGGCTTTTCACGTGCCTTCCGTTGGAGGCAGTCTAGCCCCATGTGCAGGCATATCAGACTTGGTCACAGCAACGTTTCATTTGCTACAGTTGCCTAAAGACACATGAAGGCACAAAAAGAGGGGCAAAGAGTGTGTAGTACGTACGAGATGCCCAACTGAAGAGGTGGAGTTTTTCTTCAGGAGTTATGGCAGGAATAGTGTATGGAGAATCATTGTGTTATCACAATGGCATGAGGACACAAGTGACACAAAGAGTGGGGCTCTACAATGGGAGTAGGGGACGAAGAGCATGGCGTTACAGAGGTGGTTGATACAACAATGTATCAGAAGCCAAAACACATGGTATTCTTAAAGTTATAGACTCAGAATATACTGTTACTTTACTTTTGGTTTTTTTAAAGTTACAAAACAATAATAAAAATAACTGTCTAGATATATACTAACCTAGAATGTCAACTTGGTTGCCATGTACAATGTGGGCTGAGAGGGCAGTATAGCTCTACGATTCTATGATTATAAATTGTCCAAACATTGAACTATTTACACATAAAGTAAAATCACATAAATATCTACTTACAAAACATATTTATGTAGAGTCAACACCAATAAATGTATCTATAAAATAAACACAAGGTGCTGGATTAACTCAGCGAGTCAGATAGCATCTCTGGTAGACATGGATTGGCGATGTTTTGGGACGGAACCGTTCTTCAGGCTGATTGTAGTGAGGGAGAGAAAGCTTTGCTGAACACTTGTGCTCAGTCCATCTAAGGCTGCTGGATCTCCCGGTCGTTGACCATTTTAACTCCCCTTCCCACCTTTCTGTCCTGGCCTCCTCCATTGCCAAAGTAAGGCCACGTGCAAAGTGGAGGGACAGCGCCTCATATTTCGCTTGGGTAGCTTACAGCCCAACAGTATGAACACTGAATTCTCCACTTTTAGGTAAGCTGCCTCTCCCACCCTCCTCTTTTCTTCCTTCTGTTCCCGATTGTTGTTCACAAAGCAGAGAAGTTTGAGATATTTAATAAAGGTATTCAAAAAATAGACAGCAGGAAACTGCAGAGAAAGATCAAGAGCATTGGGACATAGATTTATGATGATTAGCAAAATAAACTAAAGCCAACATGAGAAAATACTTTGCAAGTGATTAGCATGGGGAAGGCAGTGCCTGACTGGTGATTGGGGACAGGTTCAATCATTGCTTTCAAAAAGGAATTTCACACGTAGCTCAGAATGAATTTCTATCCATATGTGTTTTATTTACTGTTTCCTGAACTCTTTCGTTAATGAGTCATAAAAATATTGGAGCTGTTTGCCCGGATGAGGCAGTTAAAGATGGTGGCCATGTGATGAAGCTTCCTGCAATATGTCCAGCTGTTCCGGCATCTGTAAACCATTCCAATTTGTACCCTAACTTGATCCAGAATGTATTATTCCAGATACAAGCAATCTGAATCCCCTGATCTGAATCTACTTAATCAAATTAGGTTCCTGCCTTTGTTGGGTCTGTCGGGGTAGAATGTATGCGGCAGTGACTGAGGCAGGTGCGTTGCCTACCCGTGTTAATTCACCAAGACCAGTGAAGCTGAATTTGAGGAAGAAACAAGGAACTAGTTTATACAAAAGGGCACAAAGTGCTGGAGTAACGAGCAGGTCAGGCAACATCCCTGGAGAACATGAATAGATGACATTTTTGCTCAGGACCCTTCTTCAAACTCACTCTGAACCTTTCAAAACTAGGAGGATGTAACTTCCTTCTTTGTAATGAAAATGGGATAAAGAATTCAGTGAAGCCCCTTCAGAAATCTTGATCTCTTTCTTGCTGAGCTGCCAGGACGATATGTTTCAGCAGACAACAGATCTTCAGAATCAGATCTGCTGTGGGCCTGGTGCTGAGCCTGGAACTCAGTCTGAAGAAGGGTCTCGACCCAAAATGTCACCCATTCCTTCTCTCCAGAGATGCTGCCTGTCCTGCTGAGTTACTCCAGCATTTTGTGTCTATCTTCAGAATCAGATGTGACTTCCCTTTCTCACTCCAATTGTGGGGTAAAGTCCTGCTTCAAGCTTTGAACAGAAAAAACGATGTTGACTATCAGAGGCTCTGTGCTTGACAAGAGACATTAACCTTGAGATCCATGCTGAAAACTGCACGGTGGCATAGAAAGTTAACCTGCTGCCTCACAGCTCCAGCAAACCTAGGTTCAATTCTGATCTCCAGTGCCTTCTGTATTTTCCATGTGACTACATGGCTCTCTCCCGTGTGCTTGGGTTCCTACCGCACCACAAAGACATGCTGGAGGGTTAATTGGTTCTTACTATAGGGGTAATGGCAAAAAGAATGAAAGGGAATTTAATAAACATGTGTGAGCAAGAATAATTTGCAGGACTGCAGGGGAATAAAGGTGAATTGGACATGGGATTGCTCTGCATGGAGCTGACATGCACACAATGGGCTGAATGGCCTCCTTCTGCATCATAATAAATATGTTTATCCCTGTGTAATAATTCTGTGTCCGAACAATAATTTACCCCTCACTTAAAGTCCAAACCACAGACTGTCCGTTCTTTATTCGCCTGCTCTTTATTGCAACTTCTGTACACATGTTGGAGTTGTCTCTCCTACATTTCTTTTTATTTTTTTTATTTTTTATTTATTAGAAGTACATTACATTACAACCACATACATTAGTACTCGTCACTTATGTCTTCTTACAATTAATGTACTCCATTTGTTTTTTACACTAGTAAAAGGAAAAGATTGAAAGAAAGAAGAAAGTGAAGGAAAAAGTGAGAGTGTAGAAAATGTGACAACAAAAAAGGACGAAGACCCTATAAGAACAAAATTAAAAACAAAAGAAAAAGAGTTAAGAAATAGACCCTAGAAAAGAAAGAGAAAGAGAAAGAGGAAAAAAAGAGAAACAGATATTTTTATGAGCATTACGCAAATGGGACATACCAACTCTTCAACTATCATCCCCCCTTACCTGACCTCAAATTTTTTTTTTTAAGGTACCTTTGCACCCTATATTTGTAATAATTCTATAAATGCAGACCACGTCAGGTGGAAGTGATCTGGTTTACCTGCTAGGAGGAGTCTTATCTCTTCTAGGTGTAATGTTTCGAACATATTTGAAATCCACATGTTTATAGTTGGTATTGGAGCCTTCTTCCAAAATTTTAGAATTAGCTTTTTTCCAGTTATTAACCCATAGTCTATTAGTTTCTTTTGAAACACATTTAGTTCTGGGTCTCTCCTACATTTCAATAGTAATTTTGCTTCACTGACTTTAAAGCACTTTGGGACAATGGGACTGTGAAAGACAATGTGTCTTTCTTCTAATGTTTGAAGTGATCTCTTAAAGCACGATGCATGAAAGTGAAAGCTCTTAGGGAGGGCCTAAGCAGTGATATTAACATAATGCAGTAACTTACACAGAAGCAAGAGAGCGATCACAAGCCAGCACTTCGGTCAGTGGAGCAGAAAGCAGTAGAGAGAGCGGAGGAGCTCAGGGGCAAAAGGAAAGCAGAAGAGGCATCTCCTAGGCCAGGGTGATTTAAAGAGGGAGCAGAAATCTGGGGTAATTCACGGTCCTTTGTTGTCAAAATGTGTAGGAAGGAACTGCAGATGCTGGTTTACACCGAAGATAGACACAAAATGCTGGAGTGGGACAGGCAGCATCCCTGGAGAGGAATGGGTAACATTTCAGGTCTGAAGAAGGGCCTCGACCCAAAACATCACCGATTCCTTCTCTCCAGAGATGCTGCCTGTCCCTCTGAGTGACTCCAGCAATTTGCATCTACCCTTTGTTGACGGATGTGCCTCACTTCCCAATGTTTCATTTCTTCGTTCCTTCAGCTCCAATAGCTACTGTATCACAACTATTGGCCCTGATGATTGGCACATCGTTTTGGCTGCTACTGTGTGATGGTGGCTGTGCCTCTGAAGATCAAAGCGAAGCCAAGATCCAGCTTGGGGCCGAGCTGATCCACATCACTTTATCCATAAGACACAATTAGTATCAACATCCTGTAACCTGAATGGTATGGCAGGAAGTGTCGAGCAAGTAGGCCAGTCTGCCGTCTGAAGAAGGGTCTGAAACCGTAACATCACCCATTCCTTCTCTCCAGAGATGCTGCCCGTCCCGCTGAGTGACTCCAGCAATTTGTGTCTATCTAGGCCAGCGATCCCACTCTTATAGCCTCTTCCAGCCCTGACATGGCTCTTCCTGCTCCAGACAGACTCCCTGCTCCAGACAGACTCCCACCCCATAATCCAGCAGGACCCTCTGCAAGTCCACATAAAGGGCTATCTAATCACATTCACTAATCTAACCAAGTGATCAACCCCAAGGAATGGCCACTGGGTGTGACTGGAGCCCAGTGACATGCCACGGAGGCAACACACCACAGGAACACCACAGGAAGCAAGACAGGGCAGAAGGTGAGACTGGCTTCAATAGATCAGGTACACGGTGGTGGATATGATGGCACTCCATAAATATTTCCTGGCTGATGATTATTCGCACATCAGCCCAGAACATTACTGGGATGGGGTAGGGTAGTGGATGACAAAACAAATACACACAAAGAATTTTTTGGCACACCCAAAAACGGAGACTAACTTGTCAGTGCAAGGGAGGCGAATCTATGACTGTCTGAATGAAACACATTCTTTCTCTGGTTTAGAATCAATCTCCCCACCCAATAACCTGTGACTCAGGTGCCTATTAGAAGGCGCCTGTCACGCTAAACAAACAGATTTCAAAACAAAAACACCAGCAATGCTGCGCCTAAAACAAATTTTGTTCTTGCATAATAACATAGGCATGTTGAAGCTGTGTGTCAGCTCCCAGGCAGATGTGTAATTGACGTGACTGGGGAAGGAAATCTCAGAGGCAGGTCACGCATGTATTAACTCATACTGGAACCATCTCAGGTCACAAACATCTTTTCAGGTCGAGAATCATGTTCGGTCTTCACCCAGCATTGCCAGCATCCTCTTGCTTCCCGCATGTGCTGCTTGCCCACCGAGTTCCTCCAGCAACTTGATTTCTGTACCAAATTTCAGCATCTACAGTCTCGAGTGAGCCCATTCAGAATAACTTCCTGACCACGCTGCTATCAATGCCACAGCAGTCTGTGTGAGTGGTCCTTCAGTGTCCACAGCCTCCAACGCTTCTTATATTTAGAGTCATAGAGTGATACAATGTGGAAACAGGCCCTTCGGCCCAACTTTCCCACACATGCCAACATGTCCCACCAGCTACACCAGTCCCGCCTGCCTGCGCTTGGTCCATATCCCTCCAAAGTTGTCCTATCCATGTACCTATCTAACTGATTCTTAAATGTTGGGATAGTCACAGCCTCAACTACCTTCTCTGGCAGTTTGTTCCAAACACCCACCACCCTTTGTGTGAAAAAGTTACCCCTCAGATTCCTATTAAATCTTTTTCCTTTCACCTTGAACCTATGTCCTCTGGTCCTCGATTTCCCTATTCTGGGCAAGAGATTCTGTGCATTTCTAAAAGAGTACTGATGTTGAAAAGATGATTAACACAGAACAGAGCATGTCTGTGCCCTTTGCTGCACCTCAGAGGCCAGCAGGTATTTCAGCCCTGACTTTCCTGTGAGCTTTTTGTCAATACTAGCAACATTTTCCAATGCAAGACTCTCCCAAATGAAGTAACAACAGTGCGATGCTCAAGATTAATCATCACCATGTTTTTAACCTAGCAAGTTTGAAACAATTCTCACAAAACAACCAGCTTTCACTAACCTTCTGCTACTGAAACCATATAATTTGGATCACAGAATCATAAAATTAACAAAAACCTACAAAGGAAGCATTTCACTGATCATGCCCTGTGATGATCTAATCCACCTTCCAGCGCATGGCCTACAACTTTGCATGTCCATGCTCTTTAGTCATGGTTTAAATGTGATGATAGTTTCTGCTTCAGGCACCCTTTCAGATGAGTTCCACACCCTTCCAGCTCTGGATGGAAAGAAAATCACTACCTCCTCTCCCATCTAATGTCTCCATCATTTACTTTAACTTTCTGCCCTTGGTTTCTGAACGTTCTACCAGATGAAACAGATTCTTCTCATATGTTTTATCTAGCCGTTATAATTGTAAACAGAGTTAAGTTTCCCTCAGCCTCCTCTGTTGCAAGGAAAACAACCCCAACCTATCTAACCTTGTCACAGCTACATTTATCCAGACCTAGCAATATCTTCATAAAACCCTTTTCCATCTTCTCCAGTTCAATTGCATCTTTCCCGCAATGTGGTGAATATAACTATACCTGGCTCTAAAGCTATGATCTGATTAGTGTTGTAAACTGATCAATCATAATCTCCCTATTCTTATGTTCTATTCTCAGCTAAAAAAAGGAAACTATCCAAATGCCTTTTGAACAAATTTATCGATTGGTCTTCTTACCTTTAACTATTTGTGGTCATACACATTAAGGCCCTTCAATTTCTCCACACAACCCCTGCACAACTCAGTATCCTCCCATTCACGGACAATTCTCTTGCTTTGTTGTTTCTCCCAAATGCATTTCTTTACTTCTCCGGATGAACTTCCAATTGATACCTTTTCGCTCAGCTGGCCAGATCACCCACCTTCAAATAGACAGTGAGATGCAAAACTACTTGCCCACTCACTTATCACAGGATGTCAGAGGTTATGGGGAGAAGGCAGGAGAATGGGGTTAGGAGGGAGAGATAGAGAAGGCAGGAGAATGGGTTTAGGAGGGAGTGATAGATCAGACATGATTGGATGGTGGAGTAGACTTGATGGGGCAAATGGCCTAATTATAATCCTATCACTTATGACCTAATGATGTCAATGTATCTTACCTGGCACCGCATGAACAAAGATGATTTCCTTCCATTCTGGTCTGTGACTTCTGAAGTGACTGATGAAGCCAATGTGGAAACCACTGACTCTTTCACAGAATGGATAAGACTTGTCCAATGGGTAGATGGGCAAGTATTTTGAGGGGAGGTGCACTCCTTCTGCCATTTACACAGGGCTTCTGCATACTCCCAAGCATGACTGAGGTTTTCAATATTATCCCAAATTTTAAACTTTAGAGATACAGGGTGGAAATGGCGCTTTAGCCCACTGAGTCCACGCCAACCAGCATTCACCCCATACACCAGCACTATCGTCAACACTAGGGACTGCAAGCCCGCATGTCTATGGAGTGTGGGAGGGAAAGGGAGCACCCGGGGAAAACCCACACGGTTACGGAGAACTTACAAACTCTGTATAGACAGCACCCACAGTCAGGATCGAACCTTGGTCTCCGCTGCACCGTGCCGCTACTATACAAACACTCGGCCACGGATTGCCAATTATCAGTGAGAATTTTGCATTTTTCATAGAGGGGTTGAACACTTTCTTGAATCTATCAAGATTCAAGAGAGTGGTTATCTCTTCCAGTGACTCAGATTAGAGCAAATATTCTACAATTATAGCATACCGCAAATGTGAAATGGTGTTCACTTTAGGCAGGTGTATGCCTTGAGGATGTCTTAAATTCCACGATATCATTGTTCAACATTGTTTTAACAGAGGGAGACAGAGAGTCGGGCTTGTTATCTTACTATTCACTGTATTTATTAATGCCTTTGTTTATTGGGCAGAGAGCTATACTTGCAAGTTTGATAACATTACAAAAAGACCAAAATAGAGGTATCTTAATGAGTAGGCAAAATGGGAAAATTATTTCAAAATTACCAAGTGAAATCATCTTAAGGGGTTTAAAATGGCAGATCAGTTTTCTAATGGGAAAAAGTTTGAAGCAGTGAATGTTCAAAAAGACTTGGTATCCATGTATGTGGACTACATTAGAGTTTTATTCCCAGCAATTTTGAAGATTAGGATTGGTCTTTACATGGACCAGTCTGTACGCTCAAGATGAAAGAAACTTTCAAGTTAGATTAAGAGCAACTACTGTTGTTGGTTGGAAAACATAGGAAGAGGGGATAAAAAATTTAGAAGCTGCAATTTCAGGATCGAATTAAGAAACACAACAGATGGAAGAAATCTAAAATTAAATTCCAATGAAAGTTTGGCATTGCTTTCGAGGTGCATAGACCAAAAAGGAAAACATGGAGTATGATTATAATTCATCCATTTCACAGAGATCAGCTAAATTACTTAACCACATTCCCAAATTCCTATGGTGGGTAGAGATCATGGAGTTAAGAGTTGCTGAATAATTGTTGCTGTGTTTATGCAGAATATTGAGCCAGTGCTAGTTTTTTCCGGGATTATGTCAAACTTCTTGAGTACTGGCGAGGCTGTCGTGCAAATGTTTCCACGATGCAGCGATAGAAGTGTAAAGAAGTCTTGCTACGATTGATCAGGGCAATAATAAGACTAGAACTGGAGTAAGCTACACCATCATGGTCTCCAAACTGATAGAAGCATACATTTGCCAGAGGTTTGCCAAGACATTAGGCATTTTTAAGGCAGATTGATAGGTTCTTGATTAGGAAGGGCGTCAAAGATTACAGGGAGAAGGCAGCAGAATGGGGTTGAGAGGGAAAAATAGATCAGCCATGATTGAATGGTGGAGTAGACTCATTGGGCTGAATGGCCTGATGCTACTTCTATGTCTTATGGTGATGCATGGGCATGAGTGCGTTCTCCAGGAGGAACGATTTTGTAGGTTGTGCTTGCACTACCTCCAGTTTGGAATAATATGAGTGAATCTGAGGTTCTTCTTGTGTATGGCGTACACAGCCTAAAGTTGTATGAGAACTTGTTCTATTTGACCTTATTTGATTGTGCACGCCAGGTTGATTGCATTCGTTGAAACAGGGCGGACCACATGAAGGTTGGAATCTCCCACCCCAATCTGAGGTTTAACAAGGTAGACTAGGAGAGAGTGCTTTCCCTGGCTGGGTCTTGAACCAGGGGGCCGAGTCCCAGGCTAAAGGATGGTTCTTTAAGGATAAATGGAAAGAAATATTACTTCGGTCAGAGATTTGTGCACTTCTGCAATTTGCTATCCAGGTAGTCAGAAATGTTTGGTGGTTGAGTTCATACCAGGATGTGAATGGTTGATTCTCTTTTGAGTTAAAATTCCTTATCATCTGTGGACTAATCAAAGGCAGCGTTCATACAGTCTATTTTTCACATTCTCAGTTATTTAGGTAGGCTCTGCGTCTATAACAGGAAAGCCTTATTTTGACAGGATGACAGAATCTTTCAGCTTAGCCATAGAAAACAAAAGGGAAATTATCAGTGTCCTTTATTTATGTCTGGTTTACAGCGTAATTCACTTGCAGGAATCTAAAAGCATACTTTAGCAATGAACAGCACTAATGCATGAGAACGGCTTTAGGCAGTTCTGGTTTATGATTGTTTATAACATTCTGAGCAGTGCTAGTAATCCAGCCTATCATTAAGCATGCTCTGTTCTCCCTCTGAAAGGGACAAATGACAAAAGAAAATGGTGTCAACCTATTTCTTTAGAACATGTATTTGGGTGAAAATCTTCCCATGCATAATAAAGTCAGTTATGTAGCACGGAAACAGGCCTCTCGGTCCAAATCGCCCAAGTTGTCTCCCTGAGGTAGTCCCATTGGCTGTGTTAGACTCATATCCCACCAAACCTTGCCTAGCCATAAATTTAAATATCTTTTAAACATTGTGATAGCCACCTCTCCATTTCCTCATGTTCCACATACCCATCACCCTCGGTGTGAAAAGTTTTACCACTGAAGTCCCCTTTTGATCTTTTCTCTCTCACCTGAAACCAATGTCCTTTAGTTTTAGATTCCCTACCCTGGGAAGAAGACTTTGCCCATTCACCTTATCTATGCCCCACCTCACAGCTTCCTTTGATCCAGGCAAGAACGTCCCCCTCCATCCAGTGTCTCCTTACAACCGAAGCCCTTCAGTCTCGATAACATTTTAAAATCTTTTCTGCACCCTTTTCAGCTTAATCACATCAGCTTAATGACATATCAGTCATGAGAATGAACAATTGCTGTTCTTATTATGAACCTGTCAATATTCCCCAACAAATGTTCATCCCTTCTAATAATGCCTTCTGCATGGACTTCTGGTTTCCATCTGGTGTCTTGCTGTTCTTCAACTCTGAGTCATGACAGCAGATGCTAACAAGGCATTTCTGTTTTCCCACATCAACACTCATACATTTTCACGGGATACTGTGCAGAAATAGCACCCATGTGATTTCCTCCTCCCACCCCGACCCCTTTCATTTAACCCTTGGGGGTAGAGTTCAGCTGCAGCTCTGTTACAACTTCCCTGGGTCAAGCCCTCAGGCAGCTGGAGCAGTTCTTGCTGGATGGGATCACATTGCAGATCAAGTTTGATCACACGGTGCAAGGTGCAGACTACAGGAATGCTTTTGGTCTTGGCACCTGGAGGCAGGGTGAAAAGTGAGTGTCTAGATGTAATCATCCCAGTAACAGCAGTACGAGACAGACATGATGAACCAGTCTTTGCTATCCATTATTATTACAATATGTTTGTGTGCAACAAAAACTACTGGTTTGCTACATGACAAAGATGAAAATCCTTCCAACAATTGCCCATTTAGTTAGGCAGCTTTTATGCAGAAGGGACCAAGCAAATTGAGCCCTCTGCGCCCCAATTCTTTTATTGGGAGAAAATCCAATTTGTTGGGATAAAGCTATTAACTGGCTGCTAAACAATTTGTAAAAAAACTAAAATCTTCAAAAACAGTTTACTTTTGTGCAAGGTACACAAAAATGCTGGAGAAACTCAGCGGGTGCAGCAGCATCTATGGAGCGAAGGAAATAGGTAACGTTTCGGGCCGAAACCCTTCTTCAGACCCTTCTTGATGCTGCTGCACCCGCTGAGTTTCTCCAGCATTTTTGTGTACCTTCGATTTTCCAGCATCTGCAGTTCCTTCTTTAACTCTTTATTACTTTTGTGCAATATCTTCAATATAGTTAATCTTTACATGAAGGGTCACAGGAACACTATTATAGAAAAGCAAACATTGATCCCCAATAGTAGGACAAATGAACAAAAGTTTGGTTGACGTGGGGTTTAAGAGCCATATTAAAGGTGGAAGGGATTCTAAACGCCCAGAGAGCCAATTATAATAATTATACAAGACAATTTTCTAATAAGTGAGACTTGCAACTTCTAGGACCTACTCGTTACATAAAGTGCTTCATTCTCTTGTTAACCCAATTCAATCTAGTTGTTGAAAACAATTTGGCTATGGAACTGAACCGAGGACCTTCAAGTCAATATGGTTTAATTTCTCAATGAGAAACAAGGCGAGGCTGAAAGCCATTTTATCTGTAGTCTGTCTACTGCTTGGTGACAATTCCATTCTCATTATACAAAAGGATCTTTCAGAAAGACTTGATACATCTTGAAGCCCTGTTATCTACCAAAGTGTTTTTTTGCTTATTTTAAAAAAGGATTTAAAAATCGCAAGCTGGCTTTTTCATGTTTTGTTCCGTCTTCGGCAAAGAACGTGTTTATCTTTTGTGTAATCATGCAGCACTTTGTAACCAATATTCCCCAAACAACAAAATGGCAATGGCTAGATTATATTTAAAATGATGATGTAAAAGGCATCGAGATTGGTCAATACCAAGAAAATCTAATTAGCTCTTTGTTTACATCTAGCCCAGTTGGGCAGATGGGACACCAATTTATATCTCACCCAAAAGACAGCATTTCTGACCATACAACAACTTTTTGATTACCATACAGGAGTGTCAGCCTAGGTTATGCAAACAGATCTACAGAATGGAATATAATTAGGGTTAAACGTGTTACAGACACATTTGATATGAATAACAGGCACTTTTAATATGTACTTTGAAACAATGGATGTGGAGTGGTAAGTACTGCATTTAAGGAGGACAGGGTAACTTGTTGAACTTTAACAAGACTGTGGTAACTTAAAGTTATACTTTTCAGAAATAAGTCATTAAATAAAGAACTGAAGAGAACAGCAGCAAATTGTATTCTTACAGCACTTAACACAGTAACACGAGTACTAAACAAAAAAATGATTCAACGCTAGGCAAAGAAAAGTTGCATCAGACTTTGATGTCAGAAGTAAATTAACAATTCTTGCCACTGACCTGGAAGAAAGGTCTGGCAATTTTTATTTTCACAAATTTCCCTTCTGTGATGCTTGTTGCCGACAGAGGTACGGCACGGTAGATTCGGGTTCAATCCTGACTATGGGTGCTGTCTGTATGGAGTTTGGACGTTTTCACTGGGAGGCTCCCGTTTCCTCCCACACCCCAAAGATGTTCAGGGTTGTAGGCCAATTGGCTTGGTATATGTAAATTGTCCCTAGTGTGTGTGCGATAGTGTTAGAGCGCGGAGATCGGTGGTTGACGTGGACTCAGTGAGCCGAAACCTGTTTCCACGCTGTATCTCTAAACTAAACTTTTACTGACAGAATTACAGGCAATATCTGGAGTCCACCAGCTGATATCATCAAGCTAACAGCACAGCCAGTAACATTAAACAGTTTTGACAGAGTGTCCCAGCAAGCAAAAAGCACAATTTTTAATTATGTTTTACAAAAATACAGAATTCTAAACAGTGTAGCACAATTACAATAGAATATAAAATAGCAGATCTTTGTAACAAAACATTTAAAAATCCCTTATATTTTGAAATTGTTATGTGAAGAAAATGACAATACAGCAGCACAAGATGTTTCTGGGGCCAGATGACTTATTAATTACTACCCCTCAAGTCAAAGCTTTAATTTTACAGCAGAGGTAACATGTTCCCATTATTTGAAGTGACTTCATTAGGAAGCTACACAACTGTGCTGCATCATTGACAAAAAGACCATTAAACTACGCATGTGGTGAAAACCCAAAGGTTCCACCAACTTCCCAATGTAATGACAATGAATAGATGTTGATTTGTCACTGTTACAAGCCCAAAATCACATAGAAAATTCAAATGAAGAGGTGGGTTTTCAGAATGGTCTTAAAGTAGGAGAGGGAGGGAGGCAGAAGATTTAGCACCTCAGCATGAAAAGCCAATGACAATGTGAATAAAACTGCACATGATGAGGGTCAAACATTCAAGCTTCATTGAGCTCTCAAGAGTTGAAGGGTTGAATGTACTACTCAGCTAAAGGTGTGGAAACAGTGGTCCAGAATAGCTCTCCCTCACATTTCTCCATTTCATTTTTGGAAGAAAGCCTTGCTACCATTTTTTGCCCACCATGAATGGCTGGTTAACATTAAAGTTGGATAAACAGTAAAACAGGTATTGATTTCTCCTTGCCTAATATTTCTGTCTCTTTATAACATGCGCAGTGGGCCAGATTTTCTTTCCACATTAAATAAAAATGAAATTTTTCCCCTCAGTACCTTAACACTCGTGTACCTCTCTAGGCCTATCCAGTTAAATGAAATTAGGCACAAAATCCTTCCATACAGTACGGCAGGCTTCATAATAAAATGATCTTGAGTTTCAAACGCCCTAGATCATAGGAGTCGTAGGGGTGAGGTTACAGAGGTATATAAAATCATGAGGGGGCATTGATAAGATGAATAACTTGGGTAGAGTTTAAAAAGAGAGAGCATAGCTTTAAGATGATAAAGGAAAATTTTAAAAGTGACCAGAGAGGCAATCTTTTCCCACACAGGAGGGCGATGCATATATGGAATGAGCTGCCAGAAGTGGTAGAGGTGGGTACAACTATAACATTTAAAAGGCACTTAGACAGGTACACATATAGGAAAGGTTTGGAAAGATATGGTCTAGGCACAAGTGGGACTAGCTCATTAGGCAACTTGGTCAGCACTGGTGGGCCAAAGGGCCTGTTTGAGTATGGTGTTGCTTTATGACTGACTAATGGCCAGCATTTTTCAATATTTTGTGTTTACAAAACTTAGTTATCACTAATGTTTATTTTTTTTTTTTTTTATTATAATTTTTTTTATTTATTAGAAGTACATTACATTACAACCACATACATTAGTACTCGTCACTTATGTCTTCTTACAATTAATGTACTCCATTTATTTTTTACACTAGAAAATGAAAAGATTGAAAGAAAGAAGAAAGTGAAGGAAAAAGTGAGAGTGTAGAAAATGTGACAACAAAAAAGGACGAAGACCCTATAAGAACAAAATTAAAAACAAAAGAAAAAGAGTTAAGAAATAGACCCTAGAAAGAAAGAGAAAGAGAAAGAGGAAAAAGAGAGAAACAAATATTTTTATGAGCATTACGTAAATGGGACATACCAACTCTTCAACTATCATCCCCCCTTACCTGACCTCAATTTTTTTTTTAAAGGTACCTTTGCACCCTATATTTGTAATAATATAGGGTGCAAAGGGCCTGTTTGAGTATGGTGTTGCTTTATGACTGACTAATGGCCAGCATTTTTCAATATTTTGTGTTTACAAAACTTAGTTATCACTAATGTTTAAAAGGCACATTCATTGAATGAAAAAAGAGCTTGGTAATCACAGTTGCATTTGTAAAAGTAATAGGTTGCCAGCTTTAAGGAAACAATCTAAAATTGATTATACTTTGCCAGCAGAAAATAATTTCCCAATCTAAAAGTGTAGCACAATATTCAAATGAACAGGAAATCAAAAATACAAAAAAAACTTTTTTATTTCTAATATATTCAAATATATATAGTATAGTTGCAGATATTTAAATCTCTCACAACTAGATTCATATTCCATGAACATCCACTTTTATGCTGCTTTAGTGGATTGAAAAGACATCATAACTTACAATTCTTAACTTTAAAGAATGGCATATTTGGCAAGAAATGGCGTTCCCTTTGATAATAGGCCGGCGCCACTTGAGTGCGCAGCATCCTCTTAAAAAGAATCCTTCGGCAAAGTTAGTTCATTACCACAGAACAGGAATCCTCAAACTGTTTTGGAGCAGGAGTCTTAAAACCTTGATCAATCCCAGGAGAATTATAATGCCCCTCTCCAGGATATTGATAATCATGTTTATGGTCACAAGTATGTCCCTGCTCAGGATTATGTTCAAGTTTGTGGCTGTACCCATGTCCAGATATGTGCCCAAGATCATGACCACATCCAAGGTCACGGGCATGTCCATAAATACCAACACCATGACTATGTCCATGACCAGATGCATCATGGTAGTGCCCATGCCCTGACGCCAGCCCGAGTTCATGGCCAAGTCCCTGTGCAGATAAGTGTCCAACATTATGGCTGTGTCCATGTCCAAATGTCTGCCTGGGATCATGGCTGAATACATGTCCAGACGGATGCGTAATATCATGACTGTGTCCATGTCCAGATGCACGCCCAGCATCATTTTCAAATCCAGGAATATGTTCAAGATTATAACCAAGACGCTGTTGCTGCTCATATCCATACAAATGAATCGGGTCTTTTAAATTCCCTGAATAATGGCAGGACTGAGGGCCAGTGGATGGAGGAAAGTAATAGGTTTGAGTGGGGTAGGACCCTGGTTTAGGTTTACACCTAAAATAAAAAGAAAAAATCCCAGTGTTGAATTGCAATATACATTTCCATCAACTAAACATTGGTCCTCAGACAATGACATGTTTTATACAGTGATGTTGCAGATAATATCCAAGGTGAATGTGAGGTCACAAAAACACTTTTCTCACAAATAATTCCTGATGATACACTTTACATTCCAATTTCACCGAGCATCCCATATATAGGTAGATATGCAAGGACCCTTGACAAGAAAAAAAAAACTCAACAGCAAGAAAAATACAGCCACGAGTTCAAAATTACTGCATGGAATAAACACAAAGGTATTTTAGGTAAGGCTCAAAGTAAACAGCCAGACATTTTTTCCAAGGGCAAAATATATAGCCTTTCAGGAATACATGCAAAGTCCTTTAATCGTCTTCAAGATAATAAACATCTTGAAGTATTAAAAGATTCACACCAGTAAAATCTTAAAGCAGTAGAGCCCTACAAATCTGGCATCAAATGATCGATCATTGTGTGCAGGAACTGTGGTCGTGCACACAATGGTCTCTCCATTTCCATGCTCTCTCCATTTTGAAGAATTCAGATAAAGATCAATGACCCAACAACGTGACAGTAACAATCACCACTGCTTTCTGCTGCAGTTTGACCCTACAATGGTTGCTAGTATTCATCCCTTTGATCAAGCTATACAATTAATGACAATTAAGATAGGTTAACTCTTTTAATGGAATTGCTTCCTTCACAAATGCACGTGCACAAGACATCATAATGCCAAAACTCACTCCTAAGAAACAATCCTCAATCAAAATGCACAATAAATTAACATATGTGACTGTAATCATTGAGATTAATGAAAATAAAAGCATTTGGCCACAAAAAAAACCTTGTGGAATTTACTCCAAAGTTTAACAGATGAAAGTCTGTACATGAGGCATTTAAAACTAGGGTCAGTCATAGAATGTTAACAAACTGAATACAAAAATAGGGAGGTTATGCTTGAGATAGCAGTTCATGAAAGATATTAAACCGAAATTTGAAATGGGCAGGTTGATCATACCAGGCATGTATCTGCTTCAATTAAGAAGACTAAGAACCGTCATCAATCGTGCTGCCAAGCAGCGCTTTATCACCAATACTGATGTCCAGTTTTGATTTTTGCAGGTCCATTCGACTCTGCACTCCAGATGGACCAAATCAGCTGAATTCTAAGACTACCCTTGATAACAAGGGATTTTTTTGATCAATTTTGGTATCAATGCACCCTGGTAAAATTGAGTCAACAGCATCGTTGGTTCGAGTCGTACCTTGCTCAAAGAAGGCCGTGGTTGCTAAAGGTCAATTACCCCAGGTGTATGAGTTTCTCATGGCAATGTCTTATTTCCATCCATCTTCAGCTTCTTCATCAATGAGCTTCTTCAATCAAAATGTTGGTAGTGGGAATGTTTGTGATGATTACACAAAATCTTATCCACATCTCCTCAGCAAACAAAACAGTCCGTGCCTGCATGCTGTAGATATATTCAGTCATGGGTTGACAAGTGACATTAAAGTGCCAGGCAATTAATATCTTCAATAAGAGTCTAGCCACCTACCCTTGGCATTCAATGTCATTAATATTGCTAAGATACCACCATCAAAAAGCTGGAGGTCAACAATGACCAAAAGCTCAACTAACCCAGGCACCTAATTAGAGTGGCTACAGGAGCAGGACAGAGGCTGAATATCATGTGGCAAATAATTCATCCTCAGACTCCAAACCTACAATACATAAATCAGCTAGACACAGAGAGTCAAATGACAAAGCACAGCTGAGAAATTACCAAAGTTTAGCCAGGTTTAAATCATTTGCATTCGCATGGGAGAGTCTCTCATTTTCTGACACTAAAAGAGGGCGAGCAAATGGCAACATTTTTGTATTAAACTACTGGGATTTCAGACCATGTCCTATTCCAATACTTCACAAGTCTGATAAGCTTATTAAATGCCTGTCAATAACAATCCATTTGTGCCAAAACACCAATTAAAGGAAAATGAAGTTTTACAAAGTGGAACAAACTGTGTGAAAACAAAGTAGCTGTAGAACATGTCTGTGACAAACAGTTGTTTGGCTAATCATTGATGACAGAAGGTGGGTGAAATGCATTTAAAAAAAAAAATTGGGATACTTCCCAAAAACGTTCACAACAAAAGCAGTAAGTGCTGCAAACACTCAGCAGAGCAGCTGTGTGTAATGAAAACACTGGTGATGGATGGGCAATCTGAAACATAAACCCCGTTTCTCTCCCACTCTCCCACAGATGCCAAGAATTTCCAGCACCTCCTGGTTTTGTTTCAGATTCTCAGCATCTGCAACATTTTTCTTTTTGTTTGCAAACACTTTGTGCTCTCTGCAAAAGTTGTGTCCTGCAAATAAAAGGAATATAAATCGACCAATCAAACTCTGGAGCTTTTTCCATCATTCAATTAGATTGTGGCCATTTGCAACTTCACTTATCTATTCTGTGCTGAATTATTAATTAATTTCTCTTGCATTTGCATCTATCCCTAATCATCCCCTCTGCTCTTGACACCACTTCCTCTGCAGAAGATCAGGTTGCCTTGTGCTATTTCCATTCTGGTGAAATTTTAAATAAAAACAGCAAGTGCTGGAATTACACTGCCACATTTGTAGGACAAGAAATAGAGTTAAGATTTCAGGTTAAAGACCCTTCTTCAGAATTGGGAAGGAGAGAAATAAAGTTTATTTAGCTGCAAGGATCAATAGTGTTTAATTGTCAGATGTACCAACAATGGAACCAGACAACAATGGAGATGTCTGAGACAGTAATGCCACAGTGACTTTGAGGATATGCTGTAAGCTAACTGGTCAATTAATTAATGGGAGTACTGAAAGAGTGGATAAAAACAGACAAAAGTTGTGAAATGCATAGCAGGAAGACATGCTTGGCAGTGAATGTGAGATGTTAACTCTTTCTCTCTCCAGCAATGCTACCTATCATTTGCATTTTTCCATAGTTTTATTTCCCATCTCTTGCATCTGGAGTATTTTGCTTTTGCAACATAACACTTGCCTTTATAATCTATTAGCCTATCTAACTAGATACATTTACAATGTATAAAAGCCATTTTGATAGCTACTTAAACAGAAAAGTACAGGGATATTACCCTATATATGTAGCATCGTCAGCATAGACAAGGAGGGTTAATCTCTGTGCTGTATGATTCAATGATTTCTGTGAAATTGCAACACATCCACCCAGCTATTAATCACCACACGCAATGGATAGATCCCAGCTGATCCCATGCATCTGTCTTCATCAGCCATGACATTGAGTGTAAGAATTGAGACATCATGATACGACTGCACAGAATGTTATTTAGATTGCAGTTGGAGTGCTATGTTCAGTTCTGGTTGCCACACGCTAGGAAGGATATGATTACACTAGAGTGGGTGGAGACAAGATTCCCAAGGGCGTTGCTTGGACTGATGGCTTGAGTTATTAGGAGAGTTTTCCCTGGTGAAGGAGGCCAAGGAGTAACCTTATAGATGTTTATAAAATCAAAAGTGGTACAGATAGTCAGTTTTTCCCAGGGTAGGAGAGTCTAAAACTAGGGGCCATAGGTTTAAGGGGGGAAATTTAAAAGGGATCTGAGAAATTAGTTTTTCCACACAGACGATGGTATGTATATGGAGCAAGCTGCAATGTTTAAAAGTTTCCACGGAGAGGAAAGGTTTAAAGGTGTATGGGCCAAATGGGATTAGGTTGGATAGGCATGTCAGTTAAGCCAAGGAGCATGTTTCTGTGCAGCATGTTTCTGTGAATCTACTTCAAACATTTCATTTCTCTCACCGTCCATGAAATTATTGGCATACATGCCTAACATGACATTTTGAAAAGTATGTTTCCAACTCTTCTATTTCACTGAAACTAATCTATAAATAATCTCCTCTATGGTAGTCCATAGCTCAGATTTGGAGAACTTTATGTCAGGGTTGCAGCAGAGTCTGAAGAAGGGCCTTGAACCGAAGCGTCACCCATTCCTTCTCTCCAGAGATGCTGCCTGTCCCGCTGAGTTACTCCAGCTTTTTGTGTCTATCATTGCTCAGATTTCTTCCATATCCCTTTGACCTCGGGCAGGCTTTGACAAGATTTTCCATGTCTACTCCAGTAGGACTGCCTTCTCCTATTTTCACTTTCCTATCAAATGTAGACAAATAATTTCTCACGATATTTTCTGACCTGATCTTCCATTTAGTGCTCAATTTCTACTTGCCTCGCTGTGGTGAAATCATCCATAAACATAATTTCAGATTCCAAGCTGCAGCACTCATTTCTTCCTCATCACTACTACCCAACCCTTCCACTGCTTCCAGAATTATAAATTCTTACAATTTAAACACGTGCATTCCAAAATGTGTACCAGAAAAAACATTCCCTCAGCATGGATTATAGATCCATGATTTGGACCCAGTGATGATGGTGGACTATCAACATACTTCCAAGAGGATGGAACTAGGAGGGAAGTTAGCAGGTGGCAGTGTTCTCATGTGTTGTCTGCCCTTCTTCATGGCAGAGTTTGGGTGGTGCTGCTGGAGTAGCCTAAGTGAGTAACTCTAATTCCATTTTTGACAGTGCACAATGAAGCCACATCATGCCAATGAAGGAGGGAATTAAAATTTAGGGTAATTGTGAGCATGCCCAAGTGGGCTGCTTTTATCTAGATGGTAGTCAAGCTTCTTTGGAACTGCACTTATTCAAACAAGTCAAAAATATTCCATCACACTCCTGACTTGTGCCTTGTTGACTGTGGAATAGCCTTGGGGTCACATGGTGAATCACTCACCACAGAATACTCAACCTTTGACCTGTTCTTGTCATCACTGTATTTATGTGGCTGGCTCCGGTGATATTCTGGTCAAAGCTGACCCCCCTGGGTTGTTGATGGGAGTCCCATTAATGGCAATGCCATTGAGTATCAAGGGTAGCTGATTAGACACTCTCCTATTGGAGATAGGCATCGCCTGGCACTTTAGTGGCACTAATGTTACTTACTACTTATTAGCCCATGAATGAATGAATGTTGTCTAGGTTCTTCATTTGCTGAGGTGTTACAAATAAATTTAAACATTGTGGAATCATCAGCTAACATATCCACTCCTAACTTTATGATAAAAAGGAAGGATGAAGCAGTTCAATATGATGTTATTAGTCAGCCATCACAGATGCCTGTACTGATGTGTCTATTTTTTTGTCAAGCTAGACAGACTCCATTATTTGTTCATTTGAGTATTAAACAACATCCAGAAAGGTCTCCAATTATCAGTATGAGCATCCACTACCCAGGTAAGACCGTACCCATTTGCATTGTAAAAGCTTCCGGACATAAAACTTGCGTGCGTATTGAGGAAGCCTGAACTATACTTAACTTTACCATCATACTGACACAAAGGTTCGTTAATTTTCTTCAAGGTGTCAATTTTCTGTCCATTTTCTTCGAAAAGTGCAAAGAAAAAATAGTCCTGAAGAACCATACCGATTTCCCATTTGAACAGATTTAAACTGTACAAGCCTATGTATTCGACCATTACATTTATAACCATATTTACAAAAAGATTTGTAAGACGAATAAAAGTTCTACTTGTGCACTTTCCATTTTTTAAGTTTACTTTGTTGATTTAGGTTTGAAGATCTTTAGTTTCTCTATCAGTAAGAAGTCTGCTTCTACTTAGAGTTAATGTTTGGACTTCAACTTCACATAGCAATTAAGCTTAAAGTCACGATCAATTTAGATCTGCAAGTCTTTAGAAGACTCAACATTAGCTATGCAGGAGGTGCTAGAAAATCACTCTACTTGGGAGGTGGTTCTTGAAACTAAAACAATGGAAGCACATCATTACAGTACACGTCTCAATAAAGCAAAACCAAATAATAACAAAGAATTTTGGAAGATAAAACATTCACCACAAATAATTTGTAAAATTGGCAAGGTTCCAACCCCAGTAAAATTTCTATACTTGAATAAGTGGTTTGTCCTCTTAGGTCAACAAAGCCAACTGAATTATATCACTGTTGCCCACTTGGATGTAGCTCCTCTAACCTCCAAAATGGAAGGGAAGGTTTATCAAACTGTCAATTATTATTGTTTCTTAAAAGGAACTAAAAGATCGAGTATCAATTTGGACTCACTTAACAAAATTGAAGATCACATTGCAGTTTCCAATACCAGCAAGAGGGCTGATGTACAACAACCAACCAGAAACATACTGGTAGCCTTTGAAATTTGAAATGGACACTTCTGCAATTTGAACCCATAGAACGCCAGCAGACTGTTTTATCCCAGAGCTACAGGATTTTCCCAGACGTATTCAGACTGTCAAATATTCTTTTAAAAATAGTTCTTCCACACAGCTAGCATTTTCTACAAAACATGCAACTTTAAAAACTAAAAATAAATGGTTTGCAGATGACAAATGTGACCAAATGCATGATTTAAATACTCAGAAATCACATGTACAAGCATGTATGCATCCACAGCTCAAAAATATTACCTTTGCATTCACTTATTTTTCTCCACAGTGAATTTTCATTCATAATGTAAATGACTTGTATGAACCGTTCACATTGTAATTGCACTCTTCTGCTAGAAGACGTGTAGTGATGTCACAGTTATAGAATGGTGGGCATTAATTATATTAATATAAATGTATGCAAGAGGTGTTTACCCATAAATGTGAACATAAAATAAGGACAGAATACATAAATACACAAATCAATGCTTCACTCTCTTGTTCAAGTATGCCTTAACTTCTAGGTAGCTTATAGGGTTTAGTGGTGCCATCGATAGAGCTGTTGCATCACAGCTCCAGCTACTGCAGTTCAACGTAATCTCCAACGCTGTCTGTGAAGGGTTTGCACATTCTCCCTGTCACTCCATGAGTCGTCCCATGTGTTCTGATATCCTCCGATATCCCAAAGTCATGTGGGACAGCAGTCTACTGATCACAGCAAATTGCTTCTAATATGCAGGCGAGCATTAGAACATGGTGGGGAGAAGAATGTGGGGGAAATTACTATGGGATCAGAATGAGTGTAAATGGATGCTTGCTGGTTGATGTGAACTCAGTGAGTGAAGGGGCTATTCCCATAATATATACCACCTCAGTCTTGATCTAATTCTGTACATTCATAAATACACCTATTGAGGAGACCTTCTGTCTCCTAACAGCTGAATGACAAAATGGTGCAGATGAACAACTCAGTGACTATTTATTCAATGTCTCTTCCTTCCTATTGTAGGCTCCATTTTACACACGGTAACACATGGAATGAGCAACTTCTCATATGCGGCATATGTGTAGGTTTCATCTAAAAGAATTATACCATAAAAATTAATAAATGATTGACTCTCCATTAATGTTACATAGCTAAAGCAAACATAAAATGCTGGGACTTCTAGAATGTGCACTCACACTTTAAAAGTAAGATTCAGAAACACATTTGGCACTCGAAGCATTTTATCTAAGTAGGCTTAAGAAAAAACTAGATCAGTATGGTTAATTGGTATTATTGTGCCTCCCTAATACAAAACTGTTGAATTTATAACAAAACTATTATGGAAGCTATAACAAAAATTGTTATGGAAATAAACGTTACAATTTTTCTCACCAATTTCTGAGCACACAAGAACTCCAGAAATAATTGGCAATGTAAGCATGTAGAATTCGACGAAATTCTAACAATGTTAGAGAATTATCCATTATTCTTTTGTTATCTACACTTCTACATCCATAAAATGAGTTGCATCAGAACTTCCAATTATATAGCATATTTCATGGTCCGAACAAATTCTTAAGCGTTTTATAGGCAATACAATAATGGAGCAAAACTATTTTGAGGTAGAAAATAAACTCAAATGAAGTGAGAAAAACTCAGCTCTAAAGCCCAACCTTAAATCAATATGGTTATACTTATTTCAGTCACTGGAAAAATCTTAGCATGTTGATTTTTATGGTGTAAAACAGATTTAATTGCCATTACTGTGTTGCAATTCACTTGTCAAAATCACATTCAGTGTGGCAGAGCTTCTCGAGCATCAGTTCTGAGTCTGTGCCTCAGTTCATTTCACCCTTTTTAACTCCATAATTGCTTGAAACAGATCCACGACATATCAATTAGGTTCAATAGCTCCACATCTTTCAATATCCAATCTTTTGGGAATGATGAGGCGAATTTTCCAAATTTTCATCAGCGTTTTTGATCTAGCTCCTAAAATCGCCCGGATCTAAATTTGACAGTTCTTCTCCTTTGTTCTCAATTGCCTCCAACAGAAAGCATAGCCCTCTGATAGACACAGAATGCTGGAGTAACTCAGCAGGACAGGCAGCATTTCTGGAGAGAAGGAATGGGTGACTTTTCAGGTCGAGACCCTTCTTCAGACTAAAAGTCACGGGAAAGGGACTTTCAGTCTGAAGAAGGGTCTCGACCCGAAACATCACCCATTCATTCTTTCCAGAGATGCTGCCTGTCCCGCTGAGTTACTCCAGCATTCTGTGTCTATCTTCAGTTTAAACCAGCATCTGCAGTTCCTTCCTAAGCATTGCCCTCTCCTTCATGCCATTTTTTATGTTTGAACTGCAGATAATGCAGGCCATTGAAATATTGCTCTGACAGCAAGCAAACATTTGCTAAAATTAATTCCATCCTGGGCTGTAAGCCAAAGCTCTCATCTGTCCTCCTCAAAAAAGACAATGGTTGCATTCCATTCTAAGTTAGTATTTCAGAAACTTTTCAATTACCATACCAAATCATTCCCTTGATAGTATTCCTCATTTCTATTTTCAAATAAAGATGCCAATCTGAAAGAATTAGTGAGGAAGTTCATCACAACGTATTGAATGAACAATTTCTCCAAGGAATTATAGCAAGAAATCAGAGCTTGGGAAAATGAACCTTTCATATAGTCAGCTATTTTTAGTTCTAATCCCAGTGATGCAAGATAAAGCAAGTGAGGCATGCAAAAGATTGGGAAAACTGGAATTAATTTATATGTCAAAAACAAGGGAAGTACATTGTTGGTTGCTTAAAATACGTATCTAGAATTATCAAACTAGCCCTTCTCACCCTATGATCTGTGTGTTCTTTACTTTGTGTTCCTTAATTTGCAGGTATTTAATGAATTGTTAAAATGAATGTATAATAAGCTATTTTATATCAAACATATTGTGAATTGAAAAGCAATGTCACAAATAGGATTTGACGCCATTAAAAGTGACATATTTAGATTTTATTCTGCCACTTTTCTTCCCAAAATCCCATACTACGTGCAATCATGTCTTTTCAAAACTAATCCCACAGCTTTTACATAGAATTTACAGCATAGACACATTAAATCCAATATAACCATACCAATATTTCTGCTCCATTCAAACCTCCTCCCATCCTATTACTTCTTCCTTTATCAATATTTCCTCTTATTCCTTTCTCCTTGAACACATTCGCGTGCTGACATATTATATGCTTCAACAATATTTCCCTCAATTATTATTTTCCACCTATTCTTCAGGTACAAAAGTTTCTCCTGATGTCCAAATGTTATTTGCTACTGACCTTATATCTATATCCTTTGGCTTCTCACAATAAATAGAAATGTTTACCCACTAATCGTCTTCATAATTTCTTAAAGAACAGAATTCAGATCAGCCTTTAAGTGGTACGTGATTGGAAACACATTTCAAAATTCAGCACGTTAATTAACTGCAATAGCAGAGGTGTTTTTATGCAATTACACTAACTCTTAAATGTAATTTCAATCATTACCATTACTGAAATGCATATCATGTGTTGTAGGAATTCAAAAGAACCTGGCTTATATTTCAAACCATTGGCCATTTACTTCACTCCATTCAGTTTGAAAGTTAAAACAGTTTCCACATTTTCACCGTTCATTTTTCTCCCCCACTGACATCTACATTAAAAATAAAATATAGGCCTGCAAACTACTATATAGCATACAAAAATATTGCATTGTTTAAATGAGAATATATTGCGATCTTTCCACAGATTTTGGAGATTTCCTACAGTGTGAATAAGTGCAGAGCGCAGGAACTGTTGCTCTGCACCTATTCACACTGTAGAACCATCACTGCCATGGGATTGCCACTGTGACGGCAACATAGGATTCATCAACGGAGGCGAGTCAGAAAACATTTGTAGAGCAGTTACCTGTATCTTTACGCAGATCACCATCTGCAATCACCGTATTATTATTCTTTGAATAACTCAAAGCATAGAATGCTGATTTGTGCTTTTATTGATATAAATAAAACAGATGTAGTATCGATGTGAACGCAAAGTATAAGAAATAAAGTGGATCAGCTTGAGGCTCAGTTAGAAATTGGCAAGTATAATGTTGTGGGAATTTCAAATACATCGCTGCAAATGGACCAGGGCTGAGAACTGAAAAGGGTATACGTCCTATCGAAAAGACAGACAGGTGGGCAGAATGGGTGGGGTAGCTCTGTTGGTGAGGAATGAAATTCAGGCCCTTGCGAGGGGTGACTTAAAATCAGATGTAGAGTCAGTATGGATAGAACTGAGGAATTGTATGGGTAAAAAGACCCTAATGGGAGTTATCTACAGGCCCCCAAACAGTAGCCTTGATATGGGGTGCAAGTTGAATCAAGAGTTAAAATTGGCATGTCGCAAAGGTAATGCTGCGGTTGTTATGGGGGATTTCAACATGCAGGTACTGGACCCCAAGAAATTGAGTTTGTGGAGTGCCTCCGTGATGGATTCTTAGAGCAGCTTGTACTGGGGAGAAGGGAATTCTGGAATTTAGTGTTGTGTAATAAACCTGATTGGACAAGGGAACTCGAGGTAAATTAGCCATGAGGAGGTAGTGACCATAATATGATACGTTTTAATCTACAATTTGAGAGGGAGAAGGGAAAATCATAAGTGTCAGTATTACAATTGAACAAAGGGGACTATGGAGCCATGTGGGAGGAGCTGGCCAACGTTGACTGGAAAGATACCCTCGCAGGGATGACAGTGGAACAACAATGACAGGTATTTCTGGGAATAATTCAGAAGGTGCAGGATCAGTTCATTCCAAATGGGAAGAAAGATTCCAAGCGGAGTAAGGGGCTACTGTGGCTGACAAGGGAAGTAAGGGACAGTATAAAAATAAAAGAGAAGTACAACATAGCAAAGATGAGTGGGAAGCCAGACGATTTGGAAACCTTTAAAGACCAACAGAAGATAACTAAAAAGGCAGTATGGGGAGAAAAGATGAGGTACGGTGAGGTAACCCAGAATATAAAGGAGGATAGTAAAAAGTATGTGAAGAGGAAAAAAATAGTTAAGACCAAAGTTGGACCCTTGAAGACTGAAACAGGTGAATTTACTATGAGGAACAAGGAAATGGCAGATGAGTTGAACAGGTACGTTGGATCCGTCTTCACTAAGGAAGACACAAACAATCTCCCTGATATACTAGTGGCCAGAGGATCTAGGGTGATGGAGGAACTGAAGGAAATTCACATTAGGCAGGAAATGGTGTTGGGTAGACTGATGGGACTGAAGGCTGATAAATCCCCAGGGCCTGATGGGCTGCATCCCAGGATACTTAGGGAAGTGGCTCTAGAAATCTTGGACGCATTGGTGATCATTTTCCAACGTTCTATAGATTCAGGATAAGTTCCTGTGGATTGGAGGGTAGCTAATGTTATCCCACTTTTTAAGAAAGGCAGGAGAGAGAAAACAAGGAATTATAGACAAGTTAGCCTGACATCGGTGGTGGGGAAGATGCTGGAGTCAATTATAAAAGATTAAATAGCTACACATTTGGATAGCAGTAACATGATCGGTCTGAGTCAGCATGGATTTACAAAAGGTAAATCATGCTTGACTAATCTTCTGGAATTTTTTGAGGATGTAACTAGGAAAGTGGACAAGGGAGATCCAGTGGATGTAATGTACCTGGATTTTCAGAAAGCATTTGATAAGGTCCCACATAGGAGATTAGTGGGCAAAATTAGAACATATGGTATTGTGGGTAGGGTACTGACATGGATAGAAAATTGGTTGGCAGACAGGAAACAAAGAGTAGGGATTAACGGGTCCCTTTCAGAATGGCAGGCAGAGACTAGTGGGGTACTGCAAGGCTCGGTGCTGGGACCGCAGCTATTTACAATATACATTAATGATTTAGATGAAGAGATTAAAAGTAACATTAGCAAATTTGCAGATAACACAAAGCTGAGCAGCAGTGTGAACTGTGAGGAGGATGCTTTCAGAATGCAGGGTGACTTGGACAGGTTGGGTGAGTGGGCAGATGCATGGCAGATGCAGTTTAATAAAGATGAATGTGGGGTTATCCACTTTGGTGGCAAAAACAGGAAGGCAGATTATAATCTAAATGGTGTCAAGTTGTGAAAAGGGGCAGTACAATGAGATCTGGGGGGCCCTTGTTCATCAGTCACTGAAAGTAAGCATGCAGTGAAGAAAGCGAATGGCATGTTGGCCTTCATAACAAGAGGAGTTGAGCATAGGAGCAAAGAAGTCCTTCTGCAGTTGTACAGGGCCCTAGTGAGATCACACCTGGAGTATTGTGTGCAGTTTGTCTCCAAATTTGAGGAACGACATTCTTGTTATTGAGGGAGTGTAGTGTAGGTTCACAAGGTTAATTTCCGGGATGGCTGGACTGTCATATGTTGACAGAATGGAGCGGCTGGGCTTGTATACGCTGGAATTTAGAAGGATGAGAGGTTATCTTATTGAAACATACGATTATTATGGGTTTGGACACACTAGAGGCAGGAAACATGTTCCCATTGTTGGGGGAGTCCAGAACCAGGGGCCACAGTTTAATAATAAGGGGTAAGCCATTTAGAATGGAGATGAGGAAAAGCTTTTTCACACAGAGGGTTGTGAATCTGGAATTCTCTGCAGAGTCAGGGGATATGGGGAGAAGGCAGGAAGGGGGTACTGATTGTGGATGATCAGCCATGATCACAGTGAATGGCGGTGCTGGGCTTGAGGGGCCGAATGGCCTACTCCTGCACCTATTGTCTATTGTGATTATCATGATGCATGGCAGAATTTATTAGGTTAGCAATGCAAAGCCCACCATCCTGTCACACAACTACCAATTGTCCATTCCACCTACTTCCTTATCTTCCACCCCACAAGTCTCTGCATTCAACGGATCATTGTTTGCAAGTATCTAGATGTGGACTTGAATAGACGACTACAGATCAAGTTCCAGTAGATTGGATTAGTATAGATAGGTACTCAATGGTCAGTGTGGACACAGTGGACCAAAGCCCTGTTTATGTATGGTGCAACTCCATGTTCGTTCTCAATAATATATTAATTATTTTAATAGTAAGCCATTGCTTTTTTATCAATTTGCATTTTTATACAGTTTTCCATCATATTTGTGGTTGCCCTGATATATTTACAAACCTCATCTAAGACTTAGCAAAAGTCTTCATATAGAATTTTACTAATTCTTTCCCAACGGCTCTTTATCTAAACAATTATTGAAGCCTTAACAATATTAGATCTAAAGTAGCATGTTCCCTTATTGGTTCCTCAGTATACTGATCTCGACAACATTACTGCTATTTTGTTTATTTGGTTTACCTAGCCTATACATAGATGAAAGGTCCCCTATATTATTGTGTTACCTTTGCTCACCTTTCATTTCCTTATTTATACCATTGCCTACATTACAACTATGGTTTGCAATCCTTAAGACAACTGCTAAAGATGTTTTAGAAACAAGGAACTGCAGATGCTGGTTAATACACAAAAGTACACAAAGTCCTGGAGTAACTCAGTGGGTTAGGCAGTATCTCTGGAGAAGATACGATATATTCAAGGGAGAGTTGATATAACTCTTGGGGCTAACAGAATCAAGGGATACGAGGAGAAAGCAGGAACGGGGTATTGATTTTGGATGATCAAAATAAATCAACCTAAAAATAAATTAAAAACTATAAAGAGATTGTCTAATGTTTTAATTTTCCTTCTTGGAGAGAATGTTGTTCAGGTGGTTCTCCTCACCAAGTAATACTGCAAGCCTCTGGCCTGTATATGTTTCACAAGGTTCACAGCTATCTAATTTGCATCCGATTCCAAGACAAAACGACACCAAATTCATTAATGAGTAATCCACTCCCTGAACTTATGCAAATGTCACGCCCACCTGGCAAACCACCTGAAAACAAAATATTTCCATTAGGCAGGGTTTGAAAGAATTTAGCATTTGAAAGCAGTGAAGCATTCATCTGTCACTCAATGGAAGGAGGGTCCCACAATGTAATTGGTGTTATAACTATTAGTTCAATTGAGGTGGAAAGCTTATAATGGACTAATTTTACTACCTGCTATAGATTATTTGACTAATATACAATTGACTGATTGTACTAGCTGCTATAGATTATTGGCTTTATAAAATTGTTCCTTTAGAATTGATTTTCTCAAGAGATGGGAAATTAAAGGCTGCATTGAACATTGAAGTAAAATCTGGAATTATTAAAATGGAAACCCACTTCCCTCTAGTCTGTCCTGAGGTTGGATCTACATCTCTTACTCAACTAGTGAGACCTTTCTTCCATTTATAACTTTTGCTATCTAAATCGTTATATGACATGCACCACTTGAAACTTTTATCGATCTCACCTTAATGACAACTCTTTAGCTACATAGAAGTTACCTTCCAGTCAATTTTACATAAGCACATTTTAGTTAGAATTGTGGAAAAATAATGTTTTGGAACTGCCGCCCTCAGTTTACAATATATCTCCATTATGCAATTTTGTGGTAGATCCATTATCCAAAGAAATAACGATGATAACAGAAACTAGATGGATTCTGAATGCAAAGATTTACTTAATGGAAGCTGTCCTCTTGCAAATAAAAAAAAGCAAAACTCTATAGATGCAGGAAATGTGAAATAAAACAGAAAATGGTAGTTCTGATGAAAGATCATTAATCAGAACTCCTAACTTTTTTTCCTATCCACAGATACTGCATAACATACTGGGTCATTCTAGCATTTTCTATTTCACACAGTGTTTGTAAAAGCTGTTTTAGTAATATGTCACCTATTGAAAGAATAGCTTCAAAAATGTTTGTTAAGGAGAATATGATAGAAATAATAAATATCGTTCTGATTTTCATGCACTGAATTTGGGCTTTAATATCTATTCACTGATGTGAAAAGGCAGCAGTTACCATTACAATAAATAGTCCTGTCTGCTCACCAGCATTTTCAGTATGTACTCATAAGGGCTCTTAGGTGTAAATGAATGGATTATGGGGAGGAATTAAATGACTAGATTTGTGCAGCAAATATATAATTTGAACAACAACACATCCAATGTTATGCACCCAACCCATAAAATAGGAATTTACTACTTTACAAAGAAAAAAGATGTACTATAAAGTGCAATGAAAGTACACAGCTAAAGAAAAATATAGATGGAAAACTATCAGGCCTTAATTTGGCTTCAGCAAAAATTAGCAGACATTTTTGAAGTGAAAATGTATTAAGTCATATGTTTTAATAAAATTCTTTGTAAAATTATGACACTAAAAATCCCTGTGGAACATAAACATACTATTCCCAGGATTGTATGGAGAAGTAGAAGCTGTTTGTTCATTTTCATAATATCCAAAACTTTATAAACATGCATTGATCTTGGTCCAAGAGCAATATTTTAGGATACTACATAATGGCATCACTATGTATCACTCTCAAATACAGCTCAGGTTTTGTTACTGAGCTTGCATCTGCTCCCAAATGAAGATGGCCCCAAAATTATTTACAACTCCATCTCAAATTATGGGTTTAAAACAAAAAAGAAACTTTTCTCTTTCCACATTATTTTGGATCTCATGAGCAGAGGTGCTCCAGATAAGGTGGACCAGAGCAGTCTGTAACATTGGCTTAAACACAACTTCCCATATCAAGGGAACATTTGAACTTGAATCCACATATAAATAATTATCCTAACGCTTTCACTTTATGAAAATGTTTTTTAATGTTGATTTTTAAGGCCATACTAATAATAGTACAAAGCAGAGTACTCTGTTGCTTATGTCAGTACATCAAATTGGTGATGTGATACTTAGCCACAGAGCAGAAAGAGCTCAGACTAAGACCAATGGTCGAGAAAAGAAGGCGAGGGGGAAGGGAGAGGGTGTGCAAGATGTAGGTGAAATTACCCAACATTGCCCCCCTGATCACCCATGCAGCCATGCTATTTATGTGGATGTGGTCATCAAGCAAAATTAGAATTGCAGACACTATGTTAGTGCAAGATGTACCAAAAGGATTATTATGTGCTGCAAACAGTCCAATGTGGTGTTTCCAAAACAGAGTAAATATGTTTAATTCATTTTTGAAATAACTAGTTGTGAACCACTTTACCAGAACACATTACCATGAAAAGATAGTGCAAGATGTATCAACAAGTTTTCTATTTGGTGCAAACAGTCCATGTTGGTGCTTCCATTGCACAGCAGGTGGCAGAGGCCAGATCTCTGAAAAAACTGGGTTCTATAATGACCAACCCCACTCACCCACTCCATGCCCTGAAGGTGATCAAGAGCAGCAGCTTCAGTCAGAGACTGATTGCACCAATGTGCAAAACAGAGAGACATAGGAAGTCCTGTTTACCAGCTGCGATAAGATTATACAATGCGCATAAATAACTGCACTTTTTTTTAATTAATTGTATTTTAACTTGTATTTTAACTTGTATTTTAACTTGTTAAGTATGGAAGCTATTTGTGGTGTTATGTATGTCTTGAAGCTGTCGTGGCATTGTAATTTCCTGCAAAGGATTATTAAAGGTATATCTTCTATCTTCATTCATCTGCCATTAACCAAAAATAACTTTAATACTAGAATTAAGAAACTGCAGATGCTGGAATATTGAGCAAAACAAAAGCTGGAGAAACCCAATGGATCAGGCAGCATCTGTGGAGGGAATGGAGACACACATTTTGGGTTGGGACCCTTCTTCAGACTGATGGAATAGAAAGCTGGGCAAAGCCTAGCCAGTGACAGTGGATACGGGGTAGGGGGAGTGATTGGCAGATAGATAGAATGTGATAAAGGCTAAAGGCAAAAAGGAGACAAAGCCAGAGAGAGGAATATGATTTGAATAGAATAATGAGGAGGGAGATAAAGGGAAATATGGGACTAGGGGATGGGAGATGAGCATACAAGGGATGGGGAAGGAGCAGGGTGACTAATGTGGTGGGTGATGGTGGTAGAGAAATATGTGCACACCAGGGTGGGATGGGAGAAAGAATGATCAGGGGCTATTATTTGAAATTGGGTTGCAAGGTACCCAAGCTGTATATGAGGTGCTGTTTTTCCAATTTGTGTGTGGCAATGGAGGAGGCCAAGATCGTTAAGATCGGTCTGGGAACGGGAAGGGGAGGTAAAATGGTTAGCAACAGGGAGCTCCAGTAGGCCTTGGTAGACAGAGCAGAATAGTCACCTAGTTAATGCTTGGTCTTGCAGATGAACTGGATGCCACACGAGGATCACCAAATGCAATCGGAGAGGTTGGAAGAGGTGCACATGAACCACTGTCTCATCTGGAAGGATTGGGGTCCCTGGATGGAAATATGAGAGGAGGTGTAGGGGCAGGTGTTACATCTCCTGTAATTGCAGGTGAAACTGCTTGTGGATGGATGGAGTTGTGCGTGGGAAGGTTTGAGTGAACCGAAGAGTTGTGGATTGTGTAGTGGGGACGGGAAGATGTGAACATCTTCGCTCAGTCCACCTGGGTCTACGTAATCTCCCAGTTGCTAAACACTTTAACCCGCCGCCCTCCCATTCCCATACTGACCTTTCTGCCCTGGGCCTCCACTGTCAGAATTAGGCTAAAAGCAAATTGGAGGAACAGCACCTCATATTTCACTTGGGCAGATGTATGAATATTGGTTTCTCTAACTTCAAGTAACTCTTGTTTTCCCTCTCTCGCCATCCCTTCCCCACCTTGCCCTGATTAATTTTGCTGTTTGTATGCCAGTCAGCTTTCCCTTATCCAACAAAGAACTATTGTACATTTCCTTGATCATCGTCTGCTTTGATCTGTTCTTTCCACACCTTACATGTTCTTTGTACCCTTCCATATCTCGTTTCCCTCTCCCGTGACTCTGAAGAAGGGTCGCGACCCGAAACATCATCCATTCCTTCTCTCCAGAGAGGCTGCCTGTCCCACTGAGTTACTCCAGCATTTTGTGTCTATCTTTGGTGCAAACCAGCAATTGCAGTTCCTTCTTACATAAGATGTGAATGGTGGTGGGTTCACATCCAACAGCAGAATTAGTCTGTGCACACTAGCCAAATAATCAAAACGCTACCACTGACTGTTCATGACTACAGGAAGAGCAATTGGAACATGTGGAAAGATATCTATGGAGATAGCAATGGGAAAAAAGGAGGAAGTACCTTGAATTTTTCTACGTAACTTCAGCCAAAATAGCATGCTTACCTGTCAGTCACTTCGACATTTCTCACCTCCCACAAGGCTGAATAAAATGTGATTCCTGGTAAATTCTTCAGATTATTGAAAGGAAAATATCTCTCCATAGAAGCAGCAGTTGTCTCGGTCATGTCCAGATATGGAACAAATTGCCGGCCATAAGCATCTAGCAAAATGGACTCCATTAAGGACAAATATGATTGTTCTGAATAGACACAATGAATGAATTAGATTCTTTGATCAAAGTTAATTGCACATTGTTAACCATTTCTTTGATAAAACTATACAGAAGGACCCAAAAAGACAACCAATCGTTACAGATGGATCAAGCAACAATCATTTTGATGGTGTTAACAATGAGGTTGTCAGTGCTTTCAAATTGTATGGTGACTAAACATAAAAATTACAATAAAATTCTGCTCAAACAAATCAGGTAAGTAGCATTGAAGCAAGTTCTATGCGCAGCTAGTACAGAGTACTAAACCCAGAATTTGGTACTTGGAGAGTTAATCTAACAGGAACATGGCAGGGCAACCCAGACCCATAGAATGAACATCCTGTTGCTCCAGCGTGTTTCCTGCATTGTAAACAAACATTGGTGCAGGAAGCTGAGGAACTCTGAGATTGAGCAAAAACTAACGACATTACGGTGCATCCTGAGAGTGAGGGCTTCACGGATAGCCTACAACACAAGAAGCGCAGGCAAGAGACTGGTTAGCTCCCAGACAGACAAAAAGAGCAGACAGATACTTGAGGAAATCCAGGAGGCTATCATGTTTTCTAACTAATATTTGGTTCTGGTGGGGGAAGGAGAGCCCCTGGAGAGTGCAGCTGCTGTTCGGACCATACTGCCAAGGCAGGTTCAGTTGCACAGGGTGGAAAGGAGAAAGGTCAAGTAAGCAAACACTTCTGCAAATAACAGGCGAGGTACCAGATGGTTAGTTCCCTCCCTGTTCAGCAGTTCAACCCATACAGAGTCAAAAGCCACTGTTGGGAATGTACTATGGATTTCAAAATAATCCAAGGAAGATAAAGAAACAAATCTGAAGGCAGATTTCTGACTAGTACAAAAAACAAGGTGATTAGCACTAATGGATTTCAATTGCTCTAATTTTATTGAGATATGGTCAGTGTCAAAGATAAAGAGGGCAAAGAATTTGTAAATTGCGTTGGAGAGATTTTGTTTTGCCCAGTGAGTAACAATTCTTGGAGATATAATTCTAGATTTAGTTTTAAGGAATATATCTGGACAGATGGCAGGAATATCAGTAGGGAACATTTTTGTGATAGTGATGACAATTCAATTATATTTAGCATAATTGTGGAAGAGAACAAAGATAAAATATTATAGGTTCTAAAGTGGGGAGAGGCCAATATTTTTATGGTGAAGTGACAGTAAAAGTGGACTTGAAACAGCAGCTTGAAGGTAAATAAGTCAGTGCTTTGGGAGGCATTTTAAGAAGAAAATTGAAATGGTTCAAGGTAGACGTTCTCAGAGAGATAAACAGCGAGATAATTAATACTGGAGTCCTTTGGATGACACGTTTTAAAAAAACTGGGAAGCTTCTGCGAGACATTGAGAACTCAGTATATCTGGAAGACTACGGTCACCATATTAAAATAATTGAGTGGTTTGAAAAAGTACAGAGGGTATTTACCAAGATGCTACCTGGACTAGATGATTGTAGCCATACGAAAAGATTGGATATGCTGGGGCCATCTTTTTTTAGAACAGAGATAGCAGAGGAGAGTTAATTGAGGTTTATGAAATTATGGAGGAAAAGCTATTTCACTTAGCAAAATTGAGAGGGCTTAGATTTAAAATAATTCAGGTTCAGGAAACTGCTGGTAGAACTCAGCAAGTTAAGGGCCTGTACCACTATACGAGTTTACCCAAGAGCTCTCCTGAGTTAAAAAAATAAATCAAACTCGTGGTAAGTACTTAGAATGTACGTAGCGGGTATGTCGGAGCTCAGGACGTCTCTTAGCAGCTCGTAGTAGGTACTCGGGAAACGCGGTAAGCTCGTGAAGTTTCAACATGTTGAAAAATGTCCACGAGAGCCCCAAGTACCTATGAGCGGCTATTACCGTAATTCTCCGAGTTTGAATCAGGAGAAACTCGGGAGAACTCTTGAATGACCTCGTACAGTGGGACAGACCCTTAAGGCAGCATCTCTGAAAGGATCTGTGGAAGACAATGGACTGACATGGTTTTGTGTCGGAACCCTTCTTCAGATTGATGGAGTTGCAGTGAGAGAGCTAGCAGAAAGAGGCGAGGGGAAGGGATGGGGCAAAATCCAGCAAGAAATGGGAGGGAATAAAAAAGACACAGAGAGCTGTAGTAACTCTGTGGGTTAGGCAGCATCCCTAGAGCACATGGATAGAAATGATCAGGATGAAAGGTCCCGACCCAAAATGTCACCTATCCAGAGATGCAGACTGACCCACTCAGTTGCTCCAGCACTTATTTTGTAAACCAGCATTTGCAGCTTCTTGTATCTCCAAGTGACAGGTAGATCCTGGTGAGGAAGAGTTGATTGGCAGATGAGTCAGTGGGAGAGAGAGGGGCCAAACTGACCAAACTGGAGATGGAGAAGACAAGTGGGTGCAAATGGGGGAATTTTATAAGAAGGAAGACAGGGAGTTAAATGTAGAATCAGAGGAAGGGATAGTGGGTAGTAGCAAATTGGTGATGGGAAGGAGGGTGGAATGGGGAACCCCTGATAGGGCAGGCTGGGAAACGAGCAGAAAGAGAACGAAACAATGGGGGGGGGGGGGGGGGGGGAGAAAGAATGGACAGAAAGGTGTGTGTGTTGGCAACAGGGAATGCGGGGATACCTGAATTTGGTGAATTTAGTATTAATGCCATTGGATTGTAGCTGCCCCAGTAGAATAAGAGATCCTATTTTTCCTGCTGGAGTGGCCTCTCTCTGGTAATGGAGATGGGCAAGCACAGACGGGTCAGTGTGGAAATGGGAAGGGTAAGTAGCTTACTCACAATTTTATAACAAGGGAGAGAAATTTAACAGCGACATGAATCCAAATGTACATTTCAAAATGTCAGGACAGCAGACAAAGATACAATTTTAAAAATCAGTTGGGGACTAGAAGAGCATCCTGAAAGAACAATTTTCTCATATCCCCAGTCTCGGGTGTACTAAAAAAACAAGCCCTGGTGCGAATGGAGCTTTCAAGCAGGGACTTGAACCACTATGCAAATAACATGGGAACATGCTTCAATACACATTTGTAACACCAAATACAGCCCGGACCAAATCTTCGTCGTCTCATAATATGTATTGCTATCTTATGATGGATTATAAAACCCACAAATATTTAACCATTTCCATGAAGTGTTAATTTATCAAATCAGAAAAAGGCACATTCACCCCTAGTACATAAGATTATTGTGATTTTGAGAACAACTAAGGATAAACCAAAACACTGGAATTTGTCAGAATATAATATTAGACCCATATTCAAGATTAATTGAGCAAAGTAATAAAGGATACAAAGAACTCCTGCTCCGAGTCCACAAATGTTACCCAAGATCGATGACTCCGGTATAAAAAGTGAAAGGGCAAGTAAAATGAATGGGAGATAAATCACCTTGATTGTTGTTATAAACACCACAGATTTCATAGGGGACAGAGATACAGACATCCCCACAAAGGAGAAAACAACCACAGTGAATCCCTGAATTCCTTTTAGGTTTTCCAGTCCAAAAAGTATTGAACCAATCATAAGATAGATGATTCCAGCAAGAATTGCAAGTAAGAGTGTGAGGTATGCAAATTTTACAGTTCCAATGTCCCTCTCCATGGCACCGCCAAAATACCACAGCATGACAACGTTACATACGAGTGCACTCATACTTTTATGGATGAACATGTAACTCAGCACTTTGTACACTATGATTAAAAGAAACATATGTTAGTACTCATGCATAAGAATACAGTTTACATAACAATTGAGGGCAACAATTACTTACATTTTCTCTACATTCTCAAATGTGAGCAATTTATCTCATGCAATCCTTTAATTTGGAAATGTGCGTTGACATTCAGTTATAGAAAGGGAATATATACGCATGATATTTTTATGGATTTTCAAAGTTATTTTTATAAGGACTCAAAAAATTGGCTAATTTAGATTTTGCCAAATGCAAGGCCAATTAGTAAAGGGTTGGATAGCAGAGTGTTTTAAGTTCTTTGTCTGCACCAGAGTTCATAATGTGTGAATCTTACCATGGCCGATATTTTTAAATGCAAGTAATTAAATTAAAATGTGCAATTAAATAAGAAAGATAAATTCACAAACATTAAGTATAAAACCACTAGCCAGTCATAAAATTGTACCTTGTTCACTACTATCCTTTAGCAAAGGTACTATCTTTACCTGATCTCGACTACTTCACCCCAGACCCACCAATGACATTAATTCCTAACTGTTCTCTTTAAATTTAGGGGCAATGAGGGATGGACGATAAATGTTTTTTACTAAACTAGCAAATAAAGTATTAATATGGTATGATAAAGTGAGTGGAGATGGGAAAGTAGGGGGTAGATGCCTAGAGGCAGGTAATGCCAGAAAAGAGCACAAATTACGGTTACTCCAATTACAACAGTTACTTCAATTAGTTACTTCAATTACATCCCAGTTATAATTTTATTTTGTTTACATGTTAAAGAATAATATAAATTTGTCAATTAACCAGCTGAATTTAAAGGGAGCAGGTAATACAAAATCTGTTCATAGATTTAGCAGAAAACCTACTCACATTCCCAACTCCTTTGCTGGAGTTCAAAACCTATCTCAGCTCTGGTCACACCCCCCACTTGCACTCCGGTTACCCCGGCTCACATTCCGGACTAACAAATACACAGAGAGCGAGAGAGCGAGAGAGCAAGAGCGCGAAAAACTATTTCTGCTGACTGATAATTAGAATGGAAGTATGGTTTATATATTGGCCAGAGCTTTTAATAAGGGGTGTAATTAGAAAACATTTCTTCACACAAAGGATGATAGCTTATAACTCTTCAAAGAATGGCAATTGGTTTAGTTAATTGCTCATTTTAAATATTTAAATATAAAATTGAAAAGTCTTTTCATAACCAAAAGTGGTAACTTTAAATATGGAATAACGTCAGAAATTGCTGGAGTCGCGGGTTATGAAAAAGGTTCTCAAAGTATAGAATAGTATATAAATCAGTACTGAAATGGGCAGAGAAATGGCAGATGTGGTTTTATCTGAGGAAGTGTGAAATCATAGAGTTATAGAGTGATAGAGTGTGGAAACCGGCCCTTCGACCCAACTTGCCAACATGTCTCAGCTACACTAGTCCCACCTGCCTGCACTTGGTCCATATCCCTCCAAACTTGTCCTATTCACGTACCTGTCTAACTGTTTCTTAAACATTTGGATAGTCCCAGCCTAAACTACCTTCCTCTGACAGCTTGTTCCATACACCCAGCACCCACTGTGTGAGACGGTTACCCCTCAGATTCTTATTAAATCTTTTTCCCTTCACCTCTCTGGTCCTCAATTCCCCTACTCTGGGCAAGAGATTATGTGCATCTACCTGATCTCATGATTTTATACACCTCCATAAGATCACCCCTCATCCTCCTGCTCGCCAAGGAATAGGGATCCAGCGTACTCAACCTCTCCCTATAACTCAGACCCTCTAGTTTGGGCAACATCCTCGTAAATGCGGTCTCACCAACGTCTTACACAACTGCAACACAACTTCCCAACTTCTATACTCAATACTCTGACTGATGAAGGCCAATGTGCCAAAGCCTTTTTGACCACCTTATCTACCTGCGACTCGACCTTTAAGGAACCTGCACTCCTAGATCTAGAGGTGTTACACTTTGGGAGGTCAAATGTAAGGGGAAAGTATACAATTAATGGCATAACCCGTAACAGAATTGATGCACAGAGGGATCTTGGGATCCAAGTTCAAAACTCCCTGAAAGTGATAACACAAGTAGGAAGAGTGGTAAAGAAAGCTTATGGTATGCCTTCATTGGTTGGGCATTGAGTCAGGAAGTCATGAGGCATCTTTATAGAACATTGGTTAGAACATAGACCCATTACAGGAAGGATGTGGAGTGTTTGGAAAGGGTGCAGAGATGCTTTGCCAGAATTATGCCTGAAGATGTGCAAGGAAAGTTGTTGTTTTTTTACACAGAAGGTGGCAACTGCCTGGAACACGCTGCCAGGAGTGGTGCTTGAGGCAGATACATTAGTGGCATTTAAGAGACTTTTGGATAGGCATGCGTATATGCAGGGAAAGGAGAGAGATGGATTCTATGGAGGCATCATGTTTGGCACAAACATTGTGGGCTGAGCGCCTGTTATGTGGTACTGTTCCACGTTCTACCTCATTAAATATCTGGAGGTTAAATGGCCAACATCAGTTCCTTTGGAAACATTTTAGACAAGTCTCTTCCAGTTCTTCCATCATGCACATACACCTGCTTTGCAGGTACACAAAAATGCTGGAGAAACTCAGCCGGTGCAGCAGCATCTATGGAGCGAAGGAAATAGGCAACGTTTCGGGCCGAAATCCTTCTTCAGACTGATGGGGGGTGGGGGGAGGCGGGGAGAAGAAAGGAAAAAGGAGGAGGAGGAGCCTGAGGGCTGAGGGAGAGGTAGGAAGGGGAGGAGACAGCAAGGGCTAACAAAATTGTGAGAATTCAATGTTCATGCCACCAGGATGCAGACTCCCCAAGCGGAATATGAGGTGCTGTTCCTCCAATTTACGGTGTTGCTCACTCTGGCCGTGGAGGAGGCCCAGGACAGAGAGGTCGGATACGGAATGGGAGGGGGAGTTGAAGTGCTGAGCCACCGGGAAGTCAGGTTGGTTATTGCAAACCGAGCGGAGGTGTTCGGCGAAACGATCGCCAAGCCTACGCTTGGTCTCACCGATATAGATCAGCTGACATCTAGAGCAGCGGATGCAATAGATGAGGTTGGAGGAGGTGCAGGTGAACCTCTGTCGCACCTGGAACGACTGCTTGGGTCCTTGAATGGAGTGGAGGGGGGAGGTAAAGCGACAAGTGTAGCATCTCTTGCGGTTGCAAGGGAAAGTGCCCGGGGAAGGGGTGGTGCGGGAGGGAAGGGAAGAATTGACAAGCGAGTTACGGAGGGAGCGGCCTTTGCGGAAGGCAGACAGGGGGGGAGATGGGAAGATGTGGCGATTGGTGGGGTCACGTTGGAGGTGGCGAAACTGACGGAGGACTATTTGTTGTATGTGTCGGCTAGTGGGGTGAAAGGTGAGTACCAGGTGGACTCTGCCCTTGTCTCGAGTGGGGGGATGGGGAGAGAGAGCAATGTTACGGGGTATGGAGCATAGTTTTAGAAAATTAGTTGATGCCAAAAACAGGTTATCTCCTTCTGAGGTCACTGAAGCCAACTGCTAAATATCTATTTTGACCTGACATGGGGAATTGACCTGACAAACCTGAGGTATGAAGTTTTAACCATGCTTTGGTCTCTGGCCTCTCTCCACTGGCTCCCTGTGTGGTTCCGTATACATTTCAAGATCCTCCTCTATGTCTACAAAGCCCTCAATGGGCTTGCCCCCACCTACATCAAAAGTCTTCTTACCCACCACTCCACCTCCAGGTCCCTCAGATCGGCCGACTTGGGGTTGCTGAATATCCCACGGTCTAAGCATTAGCTCAGGGGCGACCGCGCCTTTGCGGTTGCAGCTCTTAGACTGTGGAACAGCATCCCCCTTCCCATCAGAACTGCCCCCTCCATCGACTCCTTTAAGTCAAGACTAAAAACGTATCTATACTCCCAAGCCTTTCTTGACGTCCTCTGAGCGAGGGCTATATGTATATATGTATGTAGTTTGTTTGTTTATACTATTCTTATAACAAATGTAAAGCACTTTGGCCAACGAGAGTTGTTTTTTAAATGTGCTATATAAATAAATGTGACTTGACTTGACTTCTTTGTGGCTTAGACCCATAACAACATAACTGACGAAAATGCCGTAATAACAGTTTTCTAAATTGAATTTAAACTTACAAATAGAACACTTGCATGTACTACCGCCACTTGAACGAAGATAATAACAATGAATCTACAACAAGAACACGATGTTTAGTTAAGACCACTGAAATATTCCATCTCAGGGGCAGTATAATTAGTTGCCCTCCATATATAGGCCACATCCTTTTAATCCTAAGGAGCAAGAAAAGGTTGAATAACTGCAAAATATGCCATGTGCAAATACCAGTTTCAAATGGAACCTAAACTGTAGATGACTTTGGGCTTACTAAAATACTCTTATCTGCAGCAATTAACACAAAAAATGAAAAGCAGTGTCTAAACAATTTTGTCCATCCATAACACGTAGCTTGAAACACACTTTTCAGCAATGAAGTGAAACAGGTCCGAATATTTAAATGCTGCTGGTCTGCCAATCCCACAAGCAGACTGGCATCCATTATGCAAATTCTCGTTCAAGCAAAATTCATCTATCTTATAAAAAATTGCTGAAGATACTCAGATCAGGCAATATCTATGGAGAGCGAAAGCGAGTTAACATTTCAGATTGATGACCTTAGTCAGAACCAATGAAGATTCTAACGGAAGGTAGACAAAAATGCTGGCGAAACTCAGCGGGTGAGGCAGCATCTATGGAGCGAAGGAATAGGTGACGTTTCGGGTCGAGACCCTTCTTCAGACTTCTTTCTTAAACAAGATTCTAATGGAAGGTAATCAACCTTAAACATTAATTCTGTTTCCTCATCACAGATGCTGTCTGACATACTGGGTATTTCCAACATTTTGCTTTTAAATTCAGATTTGATGCAACTGGAGTTTTCTTTTGCCTCTTCAAAATTTATCAGTCCACTGCTGGGAACAGTAAACCCTCGTCATGACAGACCATTGGTGGGGGGAATGGTATTTGTTATTGCCAGTTGTCCGGAATAAACGAGTAAGGGATTACCTAGTAACAGAATATCATGTGTAGGAAAGAACTGCAGATGCTGGTTTAAATCGAAGGTGCACACAAAATTAAACACCTCACATTTCTCTGTATTAAATTCCCTCAACCATTCCTCAGCCCACCTGACCAATCGATCCAGGTCAGGTAGCATCTCTGGAGCGAAGGAATGGGTTGGAGAGAACGAATGGGTGACATTTCAGGTCGAGACCCTTCTTCAGACTCTCAACCTCTCAACAGAATATCATTATGTGCGTAGTAGAAACAAAGAACTGCAGATGCTGGTTAATATCCAAAAGGAAACAAAGTGGCATACATGGCAAGATAAGCAAGTTTGCTGATGATGCAAAAGTGGGTGGTTTTGCAGATAGTGAAAATGGTTGAGAAAAATTGCAGCAGGATCGATTGGTCAGGTGGGCTGAGGAATGGTTGAGGGAATTTAATACAGAGAAATGTGATGCGTTTCATTTTGAGAAGTCAAACATGGGCAGGATCTACACAGTGAATGGTAGAGCTCTGGAGAGTGTTGTGGAGCAGAGGGATCTAGGAGTGCAGGTTCATGGTTCATTGAAGGTGGAGTCGCAGGTCGATAGGGTGGTTAAAAAGGCTTTTGGCAAGTTGGCCTTCAACAGTCATTAGTATTTAGTATAGAAGTTGGGAGGTCATGCTGCAGTTGTATAAGGCAATGGTGTAGCTGCATTTAGAGTATTGTGTTCACTTCAGTTCAGTTTTGGGACCATGTTATAGGAAAGATGTCGATAAGTTGCAAAGGGTACAAAGTAGATTTAAGAAGATGTTGCCAGGACTAGAGGGTCTAAGCCACAGGGAGAGGTTGAGTAGGCTGGGACTCTATTCCTTGCAGCATAAGAAGATGAAGGGTGATCTTATAGAGGTGTATAAAATCATGAGAGGAATAGATCGATCGGATAGATGCACAGAGTCTCTTGCCCAGAGTAGGTGAATCAAGGACCAGAGGGCGTAGGTTTAAGGTGAAGGGAAATTATTTAATAGGAATAAGAGGGGTAACTTTTTCATACAAATGGTGGTGGGTGTATGGAACAAGCTGCCAGAGGAGGTAGTTGAGGCAGGGACTATCCCAATGTTTAGGAAACAGTTGGACAGGTACATGGTTAGGACAGTTTGGAGGGATATGGACCAAACATGGGCAGGTGGGACTAGTGTAGTGAGGACATGTTGGCCGGTGTGGGCAAGTTGGGCCAAAGGGCCTGTTTCCACACTGTATCACTCTATGACTCTAAACTGCTGGAGTAACTTGCAGGTCAGGCAGCATCTCTGGAGAACATTGATAGGGACGTTTTGGGTCAAGGCCCTTCTACAGACTCAGTCTGGAGCTAGACCTGGAATCCAGGAGAGTTGAGGTGCGGATTGGTGGAGTCATTATTCATGGCCCGCGAGCGGCCAGTGTGCAGGTAAGGGTCGGAAGTGGCAGCAGGTGAAGCCTGGAAGCAACTGAGGAAGCTGTGTTGGACAAGGAAGCACCAGGGTGGTGGTGTGGGATGGGTCTGGCATTGGCATCCCGACCTGTAAGCGGCAGGGGAGGTTGGGGATGGTGTTGACAGCCCGGCCCGGAAGCGGCCAAGGAAGTGGTGTAGGCTAGGAATGGCATCTACAGCCCGACCTGGAAATGGCCAGGGAGACGGTGCAGAACAGGGCCTGGCCTGGCTGCGGTCAGTAGGTCTATCTGCTATCTGTTATAAAGAGTTCCGTAATAATATGGGTTTACTGCATTTTCCATTATAACAGCATATTGGGTATACAGCTAATATATCCAATATATTAACTGTATATTAGTAATTAGAATAGAAAACTCTAAATAGCCTCATGCTCAAGCTCAAACACTTTTCCTGATTGTCACTCAATCTTGGTGCCCAAATCACACTGCCCAGGACCAGCACATAGGTACTTGCAACACTCAGATATCCAGTGCTTTGATAAAATAGCAAGGCCTAGTGTCTTGGTACCCACACTGATCAGGCCTAGCCAGTACCTTGTGTTTAAGATTTTTTTTGCGTGTGAGGTCTCATGGACGTAGCTAGGGAGGGATCGGACCAGGGGGGTAGGATGGAGTAGAGGTATGTGGAAGGGTCTCGACCCGAAAAGTCGCCAATTCCTTCTCTCCATAGATGCGGTCTTACCCGCTGACTTACTCCAGCATTTTATGTCTACCTAGCCAATACCTTGTCGATCACGCACCCGGACCCTTACCTTGCCAGCGGCTATGGAAGCTGCCAAGAATAAAGGTCTGCTCGTCCAGGACCTTGTACCTGCAGGTGAGATAGAATAAAATCCATCCGAGCAGGGCTGTGGACACGGTGGCACAGGGTAGGACAGGTATGAGCGACTTCACCATCTGTACCAAGCTGGGCGCTTCGCTGCGGTCGTCCTCGAGCAGCTCCTGCTCCCGTTCCCGTTCCCGTTCCCTTCTGCCCGCCATAATGGTAAAGGAGGACCCAAGCGGATAACCTGGTCGTCTTGGGTGCAAAGAAGGGCACGGACTCTCAGTTCCCCCGACGAGACAAGCACAAACTTCCGACCAACGTCCCGCCAGCTCGGCCTCAAACCGCGCAGCACCACGGCCCACAGTGACGCATGGTCGGCAGAGCGCCTGCGCGCCCGCCTACTGCACAGCGCGTCGCCATGGAGACGGGCCGCGGTACCAGGCCTGCCCGCCACCAAGCAGCACAAACACTTCCTGTTTAAATCGGGCCCAATGTAATTTTATTCAATTTTCAACCGGCTTGTCGTTTTTGAATGCATATTTTGTTTCTGGAAACTCTCAGCAAGCCATTTAACACATATGAAAAGAAAATCCGAGTTATTGTTTCCCTCTCCACGCGTGCTACCTTAACTACGGTCAATTTTCCAAGATATTCTATTTCCTACATTTTTTTAAAAAGATTTCCAGCATCTGTGTTTTTTTCATCTTTTTTTTGTTTCTACTGTTCTCCACATATTGCTTTCATATCATGTGGCTTTGAGGCTAGTTTATTTTTTTGTCCTCCTGACATGCATGTGTCCATAATGAGTTGTGGTATTTATGGTAGAGGGAATACACGATGAAGGAATTAGAGATATGGTGTATCTTCTTATTATGCTTGTTCCTGCCTTTTCCAGGGAGCTTTCCAGTTAGTTAATTTCTTATTCTTTAGCCATAACATTTCAAAACAATCCTCATCATTATAATCTCATTCTCTTTTGGACATTTCCATTAAATAGTTTTCCTTCAACTTTTCAAACTACAACCATGACCATATGACACAAACTCTACTTACTCTTGTGTTCTTTTGCCAATTATCTAAACTCTGCATTATTTGGTGGCCATCTCATGCCAATGGACAGTTTGCCCTGTTATCCTTCATAATTTTTTTTAATTCCTCTTTAGATATTTCTACTCTAAGAGGAGTATGATTTCATTTTCGCTGTTCCTTTCATATTTAAATTACCTCATCGTTGTTTGCATTCTAATTATTTATTTATTGTTGTTTATGGAAGAAAAATGCACCATTCTGATAAAGGGTGAATCAGAAGATTTTACTTTAACAAAGAGAAGAAGACCTGATGCCAGTGTGAAAATAATTCTTGGTGGCTGCCATCTCATGATCAATGTGCTTAACAAATGCATGAAGCAATACTGGACAGAAAGTCATAATATTATTTGACAACCCTACAGAAATGCTTAAGTTGTCTAAACATTTGCTTTTTTATGCATTTTTAGGGGCAGCGCAATGGCACAGCGGTAGTTGCTGCCTTACAGCACCAAAGACCCAGGTTCGATCCTGACTAAAGGTGGTGTACATTCTCCGTGACCGCGTAGGTTTATTTCTGAGTGTTTAGTTTAGTTTATTGTCATGTGCACTGAGGTACAGTGAAAAACTGGTTTCCTCCCACATTGGAGACATGCAGGTTTTTTTTTTATTTTTTAATATTTTAATTTTATTAGAAGTACAATCATATGGCACCAAAGTGCCTAATATATATTGACATATTACATTTTATGTACAGCTTCTTATTTTTTTTATAATGGAAAAGAAAAAGAGAATAGATAATAAAAGATAGAAAAACGTGTGATATATAGTGTATGAGAAGGAAAAAAGGGTGAAAGAAGAAAAGTGAAGAAAAGAAGATAGAAAGAAAAAGAATAGAAAGTAAGAGATTAAGGAGATCGTTATTTATAATCTTGACCATCCCTCACCCAGTCCTGGAACAGTTAGCTTCTACGATTCTGTTGCACCATATGCTTCCAAAAAGTCGACAAATGGAGACCAACTCGTTAAGAATTGGTCTGATTTATTTATGATGAGGAATCGTATTTCCTCAAGATGTGCGGTGTCCAACATGTTTGAAATCCACATTTTAAGCGTTGGTATGGGTGTATTTTTTCCAAAATTTAAGTTTTTTTGCCATTATTAACCCATAATTAAAAAATAAACTTTGAGATGAGTTCAATTTATGCCCGTCTTCCATTACTCCAAATATAATCACTGCAGTATTAGGTTCCATTTTTATCTTGAATAATTTTGTAAATATTTCAAAAATATCACTCCAAAATGTATAAAGTTTTATGCAAGAAACAAAAGAGTGTGTTATAGTTGCATTTTGGGATAAACATTTATCACAAATGGGGGACGTATTTGGATAGAATTTATTCAATCTAGTTTTTGAATAATATAATCTATGTAAAATTTTAAATTGAATTAAATTATGTCTTACATTAATCGAACATTTGTGTATATATATCAAATACTTTTCCCATGTTTCCTTCGTGATTTTTATCATTAATTCTCGTTCCCACTCTTCTCTAAGTGCCTCTGTCGATGGTAGGTCTATATTTAAAATACTATTATATAAATGATATTAATTTCTGTGAGTCAGCCTTAATATTCATTGCTTCTTGCAGGAGACATGCAGGTTTGTAGGTTAAATGACTTCTGTAAATTGTCCCTGGTGTGTAGGATCGAATTAGTTTGGGTGATTACTGGTCAGTGTGGACTCAATGGGCCGAAGGGATGTTTTCACCCAGTAGCTCTAAACTAAATAAATCTAAAGGTCAATTTAATTATATTTTTTCACAGAGTAAACCATCGGTTTAGATTTTAAAATTATTGTCCTCAACTATGGCCTAAATAATCAACAAATTAAAAACATAGATTATACAGTTTTAATCAATTTCTAATAAACGATTTGCTGATTTGTTTCTCACCCTTGACATGTATGTTCATAGCCATAAGTCTGTGGTAATTATCTTTTCCCCAGACATAATGACTTGTGTAGCATATTTTTGCAATACACTAGTTGTTTTAATTTTCAAGAAAAAGTATTTGCAAAGTTAGGAGATATGGAAGTCTTTATTACAGAAATACTTTGAGAATTTTTGGATACCGTTTTTTGGATACATTCCTGTCAGTATCACAGAGGAAAGAAGACTGGTCTGGATTAGTTTTTTGGCAGCAGCCCTGGAGAACATGGATATGTGGTGTTTCAGATTGAGCCCCTTCTTCAGACGGAGATTCAGGGGAGAGGGAGACACAGAGATAAGGAAGGGTAAGGTGTGAAAACGATACATCAAAGGAGATGTGGTTCATGGAAAATGAAGCATAGATCATTGATAGCTAGAAGGTGAAGAAGTCTGAAAAAGGGTCTCGACCCGAAACGTCACCCATTCCTTCTGTCCAGAGATGTTGCCTGCTCCGCTGAGTTACTCCAGCATTTTGTGTCTATCTTAGGTGGCAACGAAACACACAGGGATAACATTAACTGTGTACTTGTCCATGCCACACGCGGGTGACGTTTATTAGTGTGAATCACGTGGTGGCCAGCCCGCGCTCGGGATCCAGAACTGGGTCACATCGGGATACGGCACTTCAGCGGAGGGGTGCAGGTGACCAGTGGTGGGTCAAGAGTAGGTTAAAAAACGTTTCTTCACAGCCTGGTCCAGTGTTGATACAATTATTTAAATGTAATGTGTAAGATTTCCAGTTTAATCGATGTGGTGTGTGGACCGTTTGACAGATTGTATTGGTTGTCTCTCTCTCTCTCCCCCCGCCTGTGTAGGCGGCAGTGGGGTGGTCGGAGGCGTCATTAGCGCAGACTCAGTCGGCTGGAGAGTGGAGTGAGGCGAGATCGGCAGCTGTCGCAGCCATGTCTGGTAAGATTCGGCCTGGTTTCGCGGGTAGAATGCTGCCGGCACGACTACATGCGGGCATCTAGAGGCAGTGTGACTGCTCGGCTACCTCTCGTTACCGGCCTCACGTTGGCCGACGGGCGGCGTAATGTGAGACCCAGGAATGGTTGCTGGAGGCTGGAGGGAGGAGGGTTGTGTTGGCGAAGCCCTAGGGAGGCCGCTCTATGTCGAGTTGCCGGCTAGATGAGGGAGGCGTTGCTCTTCGAGCGACGGCCCGGCCTTGCGGTTCAGGCGGGAGACCTGAGCGACCGTGACGCAGTTCCAAAATGTGCAGGCCGCCATTTTAGGGAGGACCTGGAGGCCAGAGAGCCGCCTTCTCCGGGTTAGTGAGGCGTAGGTTTCCCCCGGCAGTTTGATCTGCCGGGTGTAGGCCAATTGCTTGTTATTCTATTACCTGCTTCCTGGATACTTCTATCCAGAGGACGACCCAGATACAGGCCATTAAGTTCACCCGAGCTCCCAGGGGAGCAATCCTAACCGTTTAATTACCCGTACTTATTTCCCTGTGCCTCTACAACTTAATCTCTCTCATATGTTCCTAAGTTATCTTTTTTGCAATAAGTGATAACTTGCGTCTTTGGGATGTAAGAGTAGATCTGTGGAGGTGGTGGAAAGAGCATATTGAAAAGTGTCAAATTATCAGGCCGGTTCCAACAAATACTTAAGTGGGACACCACTAAACACTAAGTGGGGATGGTGATAAATTGGCTCAAAACTTGAAATGTTAATTGTTTTAATCTACATTTAGATAACGTGGGGATAAGAATAGGTACCTCAGTTATTAAGGTTGGGAGAGTTACTGGCCGAAGGAATGATGTAGAGATGTTCAAGATAAGTCTGAGAAACTGTAGATGCTGGTTTAAACTGAAGATAGACACAAAAAGCTGTAGTAACTCCGCGTGACAGGCAGCATCTCTGGAGAGAAGGAATGGGTGACGTTTCGGGTCAAGACCCTTCAAATTGGTTAGGGATAAGGGAAACGAGACATAGACGGTGGGGAGATAAAGAACAATGCATGAAAGATATGCAAAAAAGTAACGATGATAAAGGAAACAGGCCATTGTTAACTGTTTGTAGGGTGAAAACGAGAAGCTAGTGCGACTTGGGTGGGGGAGGGAATGCCGGGCCTACGTGAAGTGAGATAAAAATCAATATTCATACCACTGGGCTGTATGCTACCCAAGCGAAATATGAGATGCTGTCCCTTTAATTTGCGTTTAGCCTCACTCTGACAATGGAGGAGACCTAGGACAGATTGGTCTGTGTAGGAATGGGAAGGAGAATTAAAGTGTCCGGTAGGTTCAGGCGGGCTGAGCAAAGGTGTTCAGCGAAATGATCGCCCAGTCTGCGTTTGGTCTCGCTGATGTATGAGTCCACATCTTGAACAACGGATACAGTAGATGAGGTTGGAGGGGGTACACGTGCACCCCTGCCTAACCTGAAAGGACTGTCGGGGTCCCTGGATAGTCGATGGAGGTGGTATAGGGACAGGTGTTGCATCTTCAGGGGAAGGTACCTGGCTTGGGGGTGGTTTGGGTGGGAATGCATGAATTAACCAGGGAGTTGCGGAGGGAACGGCCTCTGCGGAAGGTGGAAAGGGGTGGAGATGGGAAAATGTGGCTAGTGTTGGGATCCCGTTGGAGGTGGTGGAAATTTCAGAGGATTATGTTGTATGCGACAGCTGATGGGATGGAAGGTGAGGAGTAGGGGGGCTCTTATCTCTGTTGTGACGAGGGGGAGCAACGGGTACTGAGGAGACACGGGGGAGGGCCTCGTCTATGATAGGAGAGGAAACCCCATTCCCTAAAGCATGAGAACATCTCGGATGTCCTCGTATAGAACGCCTCATCTTGGACGTAGACGCGGCATAGACGGAGGAATTGGGAGTAGAGGATAGAGTCTTTGCAGGAAGTAGGTTGGAAAGAAGTGTAGTCAATACAGTGCCCTCCATAATTTTTGGGACAAAGACACATCATTTATTTATTTGCCTCTGTACTCCACAATTTGAGATTTGTAATAAAAAAAATCCCGTGTGAGTAAAGTGCACATTGTCAGATTTTAATAAAGGCCATTTTTATACATTTTGGTTTCACCATGTAAAAATTACAGCAGTGTTTATACATAGTCCCCCCCCAATTTCAAGGCACCATAATGTTTGGGACACAGCAATGTCATGTAAACGAAAGTAGTCATGTTTAGTATTTTGTTACATATCCTTTGGTTGCAATGACTGCTTGAAGTCTGCAATTCATGGACATCACCAGTTGCTGGGTGTCTTCTCTGGTGATGCTCTGCCAGGCCTGTATTGCAGCCATCTTTAGCTTATGCTTGTTTTGGTGGCTAATCCCCTTCAGTTTTCTCTTCAGCAGATAAAAGGCATGCTCAATTGAGTTCAGATCGGGTGATTGACTTGGCCACTCAAGAATTGACCATTTTCTAGCTTTGAAAAACTCCTTTGTTTAGCAATATGTTTGGGATTAATGTTTTGCTGTAGAATGAACAGTTTGAGGCATTTTTTGAACTTGAGCAGATTGGATGTGTCTATACACTTCAGATTTCATTATGCTACTACCATCAGCAGTTGTATCATCAATGAAGATAAGTGAGCCAGTACCTTTAGCAGCCATACATGCCCAGGCCATAACACCCCCACCACCATGTTTCACAGATGAGGTGGTATGCTTTGGATCCTGGGCAGATTCTTCTCTCCTCCATACTTTGGTTTTGCCATCACTCTGATATAAGTTAATCTTCGTCTCATCTGTCCACAAGACATTTTTCCAGAACTGTGGTTGCTCTTTTAAGTACTTCTTGGCAAACTAACCTGGCCATCCTATTATTGCAGCTAACCAGTGGTTTGCATCTTGCAGTGTAGCCTCTGTATTTCTGTTCATGAAATCTTCAGCGGATAGTGGTCAAAATCCACATAGACTCCTGAAGAATGTTTCTGATCTGTGGGACAGGTGTTTGGGGATTTTTCTTTATTATATAGAGAAATCTTCTGTCATCAGCTGTGGAGGTCTTCCTTGGCCTGCCAGTCCATTTGCAAATAGTAAGCTCACCAGTGCTCTCTTTTTAATGATGTTCCAAACAGTTGATTTTGGAAAGCCTGATGTTTGGCTGATGTCTCTAACAGTTTTATTCTTGTTTCCCAGTCTCATAATGGCTTCTTTGACTTTCATTGGCACAACTTTGGTCCTCATGTTGATAAACACCAATAATCGTTTCCAAAAGTGATGGAAAGACTAGGTTCTTTGAGCTCTCTTATACCTGCATTAAGGAGGCAATTAAACACACCTGAGCAATAACAAATAGCTGTGAAGCTATGTGTCCCAAACATTATGGTGCCCTGAAATGGGGGGGGGACCTATGTGTAAACACAGCTGTGATTTCTACATGGTGAAGCCAAAATGTATGAAAATGGCCTTTAATAAAATCTGACAATGTGTACTTTAACCACATGTGATTTTTTTTCTATTGCTTATCTCAAATTGTGGAGTACAGAGGCAAATAAATAAATGATGGGTCTTTGGCCCAAACATTATGGAGGGCACTGTAATTGTGGGAGTCAGTTGGTTTGTAATAGACGTCGGTCTATAGCATATTTCCAGTAATGGAGACTGGGATCAAGAAACAGGAGGGAGGTGTCGGAGATGGTTCAAGTAAATTTGTAAATCGTTGTGCAGAGGTACTGATGGTTAAAGAAAAGAAGCAGGTCTTGAACCTAGAGTTTCCATCTTCCCGGTGGTAGCAGCGAGAAGTGAGCGTGGCCATGGCGATGTGGGTCTTTTTTTTAATTTTTATTATTTTTATTAGAAGTACGGTAAATTACAATAATACACAACACATATATCTTAATACATTTTTTGTACCGCTTCATTTTTTTGAGCTTTAAGAAAGAGATAGAAGTAAGGAAAGTAAAGAAAGTGCGCAAAAGTCGTGAAGTGCAAGAGAGTGTTGGGAAAAGAAAGCCCCTCAGAAAAGAAGTTAGAGAAGGAAGTAAAGTAAGAAAGTAGACCCTAGAAAAGAAAGAAAAAGAAAGTAGGAACAATCGCTCTATTATAACATTATACTCCGCAGAAAGGGGACTACCAACCAAGTCTGTTTTTGTTGTTTTACCTCCCATTACCAGGTCCTGATACCATTTATTTATTTATTTATTTTTTAAATTACTATTGCACCTCATGCTTGTAATAGGTCCAGAAACGTAGACCACGTCTTTTGGAATTGGTCTGCTTTACCTGCTAAGAGGAATCTCATCTCTTCCAGATGTAATGTTTCAAACATATTTGATGTCCACATTTTTATTGTTGGTGTGGGCGCATTTTTCCAGAATTTGTATGAGCTTTTTTCCCATTATTAGCCCGTAATTGAATAAATTCTTCTGATACACGTTTAATTCAGGGATACCTTCCGATATTCCAAAAATGATCCATTCTGATTTTGGTACCAGTTTTATTTTAATTAATTTTGAAAAAATATCAAATATTTCATACCAGAATTTTTGGATTTTTCTACAAAAAACAAAAGAATGCGCTATGGTAGCTTCTTGACACAGACATTTATCACAGATTGGTGAAACATTAGGAAAGATTTTATTTAATTTAGTTTTTGAATAATATAGTCTATGTAATGTTTTGAATTGGATGAGCGTATGTCGTACGTTGATCGAACATTTATGCACCTGTAGTAAATGATTATCCCAGCTCTCTTTTGAAATTTTTATAGCTAATTCTTGTTCCCAGTCTCTTCTAATTCCATCTGTTGTGGGTATTTCTATGTTTAAAATGATATTATATAAGTACGATATTAGATTAGCTGATTCCGCCTTTGTCTTCATTGCTTCATCTAGTAAGTCGGAAGGCATATTATGATTGTCTTTTGTGTATTTTTCAGATAATCACGAATTTGAAGATATTTAAAATATTGGTTATTTTTCAAATTATATTTCAGTTGTAGTTGTTGAAATGATAGTAATTTTCCCAATTCATACAGATCTTCGAGCGTTTTGATTCCCATTCTTTCCCATTGTATAAATGATTTGTCTATGATTGATGGTTTAAACGATGGGTTATTGACTATTGGTATTGAGAGAGATAGGTTTCTTAATTTTAGATTCTGTTTTATTTGTTTCCATGTTCTAATTGTGCTATGTATAATTGGATTTTTATTATAATTTTTATTATTCAAATTTATTGGTGAGAGGATAATCGCTCCTATATTACTCGGGGAGCAGTCCCCTTTTTCCATTACAATCCAGTCCGCCTGCTGGGCAGAATTGTCCAGCAGGTGAATCATATTTTTAATATTTACTGCCCAATTATAATACATAAAGTTAGGGAGCGCTAGACCCCCCAACTCTTTTCGTTTATTAAGGTGTGCTCTTTGTATTCTATGGGATTTATAATCCCATATAAAATTTGTAATGTCTGAGTCCAATTTTTTGGAAAACTTTTTTGGGAGATATATAGGTATTGATTGAAATAGGTATAGGATTTGTGGTAAGAAAATCATTTTTATAGCATTTATTCTGCCTATTAAGGACATCGGAAGTGTTTTCCAGAATTTAATCAAATTATTTAATTTCTTAAGTAAGGGATTATAATTGGCTTTAAACATATCCTGGTAATTTCTAGTAATTTCAATTCCCAAATATTTGAATTTTTCTGTAGTTATTTTAAAGGGGGATTTCCTGAGGTGTGTTGAGTCTTTTGGTTTTATCGACATAATTTCACTTTTGTTCCAATTTATTCTATTGCATGGATAAAACTATTATATAACAAACCTACGGCTAGAATACTAACTAATAATATATTATCCTCGAAATTTGAACTATCAAGGGGCAATAGACAAGGATGTTCATTGTCACCGCTGTTATTTGCTTTGGTAATTGAACCCCTTGCTGAAGAAATAAGAACACACCTGGATATTTACGGTTATAATACAAAATATTCAAATAACAAAATATCCCTATATGCTGATGATGTACTACTGTACATCACAAAACCACAAATTAGTATACCAAATATATTAAATTTAATTGAGGACTTTGGATCCTTCTCAGGATATAGAATAAATTGGAACAAAAGTGAAATTATGTCGCGATGTGGGTCTTTGATATTAACTGCTGCCATGAAGTAATGCTTCCCGTGGGTCTGAAGAAGGATTCCAACCCGTAACTACATCTGTCCATTCCCTCCTGATGTGTTGAATTCCTCCAGCAATTTCTGTTCTGCTCAAGATTCCAACACATGCAGTTTCTAGTCTGTGTGGTCTCCATCTTCCTGTAGATCCTTCAATGGTGAGAAGCTGAGTGCCTGGTATGGATCGAGCAATGTCCACCACCTTGAAACGTTCTATGTTTCTTGAGCCTTCAAACTGTAAACTGTCTGTGTGGTCTCCACCATAGACATGTAGAAATATTTAGTGAAATATTTGGCCTGCTCAACCTCCCAATATTACAGTCCCTCGAGACCTGGCAACATCCTCAAATCTTTTCAGCACTCTTGCAAGCTTAATGGCTTCTTTCATATAGCAGGATGACCGAAGGTCAACACAATATTCCAAATGTGGCCTTGCCACACTTGTACAGCAATAACAAAACTTTACAATTTCTATTATCAATGCCCTTGCTGATGAAGGCCAATGCACCAAAAGCCTCCTTCACCACCCTGTTTACATGTGTTATTTTCAGAGAAGTTTGTACTGGAAATCCAAGCCCCCTCTGTTCTACAACATTCCTACAGGAACCTTTCACTGCCCTGGTGGACTTCCCAGAATGCAACACCTCACACATGTGAATGAAGCCTCATTTGTCATTCATCAGCCCATTTTCCCAGCTGATCAAGATAGAATTGATAACCACTTTCACTGTCTAGGGGGAAAAAAAGACAGTGCTAAAGTGACTCAGTGGGTCAGACGGCCTCTCTGAAAAACATTTTGGGTCAGAACCCTTCTTCACACTCTATGACACCATCTATTTTAGTGTAATTTGCAAACTTACTTGCCATACCTGGTACACTCTCAACCAAATCATTGATATTAATGACAAACAACAATGGGGCCAGCACCAACCCCTGATGCATAACACTAATAAGAGGCCACCTGTCCATAAAACAATCTTCCACCATCATGGTACACTTCCTACCATCAAACCAATTCTGTGTCGATTTAGCTATTTCACTGGATCAAAGCGACCTGAACTTGCAGAGTAGCCTACAAAAGCTTATCACGGGTCTTGCTGAAGTCCACACAGACTGTCTCCTGTCCTGACCTAATCAACCTCCTTATTTACGTCTTCAAAATTCTGATTAAATTCGTGAGACATGATCTTCCATGCACAAATTGTTCTGATTATTCCGATTCAACACTTATCTTTACAAATGCTTGTAACTTTGCCATGCAAAATTCTGTCCAGTAAGTTGATTATAACAGAGATTGGATTTATCAGCCTATAGTTGTCAGTATTTCTTTGAAGCTGTTTTGAATAAAGGCACATTGGCCACTCTCCATTTTTCTGCCATCTTACCCATGACCAATGATGCTTGTATCTCAGCTGGGGCTCCTGCAATTTCCTCTCATTCTTCCCACCATGTTCTTGGATATCTCGGGTTTCCGAGATTTATCTACATTCTTACATTTTAAGACACCCAGCACCACCTCTGTAATTGTGGGCTATTTCCAAACTATCCAATTAACTTTCCTGAGTTATCTCGTCATCTTGACTTTCTCCACAATAAAAACAAAAGAGAAATATTCTTTGAGAATCTTGCCCATCGCCCATATAGCTCCACATAAATCTCCATTGTTTTCTCCTTCTGTCATTTTTTTTTTACATGTAAAATCACTGGATTCTCCCTAATCGTCTCCTCCAAAGCTATTTCATGCTAATGATTCCCCTCCTGAATATCTTACGTATTCACCTGAATCCCCTGTTTCATTGAATCCTTTTGTCCCAGCTGCTTATTCCTGACCAATCTCTCTTTTTGACCAGGGCATCAATATCTCTTGGTTTCTGTGGTTTCCTATTCCTACCCTTCACTTTAACAGGAATGTGCAGATCTTGAATTTGCACGCCTCAGTTGTAGGTCTCCCAATTGCTCAATTTCTAATTGACCACAATGAACCTATTCCAATGAACTTTTACAAGCTCCTGTCCAACATCGTCAAAACTTGCCTTGCTCCAATTTAGAACGTTGGTTACTCCAATTTGGAATGCTTGGTGAGTGTGCGAGATCGTGCTTGTTCGGTTCTGGGTGTTGTTGCTGCTGGGCCGTCCCTGTCCCCTCCCAGGTGTCTCGTCCGTGGCCGGAGGTGTCAGGCCGGGCTTGCAGCCGGCGAAGGGAAGAGGCTGAGTGGCTGCAGCGCTTTGTGTGTATGGCTGGTGCTCGGCTTTCGCCTGCACGGGGGGGGGGTGGGGCGGCGGCGGGGGGTTGGCTGCTGGCGGTACCCGGTGCGGGGTTGGGCTGTAGTTGATGCTTCTCCGCGCTGGCTGTGGGCCTGGGGCCGCTGGTGTCGTCGGTCCGGGGCTGTCGGCCCGGCAGGAGTTGAGCTGGGGTTGCCGCTTCTCCGCGCTGAATGTGACCGACGACACCAGCGGCCCCAGCGACACCGCTAGCGGCCAACCCGGTCCCAGCGCCGGCGAAAGCCGAGCACCAGCCATACACACAAAGCGCTGCAGCAACTCTGTCTTCTCCGGGCTGCAAGCCCGGCCCGACACCTCCTGCCGCCCCTGGACAAGGACGAGACACCCGGGAGGGGATGGGGACGGCCCAGCAGCAATTCAACAGACCCGGACCCGACACCGACCACGGACGAGCACGATCTTGCTCGCTCACCAAAGCATAAAGCAATAAAAACAACAAAATAATCTTAGCTTTTAACAAAGGAATAATAAATACAATAATTTCATAGTTTGAAGCAGTATTTTCTTACCTAGAAGAATCAAAGCTGGAAAAAACGGAATAAACGAAGGTCCACTACTTCACTGCTCCACTGCTTTCCAGCAAAGTAATGCATAGTGACCTTTGACCTGTGCATGCGAGGTCGGAATACCGAACTCGGTTATTCCACCCATCTATGTCTTTAACATATTGCCAGTTCCTACCTATATTAGGAAAGTTAAAATCTCATTATACGAACACAATTCTCAAGTGGCATTGGCATGAGAGAGATCCAGTTCCGTGAGTTTGAGAATGAGTTTGGAAGTTGTGCTGTATGTATTTGTGTTGTCAGTGGTCCAGTGAGATCACATCTGCGGTTGATCTGTCATTGAATTGCAAATTGAAGTGGATCCACTCCATTACCGAGACGCAATTTCCTTTACGTCAGGGGTCGGAAACCTTGTTCTGCATAGGGGCCGGACGCATGTCTTGAGCGGATGGCAGGTCACATCTATCACGTGTACACGTGATCCCGCCCAGGATCAAATCACTTGTTTACATAGATCCCGCCTCTTCGAGGACACCACCCGTAGCACTGGCCCCTAGTTACGGGCGCTCACGAACATGGCGTACCTATGGACCATTGGTTTGGCTCTGTCCTGAAGGCAGTGGCTCAAATACTCGCACTCACTCGTCCCTGGCCTATTGACAACCCCGATCCCGACAATGAAGCCCAGACACAGAAGGTGCGCGGCCGTGCCAGCGGTCTCGCGCAGGATGCGGTACAGCCAGAGCTCGGCACTGCTCGGCAGTTTTAAAAGACGAATTATTTGCATTCTGAGACAAGTGCCCCTCGTGGAGTTAAGCGATCTAGCAATATGGTGCAGTTCTGTGCAGGTCAAAAGTGAGCTGAATGGCTGGCTTGATATTTTCATGCTAACAATGGCACACAGTTTTCCACTATGCTGCTACTCGGCAGCTCGTTCGGCGCTGCTCTGCAGGTTCTGCCATTGCGGCCGCCAGCGCATGCGCGCCTGGGCGCCGCACCCTCGGGCCCGGAGGTACCGGAGATGACGGAAGTCTGCGGGCCGGATAAATACCGGGGGGAAAATATGCCTGCGGGCTGGATGATTTTGGGTTACGGGGGCCGAAGGTTGCCGACCCCAGCTTTACGTCATGACCAACTACAAAGCATTTCATTGTGACAGATGTGAGTTGCCACCATTTGGAAGTTGAGTCACATAATCTTTCCCTTCTTGGGTACTGGTATTATAACAGGTGGTGATCTTGGACTGCAGTAGTGAGAGGTTCAAGATATCTGCTTCAGCTTCTGCCAGTTGGTCTATGCAGTTTTGTAAATGCAGGCAGGCACACCATCAGGACTGAACGCTTTCTAAGAGTTCCTCCTGAAAGTTCTCAAAAACTGAGGTCACGGGGTCATCGGGGGCTGTGAGCGCCTGTGATGTTGATATAGTAAAGTGAATAAATAAGGCTGTAAATATATTTTTCCGTTGTTACAAACTAAAGGCAAACCGTTATATACACAAAATTCTGGAGTAACTCAGTGGGACAGGCAGCATCTCTCGATGGGAATGGGCGACGTTTTGGGTCGAGACACTTCTTCAGACTGAGTCGAGAGAGATACAGAAATATGGAAGGGTAAGATGTGGAAATGAGACGTCAAAGGAGACGAAGCTCAAGGAAAATGTAGAATAGATCATTGTTAGCTAGGGGAAGGTGACAATGAACCATACAAAGATAAAATTTAATCAGGAGGAAAAGTCAGACTGATTGGAGAACTAGGATGGGGGAGGGATGGAGAGATAGGGAAAGCAAGGGTTACTTTTAGTTAGTCGGTCTGAAGAAGGGTCTCGACCCAAAACGTCGCCTCTTCATATTCCTTCTCACCCGCTGAGTTTCTCCAGCATTTTTTGTCTACCTTAGAGAAGTCAATATTCATTCTGCTGAGTTGTAAGCTGCTCAAGTGAAATATGAGATGCTGTTCCTCCGATTTGCTTTGGTCCTCACTTTGACAGTGGGGGAGGCCCAGGACAGAAAGGTCAATATGGGAATGAGATGGGGAGTTAAAGTGTTTATCAACCGAGAGATTATGTAGGTTTAGGCGGAGTGAATGTTGAACCTGCAGTACCTCGGGCTGGAGTTGAGTGATTGTAAACAATTTTGCTGTACCTTGTGGAAAAAACATGAGAGCAGCGAAAGAGCCACAGTGTGAATGTTGGATGGGAGAGATTATAGTTTGGCTTGAGCAGTTGGGTTGGCTATGAGATTTTTTTGTAAATTGCTGTCTTGTCAGTTTCATGCCAAAGAGGAGAAATAAAATATCCAGTTAGCACCTTAAAATTTTGGGCAATGTGTGCTTTTTACCTTACAGTGATGCGTCATGTTCTACTCTATAAGTGAAATTTATAGAGCATTCACATGTTTCTTCTAAGAAAAAATATTTTGTTTAATTGTTAAAGTGGCAAGTTGTGGTGCAGTTTTCATTTCTTAAAGACGGGTCATGTTTCTTCAATACTTTCTGTGTAACCTTTTAGTTTCTTTGGAGTGTTAAATTATTAAAGAAATCATTGGTGCAGTTGCAATTGGTCTGTATTGATGACAGTAATCCACCCATTGAATTGGTACAACTGAAAGATCTGCATGGGTTAGTAGCCACTTTAATCTCCAGTCTTTTAAGATTTTCTTAGTGAATTTCTCTTCGTGGTTCCTGTAAGTTACATTGGATGGATGTTACTTTCCCTAAGGGTAATTTGTAGATCACTGCTTTTTGTTAAATGTTGTAATTAAATTTGATAGTGGACAAACGTGAAAGATAATTACAGAAGTAGTTGCTGATTTTCAACTTTTTTCATGAACAGATTATGAAAATTACAGCCAGCCTGGAGCTCCAGCACAAAGGTATGCAACCATGTCTGTATGTGAAGGACAAAAATCTGTGAGCATTTGGGTGGATTGGAGGTGGAATGGTAGAAAGGCTCCGTAGTTTTTCAGTCTCTATGTATCTCTAAGTCGGTAGTGGTTCCTTCACTAGAATTGTGCTATGAAGGTCCCAGATAAGTAATGATATTGATGTATGATGTGTATTTGCCACATGATTATATTTTAAAAGAATTCAAACTAAATAGCAATCCGTAGCTATTGTAATTCTAATGCTTTGTCTAACACAAGTACTGTTGACTATCACTTTTTAAATAAGTGATCAACAAATATTTTAAAGAGGTGGAAATTTTAGTGAATTACGATTTTGGGTTATTGATTTAGAACATTAGAATCTGTAATCTTTAAGTTGTCTTAAGATGTAGGATTCATTGCCACTTTAAATAGTTTTACGTTTATATCGAGCATGCATACATTGGGTCTTCAGTTAATAAACCAAAAGTGATTAACTCTGTACTGCGTCCTTTGTTTTTCCATTGCTTAAGTGGTTAACTAGAGGGCATAGATTTAAGGTGATTAGAAAACCCTTCCCAGGCCATGTCAGGAATATCTAATTATACTGCAGAGAATTTGAAATTGATTACTTTGAATAGTTGACATATATTCAGTGGTTTAATATTTGCAAGGAGGCGATTGGGAAGAGTGAAATTGACCCATGAACTGGTAATGACTTGAAGTCCCCTACACTATTCTGATTCTGTGTGTTGAAAATATGATGGATTTCTAGTTTGTGTGGTGAGCTGACTTGGGTTCATTTATTTGCTTCCTGTTTAAAGGAATATGGGCCAGGTGTGGGACTAACTTGGTTAGGTTAATTGGTTGGCATTGACGAGTTGGACCATGGGGGACTGATCCATTCTGTATAGGTGTATGCCTTTAAAAATCGTTTCTTCACATTGACTAGTTGCATGATATTAAATGGGATTTTTTTTTTAATGCCACTTCAGGAAAAAAATCAGCTTTGCTAGTGTTTTGAAACCAAGGACGTCTTTGCTTTGCACCATGTGTTAATATTACCTGGAATATTTTCTGTCATGTCACAGGTTAATTCTGGAGAATGTGCGTGTTGCTACCTGACCTGTTCGTATTGATTAAATACCCCATTTTTTTTCACGTGTTTCCTTTCTTACAGCTATGGATCCTATGGTGGACAGCCAAGCCAAAGTTCACAAGCTTCACAGGTATGTGACTTTAGTTTGAGATTCTTGATACGGCCATGTTATAATTGGTAACGAAGGCCAGTGAGCTTTTTGATTTTGTGTTTGTGCTTGTTTTCTGGGAAACAAATAGCTTTCACAAAATAATCTGTTTAATGAATGGTGGTTCACAATGTAGTCAAAATCATCTGTCAGTGTACCTGTCAGTGCTGGAGTATAACGTACATATTTCATATGTTCATTCGGTGTTGTCGAGAATGTTGAGAGTCAAGGCTGGTGGTCAATATCCTAATTCTCTTAAGTGGTAACTGTTCTGATTGATGCAAAGGCAAGGGTATTTTTGCAATTTGTTGATCTTTTCACTTTTATTGGGGTTTTTATGAAGGGTGGGTAGTCTCCTCTAAGCCATTGGTTTCTCTTCAATTATGGGTAGAGATGGGAAACGGAGCAAACATCACCTTGGGAATGTATTATAAACTTCTCAGCAGATAGAGAAACTGATATTTAAACAGATTTCAGATAGATGCAATATAGTCAGGGATAACATTCTGGGTGATTTCAATTTCACAAATATTAATTGGGGCTGCCTTGGCATTAAATGAATTTGAGTTTTACCCAGGAAAGCTTTTTGATGCAGTATGCAGATAGATTCGCAAGGAAAGGAGTGTTAACAGTAGTGTCTTAAAGTGGGGTACGGACAATTTCATTAACATAAGTGTGCACCTGAAAAAAATAGATAAGAAGCATCTGCTTTCAGGTAGGTCTACAGATCAGGAAGGTATGTGGGATACTGTCCTTTAGTTGGGATATTGAATACGGAAGTGGGAAGGTTATGCTCTCACTTCATACAACTGTGGTCAAACCTTAGTTGGAATGCTGTGTGCAGTTTTAATCACCGTGCCATCAGAAGGATGTGATAGTGCTGGTGAGGGTGCAAAGGAGATCCACCAGGATGTTGACATGGATGGAGCAATTCAGTTTTGTGGAGAGACTAGAGAAACGGGTGTGTTCTCCTGAAGTGGAGGAGGTTAAGAGGGAACATAACTGAGGTTGCTATAATTGGGGGGGGGTATAGATAGGATAGACTTACTGCAGGAATCATTTCCCCATATTGGGGATGGATAAAGCTAGATAGTGCAGGTTTAGGGTGTGGGGTGGATGAGAAAATTTGGAGCAGATATGAGGGGGACCTTCTTAACTCAGTGTAGTCAAGTATCTGAATGCATTCGTAGGTGGTTTGAAGCTGGATTTCTTACAACATTTAAGTGTCTAGATGAGCACTTAAATCACCTGGGCATAAAGGCCACGTGCCAAATAATGGGAGATTGGGATTAATGTGGAAGAGTACTCATTGATGCTGTAACAAGTTGGGCTGAATGGCCTGTTTCTGTGCTGCAGGATCCATGTGTATTTAATTAAGAACTACAATCCTCTGAGTTCCTGCATTTTGCTCACTCCTGCTTTTTACTTTGTAATTTTTTTTGGATGCCCTGGCCCTTAATTCTCATGTCCGGTATCCTTTTCCCTGCTGTAAAAGCACTCCTTTAAGTTTGGATCTTTTGATTAAGCTTTTGATCACTGTCCGAATATGTTCTTTTGTGGTTGGTGTTAAATTTTGTTGAGACATGTGAACTATGGATTCTTTTACTGTTTTAACAGCATTACATTTTGCAAGTTGATTGTTATAATGGTCTGGAGATTTTATTTCTTGCTACATTAGTCTACTAGCGATGCTTAAAATGTACAAATTTAAGAACCTTTTTTGGCTAATCTCAAAGGGGAAAACCAATCCATATGTACAGGCATTTTAGGTGATGTTGGCTTCAAAGCACCTTAAAATAAGAGAGAGTACAGAGGAGATTTACTAGAATGTTGCCTGGGTTTCAACAACTAAGTTACAGAGAAAGGTTGAACTTTATTCTTTGGAGCGCAGAAGGTTAAGGGGGGACTTGATAGAGGTCTTTAAAATGATGAGAGGGATAGACAGAGTTGACGTGGATAAGCTTTTCCCACTGAGAGTAGGGAAGATTCAAACAAGGGGACATGACTTGAGAATTAAGGGACAGAAGTTTAGGGGTAACATGAGGGGGAACTTCTTTACTCGGAGAGTGGTGGCTGTGTGGAATTAGCTTCCAGTGAAGGTGGTGGAGGCAGGTTCGTTTTTATCATTTAAAAATAAATTGGATAGTTATATGGACGGGAAAGGAATGGAGGGTTATGGTCTGAGCGCAGGTATATGGGACTAGGGGAGAATACGTGTTCGGCACGGACTAGAAGGGTCGAGATGGCCTGTTTCCGTGCTGTAATTGTTATATGGTTATATAAAATTAGGAATAGAAGTTAATTTGTACCCACATAATCCCTTTTTTTTGTTTGACAATGCTTATTTTTGACATTGTGTTATTGTCTTTGCTCTTTCAAGAACTGCAGTTATCATTTTCAACCAATAACTGTCATAGTATTTTGTCCCTAATGTTCTTGGTACACTGTTCAATTCCTCCGTTGCTGCAGTATTGTTATGGATTCCATACCTTTTTGTGAATGTTTTTGGAAGAATGTTAAAATAATTTGTGCTTTTTGAGTAAATAGATCATCAAAGTAATATAGTTTGCCCTTGGAATGTCCTATGAGCAGCAGACACTTGCCCACACTAAAACTGCTCCAGAACAAATATCTGGCTGGATGGGCCTTTTAATCATGTTCCACAAATGTTGTGTATGGTCTTTAGAGTAATTTTTTTAAGACATCAAGCTAAATGTAAAACATTTAAAGTAAAAGTATTAATATTAAAATTCAGCAAGTAAAGCAAAGATCTGTATCTTATTTGAAACTTCCCTCTTCCTGGGAAATGTTTGCTGAGCTTGCACCATAGACCGAAGAGAGTGACTCCTCGTACCTTCTCTGTGCTTCAGTAAAATCATGGTGATCTCTTATCTCGGTGCCAATTTCTTTAAACAGTCCCATACTGCTGCATGATTTAAATCTAAAACTTTTGTTCTTGGGTGTTGAATATAATTCGGGACTGAGCCTACTCAAGTAGATTATGTCAAAGATTCACCACGATGTAGGTGAAGAAATTTCTTACCATCTGCTTTGGGACACTTTATTCTTTTTCTAGATAGCTCACCAGAAGAAACTTCATCCTTGCATCTACATCAAGCCCCATTTATATATTAAATAAAGAAATAAATAAATAGATCTGTATATTTCAATGAGTGCTTTTGTTAGTATACACTATTTGTATAGACTCACTCCGTTTAATTTTTCCTCTATTGGTCAGGCTCACCATCTCTGGAATCAGTGCATGCCCTCCGTCATAAGTATATTCCAGTTGCAGACTCAACAGTGACCTATACAATTGGTGCAAGACAACTCTTCTCATGTACTCAAATCCACTTGCAATAACATGCTTGCTGTATCTGCACATCAAATTTTTGTACATTACCCAAGTTCCTCGAGCACAAGTTTTTGATTTCCTGCTAATTGTTGCACATTCTAATTTTTTGTACCAAAGTGGATGGCCCTATTTTTCCAATTACATCTATTGCACTGTGCCTATATTGTTTGTAAGCATCTTTGGATCCTTTCAACTCGCACTGTCAACTAGTTTCATCATTAGCAAATTAATCCCTGCATTCAAATCATTAATGTAGATCGGAAAAGCTGTGTCCCAGCAGCATTATTTTTTATCATTCACACTGCAGTTTCCTGCTCCCATCAGCGTTTGCTGCAAGAACCATGTATGTGTTGGACATTGTAAGGGTTGAGGCTTCTGATACCTTCTGAATAGATGGGTCAGTGTTATACAGCATGGAAGCATGGTCTTCGGGCCAACGTCCATACCAAACAAGATGCCTTTAAACCTTTCCTCTGCATGTATCTGTCTAAATGTTTTTTTTAATGTATTAATTGTACCTGCCTCTACCACTTCCTCTGGCAGCTCATTCCATGCACCCATGACCACCACACTGACCCTTCACTTTATCTATGCCCCCAATAATTTTATATATCTGTAAAGTCACTCCTTAACCTCCTGTGCTCCAGAAAAAAACAGAACCAGCCTGCCAGTCTCTCCTTATAACAAAAGCTCTTCAATTGCAGCAACATCTTGCTGAATCTACTCTGAGCCCTTTCCAGTTCAATGATATCCCTCCATGGTAACATGAACTGTGCATAATAAAAGTGCAGTCTCACCAATGTATTTTTACGGTTGTAACGCGTCCCAGCACGTACTCGGTACTCTGAACCCATTGAAGGTAAGTATACCAAAGGCTGTCTTCACCACCCTGTCTATCTGAATTGCCACTTACAAGGAATCTTGTAATACTTGTATCTCTTGGTCTCTGTATTCTATTACACTTTCCAGGGCCCTGTCATTTACTGTGCAAGTCCTACCTTTCTTGAACGTCCCAAAGTGCACGTAAACAGTATGATATAACAGTATAACATATTTCCATCTAATCTATATCTGGCTGTATCTTTTGACAACCTTCACCACCTACATCTTCATGTCATTTGCAAACTTATTAGTCGACCCATCTACATTTTCATGCAAAACATAGCACGCAAACTAGAGATCCCAGCATTGATTATTCTGGAACATTACCGATCTTGTCATTGTTCACTATGATGGTGTCATCTGGAAACTTGTAATGGGTTAGAGCAGAATTTGTCTCCACTGTATATAGGAAATACAATGAGGGCTGAGAGCGCATCCTTACGGGGCACCAGTGTTGTGAATTATTGTGGTTGATATGTTGTCGCCTATTCTTGTGGATTGTGGTCTTAGGGTCAGAAAGGCAAGGATCCAGCGGTAGAAGGAGGGTGACCCCTAGGTTCAGAAGTTTGGAAACTGGTTTGACTCATTATGGTGTTGAAGACGGAGCTATAGTCAACAAAGAGGAGGTTTAGGTAGGTGTCCTTGCTATCTAGATGTTCTAGTGATGAGTGTAGGGTACAGAGATAATGTAGGGCAAGGGTTCCCAACCTGGGGTAGATTTACCCCCAGGGGGTAAATTAGTTGATTCTGGATTTGTACATTTTTTCTCATTAACTTGACTGTTTGGTTCTGGTATACCGGTATCTGTTCATCATTAGTTGTTCATAAATAAGTGAAATAACATTTTTATGTGCTATTAAAGTTGCCGGGGTAAATTGAACGAAAAAGGTTGGGAACCCCTGATGTAGGGCCTGGGCCTATTGCAATTATAGACAAATGGATCAAGTGTTTCTGAGAGGCTGGAATTGATCCCTCAAGCTGAATTATTTTAAATGACCTCTCTGATCCTGTTATGTCATATGATAATTAAGGATGAATTTCTTTACTTCCTATTCTTGATTTTTAGAGTTGAGAAACCTGACATCTTAATCTTGATTTTCATTTTTTTAAATTCATTAAGATTTTTGGTCCCAATGTTTTTTTTTGTTCAAAGTATTTTCTGATTATTGAACCAGCAATACAGCTGAGCAGAGTGAAACAATTAATTTGGTTGAATCTTCCATGTTTTCCAACTCTGGCATGAGAATTTTGCAAGTGAAATTTGTAAGTGCTTGTCTGATCATCCTTCTGGATAGACACTTTTTTCATGTCAAATTCCTTGATGGGCTACAACGTTTTATTTTCAGCGTTTATGTATCTGTACGTGACAAGCCCCTTGGGTTGAAATGTTAAATTCATTACTATTGGTTAACGTAGGATCAATTAACCATTAATGGAATAATTAGGACTGAAAGTTCCATTATGGTAATAAATGATGCATCTGCCTACTTCCTTCTATGAAAACCGTCCCTCGATACCCGCTGCTCCGCTCTTGCTCCCCTTCTCCCCATTCATAACAGGGACAGTCCACCCTGTCCTCACCTTCCACCCCATCAGCCGTCGCATACAGCACATTTTCCGACTCCGACATTTTCGCCACCTCCAACGGGATCCTACTGCTAGCCACATCTTCCCATCTCCACCCCTTTCCTCTTTCCGCAGAGACTGTTCCCTCCGCAGCTCCTTGGTCAACTCGTCCCTTTCCACCCAAACCACCTCCCTCCCCAGGTACTTTCCCTGCAACCGCAGTAGATGCAACACCTGTTCTTATACCTCCCCCTCAACTCCGTCCAAGGACCCTGACAGTCTTTTCAGTCGATGCAGAGGTTCACTTGCACCTCCTCCATCCTCATCTACTGTATCCGCTGTTCCAGGTGTGAACTCCTGTATATCGATGAGACCAACCGCAGTTTCTCTGAACACCTCTGCTCAGTCCGCCTAAACCTATATGATCTCCCGGTTGCTCAACACTTGTTAACTCCCTCTCCCATTCCCACACTGATCTTTCTGTCCTGGGCCTCCTCCATTGTCAGAGTGAGGCCCAGCACAAATTGGAGGAACAGCACCTCTTATTTTGTTTGGGCAGCTTATACCCAGCAGTATGAACATTGACTTCTCTAACTTTAAGTAGCCTTTGCTTTCCCTCTCTCTCTCTCTCTCCAAGCCCTCCCCCTTCCCAGTTCTCTGACCAGTCTTACTGTCTCCAACTACATTTTATCTCTGGTTGCTTTGTTGATATTTCTCCCAACTAAGAATGATCTATTCTACATTTTTCCTTGATCTCCATTCCATTTGTCCTGTTTTCACACCCTACACTTCCTTATCTATATACCGCCCACTCCCCTGAATTCAATCTGAAGAAGGGTCTCGACCCGAACGTCGCCCATTCTTTCTCTCCTGAGATACTGCTTGGCCTGCTGAGTTACTGTAGCATTTTATGTCTATCTTCTAATACAGTGTTTGTTCTACCCAAGGGAAGTAATGTATAGAACCTACTGAAAAGTGGATACTTTGTCATTCAATGTGTTACCATGGGCTTCTAAAAATCCACCAAATAGAACTTTGTGTAACGTATCTAGCTACTGGTTTAACCTGAGAGTTGAATGAGTTTAAGGGGACCTGAGAAGTAACCTTTTTGCACAGGGTGGTGATGTATGCGAGCAAGTTGTCAGAAGAAACTGTAGAGGAAAATACAATTACTATGTTTAAAAGACATTTAGAAAGGTGTGATTTTTAGAGAGAAATGGGCAAAATGGAGCAAAACAGAACTATCTGATGTGGTCAACTTGGTCAGCAAGGATGATTTGTGCTGAAGGGCCTCTTTCTGTGCTGTATAACTCTCAGCTCAACTCTACTGCCTCTGAATAATAATGACAGCTGTCATGCTCTGTATTTTGCTTTGTACACGGGGAGGGACATATTGCACTTTAAATATTTGTGCTTTAAACAATGTTATCTCATGATTCCCCCCCCCCTGTTGTGGTTCCCTCTCTCTCTCCCCCCCCCCCCCCCCCCAAAACCCCCCATGGATGTGAATCCAGCATCCATGCTTAAAGTAACCTTTAACTGCAACAATCATGAGCTTGGCTGACTTTTGGAGCCTGGTTTCGTTGAAAATTTGTGCAAGTGTATTTATAGTAGCTGCAGTTATACATTTATGAAGTAGGTCTATTCAGAAAGGAGGAATAAAGACAGATCCACAAGGTATGGTAAAGTATATGTGCTTTGTCAATGTTATAATGTCAAATATGGAGATGTTTTAGCAGAATACCCATTTGGGAAGGAAGTGTAATTAGGTGGGTATGTGTAAGTAAACAGTTTTGTAACTACTGTGCATCTCTCTGCTAAGGGTTATGGTGGCTATGAGCAGTCTGGTGATGCTTCTGGATATGGACAAGGCCAAAGTGGGTATGGTTCAAGTTATGGACAAGCACAGTCAGGTATATCATGTTTTTGTCTACACTGTAGTTTTCTTTTAAAAGTACAGCTACATAAATGTAATTTTTTTTATTTTTATGTTGCAGGGGTGAGTTCTCAATCTTCACCATCAGGTTATGGACCAGGCTATGGAAATGAGAGTCGTGGACAGCAGCAGAGAAATTATGGACAATATTCTGAATCCTCAAGCAGGTAATCTCAAGATTTTTCAGTTGTTGCCAACAATATTTCAGTTGTTGGCAAAAAAAAATTCAGCCCTTCAAACTACCTGGATCCCAGCGAGAAACAAATAAGATTACCGTTGTACAGGCATTTACATCCCCTGTGCCAAGTAATGGGAGGTGCATTGATAAGTATAATGGAACATATTGTTTCCACATATTCCCACGTGTTTTATTTGTCATATTAAATCATGCCCTATCTCTAATTGGTATGTGCTTCCCATTCATGCTCTTGTCACTGGCTGTGGCAATCTATACTCTGCCTCTCCATTTACCTATGGCTAGAGCCACCAGTGACTTTAACGCTGTTTGTCCTCTAAATCCTTTTGTGGATTCGCTAATCTGCCTTCTGAAAGTGGCTGCCTAATCCATTGTGGGGACAGGATTTCTCAGAGGTGTCTCTTCCTCCCATGTGGAATTCCAAGCCCCTTGCTGCTTACAAATTCCTGGACAGGCAGCCCTCCCATTGTATTTGCCCAACTGAGCCAAACATGGTTTGTCAGGTGTAGCCTCCCTCTTTCTTAGGAACTCATGTACAGCACATCCAGTGTTTGTGTCGCCAAGCCACATAAACTTTTTGGAACTTTATATATACATTACAAAATTGTTTATAGAGCGTGCCATACCAATTTCCTGTGCCATTTTAATGCCACACTTAAGTAAATAACTAATTTATTTTAGCCTAGGCAAATTTATTCTACTTAACCCCTGATTGACTTATTGTATCATGGGGTTGAATGAGTCCTGGCCCTCTCAATCCTGACTTCCAATTTGTGCAGCTGCAGAACAAGGACTCAAACTCAAAACAGTAAGTAATTCTTCATCCTGCAACTACAGCATGACTTGTAGTACACATGATTTTCAGAAGACTTTGTGTTCCTATCCTATACAATCCTGAGTGATTGCGTGCATTAATTACAAGGTGTTATTTACTCAGTGGTATTCCTAACTTTACTGTATTGAATTTCATGCTCTTTTAAAATTAGATGCGGTTTGTGTAATAAACTTAAATCTATTAAGCAACACGTCTGCTACTAAGTTTGGAGCAGACTGCTTTTATTACGCAAAAAAAAGACAAAAGTGCTGAAGTAACTCAGCAGGTCAGACAGCATCCCTGGAGTGCAGGGATACGTGATTTTTAAGGTTGTGACCCTTCCTCAGACTGAAGACGGTTCCTGACCTGAAATGTCACCTACCCATGCTCTCCAAGGATGCTGCTTGACCCACTGAGTTAAGGGCCTGTCCCATTTGGGCGGCTTTTTAGGCGAGTGCAGGAGACTCTGCGCTCGCCACATGTTCGCTGGTGGTCTCTGGTGAGTCTCCTTCATGGTCGCGAGCAGTTCCCGCATTCTGGGAACTAGTCGCGGCCTCAGTATGGTCGCCGCAAATTTTCCAACATGTTGAAAAAATATCTGCGGCCAAAAATTGGTCGCCATGGAGAAAATCGCTAATCCTGTAGTCGTAGGTGCAGTTGTAGTGGGGTTGCCATGTAGTTATACGTAGTCGAGGTAGTCGGGGGTAGTTTTAGTTAATCGCCTTTGCTGACCGGGCATTTTCATTGGCTCATTGGGGGAAAAAACCGTAAGCACGAGTTTTCAGAACCAAGGATAACCGACCGGTAATGTTAAATGTCCGCCAAACATCACAGCTGTGTATCTCTGACTTATTAAAAGTTGTCTGGCTTCTTAAGTGTCTACACTCCTTCTCCCCTCCCCCTTCTTTTAAAGGACTTGCCATACACTGTGCTAGCTGTCTTAACCTTCCTGTTCATCGCGGTGTGTGTCTATCACCTTGGCTTTGCACCGTGTGAATTTCAGACAGCGCTCCCCCGCTTTCCCTGGCCCCCGCCTTTGCGCGATGTGTGTGTGTTCCACTCTGACGGTCGCCGTTCCAGTTCCCGGTTTCTCAGGCGAGTGACGCGAACTTGGCAGTCACTGGCAAGTCCGCTGAAAAATCGCCTAAGTGGGACAGGCCCTTTACTCCAGCATTTAGTTTTCCATGATCACGGCATTCTTGAGTCAATAACTATGCACTTTAAATAAGTGTCCATTTTAAAAGCCTTCAAATGCTTAGAATAAGTCTTTAAATTCTCAAATGTTTATTTTTCCTGCATGAATATCATGAGTACCCTGCTGAATTTTACTATCATTTTTCTCTTTTTTTTACCCATAAATCTCATTCTCTTAGCTGCCTACCATGTTGGTATGATTGCCAGGGTTGTTTTTTTTTTCCCTGACCTTTATGCAAGGGAGTAATTGTCTCAATTTAATGTGCAACCTGGTACAAATTAATGGAAATATTTGGGTCTGGCAATATGTATAGAGAAGGGAAAAACAATCTTTCTGGAAGTTGAAACATTAGAACTTGTATCCATTATTGCTGCCTGACATACTGAAACTTCACAGCTTTTGTAAATAACAGGAATCGTGGAGAATTAGAATGGATGATGGCCTCAATCTGCTCTTGAATAATCCTCCATAAATCTGAACAATTTGATAACTTCTTTGTTTTTTTGCTAGGCATGCTTTGCTTGACTGGGGCAGTGATGCCTGTGGCAGATACAGTACTTGTATCTACTTGATATTTAGAGCTCCATTGTGAAACATTTCCATTCAATGATTACTTCTCTTACAGTTATGGCACTAAATCAGAAACAGAGTTTAGTAACCAGTCAAGCCAACCAAGTTACAGCCACTCAACCTCTTACCATCCACCTCATGAGAGCTATGGCCAGCAGAGATCAGGAGGTAAGTTTGTGAGGTACCTGAGGAAAGACTGCGCAAAATTAGATATGATGAGCAGTGGAGAATGAAATGCACTGTTTATACTGGGCTATGTAGGTAATGAAAGTATTCCATGCTGGATGGTAAAAAAAAAATGTTTGGAGGATATGTTACTGTTCTCCAGTTTAAGGTCATAAGGAATAGATGTAGAATTAGGCCATTTGGCCCATCAAGTCTACTCTGCCATTCATTCATGGCTGATCTATCCCTACCTCCTAACCCCATTCTCCTGCCTTCTGACCTGTACTAATCACGAATTTATCTATCTCTGCCTTAAAAAATATCCGCCGACTTGACATCCACAGCCTTCTGTGGCAATATTCGTCAGATTCAACACCCTCTGACTAAAGAAATTTCTCCTCATCTCCTTCCTAAAAGAACGTCCTTTAATTCTGAGGCTATGACCTGTAGTCCTAGACTCTCCCACTAGTGGAAACATCCTCTCCACATCCATTCTGTCCAAGCCTTTCACTATTCTATATGTTTCAATGAGGTCCACCCTCATTCTTCTAAACTCCAGCGAGTGCAGGTCCAGTGCTGCCAAACGCCCATCATGGGTCAACCTACTCATTCCTGAGATCATTCTTGTAAACCTCTAGAATCCCCAGAGCCGGCACATCCTTCCTCGGATATGGTGCCCAAAATTTCTCACAATATTCCAAGTGTGTCCTTATGAATGCCTTTTAGAACCTCAACATTACATCCCTATTTTTGTACACAAGCCCTCTTGAAATAAATGCTTTCTTTACTACTGATTCGACTTGCAGATTAACTTTTTGGGACTCCTGAACCCTTTGCACCTCTGATTTCTGAATTCTCCCCCATTTAGAAAATAGTCTAAACCTTTATTCCTACTAACAAAATGCACGACTCCACACTACGCTACACTATTCCATCTGCCACTTCTCTGCCCTCTCTTCCAACCTGTCCAAGTCCTTTTGCAGAGTCCCTGCTTTCTCTACACCACCTGCCCCTCCACCTATTTTCGTATCATCCGCAAACTTCGCCACAAAGCCTTCAATCGCCTTGTCCAAATCATTAATGTACACCGTGAAGAGTAGCGGCCCCAGCACCAACCCTTGCGGAACTCCGCGAGTCGCTGGCAGCCAACCAGAAAAAGCCCTCTTTATTGCCCCTCTTTATCGTCTGCCTTCCAGCTAATCTGCTAACCATGCTGGTAACTGCCCTTTGATATTGTGGGTTCTCATCTTCCTAATGTGTGGCACTTTTTCAAAGGTTTTCTGAAAATCTAAGTAAACACCATCTACACTCCTTTGTCTGTCCTGCTATTTACTTCTTCAAAGAATTCCAGCAAATTTGTCAAGCAAGACCTCCCCTTCACAAAGCCATGCTGACTTTGGCCTATTTTATCGTGAACTTCTAAGTACTCCTTTATAATGGACACTAAAATCTTACCAATCACCGGTCAGAGTAACCAGCCTCTAGTTTCCACTATTCTGCCGTGCTCCCTTTTTGTGCAGTGGGGCAATATTGTAATATTGTCAATTTTCCAATCATCACCACCAGGCGGCGCCGCGATGGCAGCCTCGCCAACAGTCTGTCTGTCCTTTTGTCTTTTTATTGTTATTTTTAGTGTGTTTTAAAAGTTTATGTTGATGTTCTCTGGTTTGTTTTATGTGGGGGGTGTCAAGGGAAACTTTTAAAAACATCTCTTACCTTGCTGGAGATGCGATTGTTTTCCGTGTTGTATCTCCGGTCGCTCTGCGGTCTAACATCGTGGAGCTGGTGGGCTTGCTCAAGACTGACTTTGAGCCCCACCGCGGGGCGTGGACTTGCCAACGGAGCCGATCCATTGCCTGGATTTCACCATCGAGGAGCTTGCCGTCTCGGGTAAAGACAGAGTCGGGAGCACCAATGACGCAGAAGGTTCAACCTGAGGTAGATCGCCCGGCGTGGGGGAACTGAGATTTCCACCCCGCTCCCCCGATGCAGGAGCTTGATCACCCCGACGCGGAGGGCCCTCCGCTGGCTACGGAAGTCAAGATCGTACCGTCAACTGAAGGCTCGAGGCCCCTGACCACGGGAGAACAATGAAGGGAAGAGATTGAACTTTTTTTCGCCTTCCATCACAGTGAGGAATGTGGAGGAGTCACTGTGGTGGATGTTTATGTTAAATTGTATCTTGTGTGTTCTGTTGCTTTTTATCAGTATGACTGTTTGGCAAATGAAATTCCTCGTATGTTGCAAAATATACTTGGCTAATAAAGTATGATTATGATCATCTGGGACCACTCCCGACTTATAGTGATTCCTGAAATATTGCTATCAATGCCTCCACAATCTCTAAAGCCACCTCTTTCAGAGCCCTAGGGTGCAGCCCCAGGTGAATTATCCACCTTCAGCTCTTTCAGCTTCCCAAGCACCTCCCTAGTAATAGCTTTAGTGTGTGGCAGAGTTTCTTGCTGTCCAGTCAACTCCTGATTACCTTGTGGAGGGTAGGGAATCCATGTACAGGCATGCTCCAAGATGTTCTGATTTGTGCTGGCATACATTTGATGTAGCTACTTGTCATTGTAAGAAATCTCAAGCATGTTGCGTAAAAAAATGAAGTACTTTTCAACCTTATTATCCATGAGGGTACTTTTCCTCTGCATAATTGAAAGTTGTGGAAAATGTAACAAAGAGAATCTGAAAACCAGTACGTTTTTATTTATGTTAATAGTACAAATTTTGTTCTAAATTAATTTTATTATTGCCTATCTCTCTCTCTACTTCCCCATCTTAAGATGACTATGAGCAGGATAGACCAAGCAGGAGTAAATTTGGAGATGACAGCCGAAACTTTGGCAGACAGCAGGGTAACGGCGGCAGAGGTCGTGGTGGATATGACCAAGGTGGATATGATGCCGACAATAGAGGGGAACGTGGTAGAATGGGGTAGGTGTTGCTTTAACATTAAACAAAACTTGCCTATCTCTTGACCCCTTGACATTAGACATTGTTTTATATACAGTTTGCTAGTTAATCTTTTTACAATGTTGTTAATCGAAGTGTTCTCTTCAAAGCTAAAGTCAATATTTTCTCTTACAATTTAGTCTGGAAAACTTCATTAACTCTGCATATTGCACAGATGAATGCAGGGAAGGGTTGTGGTATTATCCACTTTTATTGATAATTCATTTCACTTAGTTAGACTGACTACTACTTAATTATTTTTCAATGCCTATTGTGACAGAGCATTTATCAAAAGCTTTCAAGCTTATCTACTTTGCATTCTTTGATCAGTGTGGTGGTGCTAGCAGGTCACCAGTAATCTTTATTTCCTTTCTCTAATAACCTGAATAGATTAAAATATAATTCAAATTTGAGTAAGTGCAACACATTGAAACAAGAAGCCATATTAATAAAGAGCACCCCATTTTTGTTTGGACCATAACATATCCTGTACCATCCCAGCCTGGTCCATTTAATTTACTGTAATAAAATTAAAATCACTATTTCCACAAACTTTCTTGTCCCTTGACAAACAATGTGATTTATGCCTCAATTTGCCCATTCATTTTTTGGGTTAGAAGCTGGTCTTAATTTGAAATTTATGGAAAATGTAAAAAATGTTTTACCATGTGGGTGATATTTTCCCATCATGGTCTGCCACAGTTATTGGTAATTTAACATGTTGGATTTTTGTTTAGAAAGTTGCATCTTTATTTTGTAAATGTTGTCAATGCCCTTTAGTAACAATGCCCTGTATGATTTGGCTGTCTATTTGAAGACTTAAGTTTATTGTCCTTTCCCTCCTGCAGTCCTGTTTCATGTATCGCCAATGATGGCAGCTGCAATAAAGTAGAACGATAGCCCTTAAAATAGGCACCTTCCTGTTTCTTGGCAGTGGAACCTTGAAACTCGCAGTGGAAACAAATGTTTTGTTGGTAACAAGTCAAATGATTATGACTGCAGGTTCCACTGGCAATTGTGTATAACCTAGAGCGCTGTGCTTTTAGTGTTAATTTCAAGTGTTGGTGGTGGCTGGAACATTTGCCTTTTTGGGCAATTTTTGCTATTTAAAAAAAAAATCACTGGTCACCAATTTAAGATATTGGTTAAAAGTTCAGATGGATTCCATTTGTATCACTGACTATCACGACTTTTGCGTATCACGCACTAGGATTTTAGGTGCTTAAAATTGTTCCTGCTCTTTGGGTAATGGGAAGTTATTGAGCTTTGACTGAGGGAGTGGGTTCACAATGCATCATCTGTCTCCCACCTAATTACAATTGATTCTGGTTGAACTGTACATTGTGAATGTTGGTTTCTACAGTGCTTTTTTCCAAGACTGCAGTGCATTTTTATAATTCTGGCACTTGACAGGAACAAGGATAAGAGGTAAAAATGTTCTATAAGAAATGCTTTGCTTTTGAATATATTTAAATGGTGACCCAAGAAAACTGGATATTATTTAAAAGGTCTTGTACATTGAGGGTTGAAGTCATCCAAAGGCAAGATTTTACCAAAAAATGTAAATTGCCTCAATATGTCTAAGGTCTAAGTTATTTTCTGTACAGAAAAACACGGTATTCAGAATTCTCTCTTTTCCTCCCTGGTGGACAAGTTTCCATAAGACTGGAAACTGGAGCAAAAAAAAACTGGATGTGGGAAATCTGAATCGAAAGCAAAATGCTGGGAGAATCCAGCAAGCAAAGCTGCATCCATTCAGGGAGAGAGAGGGCATGGGTTTGATGAAGGATCATTGGCCTGAAGCATTGACTGTCTCTCTATGCTGCTTGACCAGTTGAGTTCTTCAAGCATTTCCTGTTCTCTTATTTAGGAAATCCATGATGCCAACATGTTTATAGTTGATCGTTCACCAAGGCTAAATGTTGAGATTGTGAACTGATTTATCTTTTGATGGTCCATTTAATAGTTTTTTTTGATGGTCCATTTAATGATTTTTTTAGCTGGTGGAGGTGCAAACCTGCAAAGCTTCATTTGGTCTACCTGGATTTGCAGGGATTGAATGCTGAAATAATACAGGTCAAATTGTTGACTCTGTCGAGGATGATGACAACTATTTTCATGATGGGCTGATTTTGTATAAACAAGAGATATCGTCTTGTCTGAGCCAGAGTAATGGGTTGTGGCGAGGGAAAGGGTGAAATATGATTTATGCTTTATGATTAAACAATAAAATTTATCAATACTGGCTCCTTAACCTCATTATTTATCTTTAACCTCATTTGTGATTTTGGAAATTATTGTATATTTGGATTTAAAAAATACATTTCTTAGCATGTGGAAGAACATTTTAATACTTTAGGTGGTTATTATAGAACAATACAGCGCATCACATTAATAGGACCTTCAGCGCACAATGTCTGTGCAGGACATGATGCCAAATTAAATTAATCTCTGCCTGCACGTGATCCAGATTTCTCCATTCCCTGCATATCCATGTGCCAATCTAAAAACGTCTTAAACTCTTACTATTGTATCTGCTTCCATCATCACCTCTGGCAGCGCATTCCAGTCCTCCACCATACTTTAAAACAAATTGCTCTGCACATTTTCCCCCTCTGATCTTAAATCTATGTCCTCTCATCTTTGGCATTTCTAACCTGGGAAAAGGTTTCTTGACTGTCTATCCTATCTATGTCTTATAATCTCATATGCTTCTTTCAGATCTAAACCTCCAATGCTCCAGAGAAAACAATTGAAGTTTGTTCAGTCTCCTAGTTATTGATATAGTTATTGATCTGGTCTCGCCACAGATGTGTCCTGACCAAAGTCGCACAATTTCTTGCTTAAGTATGCTGTGCTTGGATAAGCTCGCACAGTACCACTTAGTCAATGCAAGAAAAGCTGTTAACTGGTCATAAGAGGCATTTTTGTGCAGTTTAATTTTGAAAAAGAAACTTAACTGAAGTTAAGACTTGGATTTTGCAACTTGATGGGGTTCCCATTCTATCTATTGTACTAAGTATTACCATACACGCATCTACATTTTAAATACATGTGGTTATCTACATATTTGTAGTACGATTATTAAAATTTGTTCTGTGTTAACTTGCTCTGCATTTTGTGCGCCACAGGTTTCAGAGCGAATGAACTAATACACTTCTCGACCTCTTAAATGAAGCTCGTGCATTGTGCACACCTTTTGGTTTCTGAAGCTGCAAAAACTTAAATTACAATAGAGCAGTTTTAGTAGCTTTGGACTGTTACAAAAAATTGGCTAATAGACAAGCTTGCCTTAATTCAAGGAAACCTTTCTACTAAAAGTTAAATGGCAGGGACACCTCAATGGCACTTCAAATTATTAAAGTTGTACTTTTCCTGAGAACTAAGACCCTAAATCTACATCAAATCTTGAAGTGAAGATTTTTGTGAACAGTTAATGATGGAAGATTTTTGAATAACTGAGTTGTGCCAGCAATGATGAACCAGTATTTATTTGTCAGTATTGGTCAATACATTAGACCTTGAATCATCAAGATAAAGCCTATTTGTTTCGACTTGTAACTGGCATGAGGAAAGCATCATTTCTTCAATTTTTTCCTCTGCAGCGGTGGTGACCGTGGTGGCTTCAATGATTTTGGTGGTAAGTTGAGAGTATTGGAACTATTTTAGTGAAATTCTGACATTTGTGCCATAAAGCCACCATTTCCACGTCTTGCAGTATTGGAGCATTCAGCATTAACTTCTGCGAGTGCATACAACCTGGAAACTTCGAGTGAGCAAGGGAATGTGAGTTGCACTTTCAAAAGGGTGGGGGTTAGAAATTAGCCTTTCACGATTTTGTATTTGCATAGCGAAGTAAACCGTTTCGACTGGTGTTCTAAAGGCTCTATTAATCTATATTCAACTTGTTATGTAAATTGACCCAAAAGCACTTTTGCTATTTTGAGCCATTTTGAAAATTGCGGTTAATATGTGTAGGCAGAACTACTATAAAATCTATCTTCATTGCCTGGTTTATAGTTCTTAACTGAAATAATTTGGGTTTGTACTACGAGGTGATGTTATTTGGTATCGTGCAGAGGTTACTTGGACAAATCAAGAAACTGATAACCAAGCTGGCTGGGTGACACTATCTAGCATTGTTTATCAATCTTCTTTAACTGGCTGGTAGACACAAAATGCTGGAGTAGCTCAGTGGAACAGGCAGCTGGAGAGAAAGAATGGGTGATGTTTTGGGTCGAGACTGCCTGTCGCTGCCTGTCCCGCTGTGTTACTCCAGCATTTTGTATCTACCTTCGATTTAAACCAGGATCTGCAGTTCTTTCCTACACATATTCCTTCACTGGCTGTTCTATAAGAGTTAAAGTGCAAGTCATCGCCTACACCCAGACCAGTGTCAAAGACAGGAATGGGAAATGTTCTCCATTATAAAGAATTTTCTCTTCAGTTATCTTCTGGGAATCAATGTGCACCATGTGTACAGAAGGTAAAGAAGGTTGCCTGTCATAAAGCCAAGAGTTAATAGTACCCTTGGATGATGCAGTGTTTGGCAAGATCAACCTACTGAAAATGCTGATTTCGTACAAATTGTTGCATTAAATGGGCAGATCATCTTTGCATGTAAACTCCAATGTAGTGATGATTGTATTAGGTTATAAATAGGTTGATGGTTTTGACACCCCTGAGAAATGTGCCAGTCTCTGGCCTTTATGTGGCCAAGAATGCAAATGGATTCTGGGCTTGAAGGTAGAAAGGAGGAGCAAATTTAGTGGTGTGGATAATATTGCTCCCAAAGCAACTGGAAGGATTTTTTGTTGTATTCATGAATATTCCTACGTGTGTGTCATTAACACTTTAGTGTTATTTAGAACTATTGTACTTTGTCACTTTGCAGGCTCAAGAGATCGTGAACAAGGCCCTAATCCTGGTAGGCAGACTTCAATATTCTACTAATGAGTGATATTTCAACTATATCCGACTATAAAAGATGCCACAAATAACCAATGATTTGCTCGATCTAATCTAGATCATTTGTGGGTGCCACTTGTCCACATGATATAACTTCAAACTGGTTTACAAAAGTTTGTTTTCATCAAATTAATAAAATGCTTTTAAATGCAACTACCCTGTAAGTTAGGAGCTTAACTTCTGTTTTCCTTCTTAGTTTGGGTTTAGGTCTATTATTGTCATGTGTGTTGAGGTACATTGAAAAGCTTTCTTTTTCATGCAATCCAATCAAATTGGATTACACCTTACATAAATACAATCAAGCCAAGCCCAAATACAATAGGCAGTAAAGAGATTTAAGAGTAGAGTGAATGTACTAACTCCTACTTAATAAAGTATAAATATCTGTGACCATTAACTCCAAGCAAGTTTAAAATTTTAACTGCCAGGAGGCTGGTCCACAACAATAATTCTGCACACTCCTTCAGAGAATAAGGTGCAAGGAGATAAGTGAAGAGATGGTAGATGGGCTTGTCCTGAGAACTGAGCAATGGGCTGAATGGCTCCTGTGTTGCAAGGAAATGCATGGTGATTCTGTGCAATCCTGGCAGTCTTGGTATTATTCAGTTGCCGTTAGATTTCAGTCATAGGATGGCTGTGGGCTCCAATAGAAAAGTAGTTTTAACTGTTCAGTATTTCCTAATGATCTGACAATGTAATTTCTACATTGTAAATATCTGCAAGGGCTTGCAAAGCTATAAACATGTATTTTTGTTCACAGCTTCTGATGATAACTCTGATAACAACACCATTTTTGTCCAGGGCCTGGGAGAGGATGTAACAACTGAACAAGTTGCTGAGTACTTTAAGCAAATTGGTGTGATTAAGGTTTGTACATTATGCTTGTCTTTTGCCTGCATTTTCAAGGGAAGAACATGGATGGGTGATGACTTACCGGTCTATATTTTGCAGATTAATAAGAAAACTGGAAACATCATGATCAACCTCTATACTGATAAAGCGACAGGCAAACTGAAAGGTGAAGCAACAGTGTCTTTTGATGACCCTCCTTCAGCAAAAGCAGCAATTGATTGGTTTGATGGTAAGATATTTTTAATATAATGGGAGCAGATTCTAAATGGTAGGAGAATCTCTCACTGACAGTCAAACTCCCAGTCAGTTGGCCCTGGAGCTCACTTGTTTATTATTGTTACATTATTCAGGTTCCTACTGAGACATAGGACCCCTGAATGCAAGTGACTTTTCCTGCCCCAAAGTTGTTGGTCATCAAAGACCTCTTAGGTTTTCACAAACACTTTTCACTAATAAATACAGTACGCACAGAATTGGAAGTTCCACTGTGTTTGCATTTGCTCATTATATTCTTACTGTTGAAATCAATGGGGCAGCTGGGCTTGTACCAAGTTAATTTGACTGACTCAGCAGCCAGATTTAAAGTCTAACTTTGATTTGAAACAGTACAGGGGTTTAAAGAACAGCATATAACTGGCATGATGACCTGTGCTCGAGATGTTAAATTGGTCAAGGCCAGTGATTCTGACCTAATCTCAAGCATTCAATAGACAATTGGGTACCTCTGATTGCTAGCGCTAAAAGTGCAATCCATATCTAAATGTTATAGTGGCAAGGCATGAATTGTAACAGATTTTGGCTATGAAAGCAATTGGTCTTATTTGCCCCACAAAATAGTAAATAAGGCACTTCTTTCAATGGGTGGTGTTGAGAGAATAGAACCTGGGCCATGAATAACCATTCCAACTAGGCATCAGGACAGCTATTTTAAGCTCCCAAGTGCACTTAGTTTGGAGTACAATATGCCCGTCCTGGTTGGTAGTTTGAATCCACAATGTTTTTAATAATCCACTTGATCTTTTTAAATAATCCACGTGATCTTTGGATGGCTGGTATACAGTTAATTAAGTCGTTACAGAATGCAAAATTACCTATAACAGCTTTTGGCTATTCACAATAAATAAATGGGGTTTACAGATTTGATTTGCCTGATTGAGACGATAGGTGCAGGAGTAGGCCATTTGGCCCTTCGAGCCATTCAATGTGATCATGGCTGATCATCCCAAATCAGTACCCCGTTCCTGCCTTCTCCCCATATCCCCCGACTGTGCTATTTTTAAGAGCCCTATCTAGCTCTCTCTTGAAAGCATCCAGAGAACCTGCCTCCACCCGAGGCAGAGAATTCCACAGACTCACCACTCTCTGTGAGAAAAAGTGTTTCCTCGTCTCCGTTCTAAATGGCTTAATCCTCATTCTTAAACTGTGGCCCCTGGTTCTGGACTCCCCCAACATCGGGAGCATGTTTCCTGCCTCTAGTGTGTCCAAGCCCTTAACAATCTTATATGTCTCAATGAGATCCCCTCTCATCCTTCTAAACTCCAGAGTGTACAAGCCCAGCTGCTCCATTCTCTCAGCATATGACAGTCCCACCATCCCGGGAATTAACCTTGTAAACCTACGCTGCACTCCCTCAATAGCAAGAATGTCCTTCCTCAAATTTGGGGACCAAAACTGCACACAATACCCCAGGTGTGGTCTCACTAGGGCTCTGTACATCTGCAGAAGGACCTCTTTGTTCCTATATTTGATTCCTCTTGTTATAAAGGCCAACATGCCATTCGCTTTCTTCACCTGCTGTACCTGCACACTTACTTTCATTGACTGATGTACAAGGACCCCCAGATCCCATTGTACTTCCCCTTTTCCCAACTTGACGCCATTTAGATAGTAATCTGACTTCCGGTTTTTGCTACCAAAGTGGATAACCTCACATTTATCCGCATTAAACTTCATCTGCCATGCATCTGCCCACTCCCCCAACCTGTCCAAGTCACCCTGCATTCTCATAGCATCCTCCTCACAGTTCACACTGCCACCCAGCTTTGTGCCATCTGCAAATTTGCTAATGTTACTTTGAATCCCTGCTTCCAAATCATTGATGTATATTGTAAATAGCTGCGGTCCTAGCACCGAGCCTTGCGGTACCCCACTAGTTGCTGCCTGCCATTCTGAAAGGGACCCGTTAATCCCCACACTTTGTTTCCTGTCTGCCAACCACTTCTCTATCCATGTCACCACTCTACCGCCAATACCATGTGCCCTAATTTTGCCCACTAATCTCCTCGGTAGGACCTTATCAAATGCTTTCTGAAAGTCCAGGTACACTACATCCACTGGCTCTCCCTTGTCCATTTTCCTAGTTACATCTTCAAAAAATTCCAGAAGATTAGTCCAGAAGATCTGGACACATCTGGAGTATTGTGTACAGTTTTGGTCTCCTAATTTGAGAAAGGACGTCCTTGTGATTGAGGCAGTGCAGCGTAGGTTCACGAGATTAATCCCTGGGATGGCGGGACTGTCATATGAGGAAAGATTGAAAAGACTAGGCTTGTATTCACTGGAGTTTAGAAGGATGAGGGGGATCTTATAGAAACATATAAAATTATAAAAGGACTGGACAAGCTAGATGCAGGAAAAATGTTCCCAATGTTGGGCGAGTCCAGAACCAGGGGCCATAGTCTTAGAATAAAGGGGAGGTCATTTAAGACTGAGGTGAGAGAAGTTTTTCACCCAGAGAGTTGTGAATTTATGGAATTCCCTGCCACAGAGGGCAGTGGAGGCCAAGTCACTGGATGGATTTAAGAGAGAGTTGGATAGAGCTCTAGGGGCTGGTGATGTCAAGGGATATGGGGAGAAGTCAGGCACGGGTTATTGATAGGGGATGATCACAATGAATGGCGGTGCTGGCTCGAAGGGACAAATGGCCTCCTCATGCACCTATTTTCTATGTTTCTAAGATATGAAGCAACGATGGGTCAAGGGACCATAACAGGAGTCTGTGGCTATAAGTTAAGAATTTGCTCCAAAAGTATATATTTTTTAATTTTTTTGCTTGTACTCCAGGAAAGAAATGTTTTTCTCCTTATCTTCCTTAGAAGCTTGCCATTTATGAATCGTATAAATGAAATAGTGATGTTGTTAGTGATCAGCTTTATTATGTCTCTCTAAGGTGCAAGAGTTTGCAACTGGAGTCAATAATAATTTGCAAAGAGTTGCAGCTGAAGAAAATAACAATTTTAATGTAGGTTAAGCTTATCAACTTTTTTGATAGCTATGCTGAAGTGATTGTCAATGCAACTATTTCAGGAAAGGATTTCCATGGAAGCATACTAAAAGTTTCCTTCGCAACGAGGCGATCGGAGTTCGCACAGGGTGGCCGAGGTGGACGTGGAGGTATTTCTGGGGTTTTTTTTGGGGGGGGGGGGGGGGGGGGAGGCGAGGACTGATTTTACAAATGGCAATGAGCTAAATTTTAGATGAAGATTAATGATGGCAAACTTTTTTTGTAGGTGGCCAGATGGGTAGAGGATTCGGTCGTGGCTTTCAGGGTGGCAGTGGTCCAAGAGGTGACGATTGGACTTGCCCAAATCAGTAAGTTGTGTTGGAAGTTTTAACATTTGCCTTGGCTTCATATTGATGACCTGGCTTGCTTTGTGAATAATTACATTGATACTCTTGTTGTCCCAGCTATCCAGACGTTTAAAAATGTTCTTTTCTAGAACGTGTGGTAATGTCAACTTTGCGTGGCGAAATGAATGTAACCAGTGCAAAACGCCCAGAGTAGATGGCGGTGGAGGTGGTGGTATGTATTATTGGATGAAGTTGGGAAATGGGGTATTTGTGTACAAGAAAATTTTTAGTCTTAAAAGATAAGCACTTGGGTCGCTTGATTGGCAGGTTGTAATTTGTTTCAGGTCATTTGGCTTTATTTGAATAGTGGGTGTTTTGAAACATCCATGATTTAAAATATATATATTTTCTCTAGAACATCATGGCAGAGGTGGATTCAGAGGCCGTGGGGGTTACCGTGGAGGTAGAGGCGGCGATCGTGGTTTTGGTGGTTCTGGAAAAATGGGTGGTGGAAGGTATACAAATACATATGATGTCAAAGTAATTTTTCCTCTTCTCTTCCATCCCCAAAATCCCGTGCCAAGTTTCTTAATGAAATACGCATGTCTTTACTATTCAGTTATTCTGTAACACCCTGTAATTTTTTTTTGTTCATGCTTTTGGTCCAATGCTGCATGTTAATGCAGGTTTGCCGTTTCATTTCTAAAGCTTAAGTATTTGTGGGTTTTAATGAAAAGCAAAGCCAGATTTTGGGGCAGCAAATACGGGGCATGGAAACATCATACTTTCAGGTTCCCTCAAGCATAATCCTTGATTTAAATATTGTTAGGTTAAATTCTGGAACTCTGTTTATTTATATTGTGAGGGGTGTTGGTGGTTTAAGGTGGCTTGCTATCACCTTCAATCAGGAATGGACAATACATTTTGGCTTTAACAAAATAAATCTTCAAATAAAAATCTCAAATGCTGGGGCTCCGTAACACAGTTCAGGTAGTATGTGTGGAGAGGTAGTTAATGATTCATTGATAAGTTTGAAATTATTGTTGTAAGCCTAACTCTAGTCAAGTTCTAGAACTTTGTTGACAAGTTCTTTATTTTTGAAGTGGAAGAAAATGTTAACCTTTTTTACATTTCAGAAGCGATTACAGATCTGATCGACGTGACAAGCCTTACTGAAAGCATCCTGGGAACAAGTTTTTTCTTTAGTGGTGCTTTAACATTGATGCAATGTAATGTACTTTTTCACAGTATGTATTTGAAGATGAAGATTAAACTGAATTTTTAATAAATTGCCTGTGTGTTGACTTGTCCTTGACTATGATTGGATCATAACATCAGCAACTGTGGTTCATTATGTTGTCTGGGGTAATATCTTCCTCTTTTCTGTATAGAGGGATTCATAAACTGAAAATGTGACAGTACATTCGGTTGAAATTCGGTCTTGAGTTTTAATAATGGACGAGTAGGGGTCGGCAACCTACAGCCTCCGGGCCGAATGCGGCCCGTAACCTGAAATCATTTGGCCCGCAGGCTTTTTCTTTTCTTTTTTCCCCCCCCCCCCCTGTAGTCATCCGGCCCGCAGACTTCCTTCATCTCCGGTACCTCCCGGGCCCGAGCCGCCCAGGCGCGGTGGTGCAAGGACACAAGGAGGCCTGCGCTGGCGGCCGCAATTGCGGAACCGCCGAGCGGGGCCGAGTGCCGAGCTCTGGCTGTATCGCATTCTGCGCAAAGCCACCAGCACGGCCGCGCACCTTCTGTGCCTGGCTTCACTGTCGGGATTGAGTGAGTGTGAGTATTTGAGCCACTGCCTTCAGGACAGACCAAAGGCAATGGACCGTAGTACCATGGCTCTCACTTAACTTTTTTTTCCCTGTTGCCAGCCGGGCAACCTAGGCAGCTTTTTAGGTTGCCAAATGACAGTTTAGGTGGTCATTTAAGACGGCTTGCATGATGCGTGCGATAATGTGCTCGGACGGAGTGCGTAGTTACCAGTCGGAATTATGCTCAATGAAGCTTTCTTCAAATAAAGTCACAAACTAAACATATTCACCAATCAAGACATGATATATACCACAATGACATGCAGCAAAGTTATAATACAGTATCTCAACTCTTACACGTTGCAATTAATGCAATTTATATTATTTCTTTCCACTTCCAAACAAAAATGTGGGTGGATTATTCAGCGTATGATCAACCTGTGTCAATAAATCCTGGACCATGGTAACATATGCTTAACCATGCACACTACAGATTGATGCAAGCATGTTTTCTGTGAAGGACCGAAAATCATCATGACATGGCCAGAGCATGGGTCGTTATTGCTATTGGTACAGAAACACTCTCGCTTCCCACATAATTTATCCACAACAAAATATACAGGTTGCAAGGAAATTTCTAAAGGCATTTTATGATAATAGCTGTTAAAACCGACTATACCCGTCTGACAGGTTAAACATTACACTAACTGACAAGAGATGGCCAAAAGACATAACTGGACATTCAGATTAGATGTATGTGTTGTGAACAGCCATGAAGATACCCAGTTTGTACGCACCAGATTTTAAAATTTTTTATTGATAAACGCTGTTTCCATCATTCCTACTTCAGAATTAACGTTAAAATTTCAACTGAAATATCTCCTGACCAAATTTGTGATGTATATGACCGACTAAAAGTAAAACCTGGATAAATCCAACATATAGTTGTGAATGTTGCTCATTAAATAACTACAGTACTGATACTCCATATTAAGAGCATTGATTTGCTGTTTAAATGAATTCTGTAATAACATGAAAAGGCAATCGGAGCCGAACGGATGGATTGAGGCAGGGGAATTCGTGTGTGCTGGTTAGAATAGGTAAAATTGAAAAGGCAATCGGAGCCGAACGGATGGATTGAGGCAGGGGAATTCGTGTGTGCTGGTTAGAATAGGTAAAATTGTGAGGGGAGAGCACGGGGGATGTCATTGGGGTTGATTGGGGGATCAGTACGGGATGAATGGGGGTTGATAATGCTGGAGAAACTGGGTGAGGCAGCATCTATGGAGCGAAGGAAATATGCAACGTTTCGGGTCGAGGCCCTTCTTCAGACTGATCCCCCATTCTTCTTGAATGGGGGGCAGGATAGATGAGGGGGATCAGCGCAGGATGAATGGGGGGGATCAGTACAGTGTGGATCGGAGGGTCTGCAGGATGAATGAGGGGATCAGTATAGGATGAATGGGCTCAGTAAAAGATGAATGCGGAGATCATTACAGGATAGCTGGGGATTGGTGCAGGATAAATGGAGGGGGGTTCAGTACAGGATGGATCGGGAGATCAGTGCAGGATGAATGGGGGGTTCAGTATAGGATGAATCGGGGGGGGGGGTGCAGTGCAGGATGAATGGGGGGTGCAGTGCAGGATGAATGGGGGGGAGCAGTACAGGATGGATGGGAAGGGTGGTCAGTACAGGATGAATTGGGGGTCCAGTGTAGGATGGATGGGGGGTGGCAGGAGAATTAATGTGAGGTGGATAGGGAGATCAGTGCAGGATGAATAGGGGGGGGGGGGCGGGGGTAGATGGGGAGGGGAGCACAGGGGATGTCAGTGAGGATGGAATAGAGGTGGGAATGGGGATCAGTGTGGGATGGAGAGGAGGGGTCCCAGGATAAGGGAGGTAGAGGGGGGTGGGGAGGAAGGAAGGTCAGCGGTCCTTGGACAACACCAGCATCATCGCCCCGCTGCCTTGGCCGTCCCCGTCCACCGCCAAAGGGGGAGGCAGTTGGGATCTTGTCGCCACTGCCTCCCCTCTTCTGCCAGCCAACAGGAAGGTGCGGGGCCGAGCGGTGCAGGTGCTTCAGACGGCGGAAGGGGGCCTCCCTCCCTCCCGGCCTTGGCGTGCGGGAAGGATTGTTTTGAAAGCTGTTATCCCTGTTGGCGGACTGGCAAGCAGCGGCTGCTATCAGGGCGGGCAGGGTGCAGGAGGAGGAGGTGGAGCCGCTGCTGCTGTGCGGGGTCCATCACAGGCAGGGAGTGATGTTTCACCGACATTCGAGCTGCCTACTGGTTTCGCCTTATAGGAGGTGATTGCATTCAGGCCCCGCCACAGCTGCTGAACATCTGTCTCATCCTCCAGTTTGGAGCAGAAGTCCCTTTTGGCCTTTTTGATGGCCTTACTAAGGTCGTATCTGAACTTCTTGTAGACCACTGTATCATCAGACATGAATGCCCGGTGTCTGGTCTTCAGAAGAGTGCGGATCTCAAAGTTCATCCAAGGTTTCTGATTGGGAAACACTCGGAAGGTTTTTGTAGGGATGCAGTCCTCCACACATTTCTTAATGAAGTCTGTAACGACTGTGGCGTATTCGTTCAAGTCCGTTGCCGAGTCCTTGAACATTGCCCAGTCTACAGACTCCAAACAGTCCTGTAGTTGTTCCTCTGCTGCCACCCTCCCCCCCCCCCCCCCCCCCCCCCCGGCCAGCTCTGTACTGTCCCCACCTCTGGGGATGTGCTCTTTAATTGCTGCCTATAGGCAGGAAGATGCAGCACCACGGTATGGTCGGATTTACCGAAGTGAGGGCGAAGTGATAGAGCGATAGGCATTCTTGATGGTGGTGTAGCAGTGGTCGAGGGTGTTTGGTCCTCTGGTGCAGCAGGAGACATGTTGGTGGAAGTTAGGGAGTGATTTCTTTAGGTTTGCCTTATTGAAGTCCCCAGTAATGGTGGTAAATGCCTCGGGGTAAGACGTCTGGTGTTTGTTGACCACGCGTGCAGCTCCTCCAGTGCCAGACGGACGTCTGCCTGGGGTGGGATGTAGATTGCGGTCAGGATGATGGAGGTGAATTCCCTCGGAAGGTAGAAGGGACGGCACTTCACCGCCAGATGTTCAAGGTGTGGAGAGCAGGAGTTGGACAGGACTGCCACATCTGAGCACCACGCAGAGTTGACCATGAGGCAGACGCTCCCTCCTCTCCTTTCCCAGATGCCAGTGTACGGTCCATACGGTGGATGGAGAACCCTTCAGGCTGGACCGCTGAGTCTGGGGAGCTGGGAGTGAGCCATGTCTCTGTAAAACAGAACACAGAGCATTCCCTCAGCTCCCTTTGATAAAGCAGTCTTGCGCTTAAGTCCTCCACTTTATTTTCAAGGGACTGTACATTGGCCAGTAGGATAGTAGGGAGAGGGGGCCGAAGTCCCCTGCGCTTCAGTCTGACCTGAAGTCCTGCCCGTCGGCCACGTTTCCGGACACAATGGAGGCTTCCCCTTTCTTTCCAGGTACTGTGACTGTGTTTACTATACCTGCTGTTTCTGCGAACCTGCGCTGGAACGGGGATTCCTTCACAGACGGCAGCTCCAGCACCGTAACGAAAGGGGGTTCCCTCAAAGTCGGCAGATCCAGCTTCATTGTTCCTGGGAGATCCAGCCCGTCGGCTCTGGAGGTCGTCCTGGGGTTTCCAGGTACAGCCAGCTTGGGAAAATTTAAAGTCCGGGGTCCCGCAGCTGCGGGAGATTGCGAAATTGCGAGAGCCTTCAGGTGCTCAAGCAGCTTGTCCGAAACAGCACAGTTTTCTGCCGTTTTCTTGATCCAGGTGAGTTGATTGAAGTTGTATTTAAGCCTTTTAGGTTCTGGTGCTGCGCAAAAGTCGCCGCAGGCAGGCGCCAGTAGTAAACACTGCCCAGTCCATCATAGGCTCTGACCTCCCTTCCATCGAGGGGATCTATCACAGTCGCTGCCTCAAAAAGTCTGGCAGCGTCATCAAGGACCCACATCATCCTGGCCAAACACTCATCTCCCCGCTACCTTCAGGTAGAAGGTACAGGAGCCTGAAGACTGCATCGACCAGGTTCAGGAATAGCCGCTTCCCACAGCCACCAGGCTATTAAACTTGGCTCGGACAAAACTCTGGACATTAATAGCCCATTATCTGTTTATTTGCACTTTATCAGTTTATTTATTAATGTGTGTGTATATTTATATAATGGTATATGGACACACTGATCTGTTCTGTAGTGATGCCTACTATGTTCTGTTGTGCTGAAGCAAAGCAAGAATTTCATTGTCCTGTCAGGGACACGTGACAATAAACTCTCTTGAATCTTGAATCTTAATAAAGATTCCTGCTGTGACCCATGTAAATTAGCAGGCGGGGATTTTGTATGAGTGTACGGATTTACCTGAAGGGATTTTGGCTGCAAGACTATTACCAATTAAAGGCAAACGAAGAGAAGATAAATGACTGCTCGAGTGAGAGAGGGGATGAGTTTAATCTCAACTGTCTACCACATTTAATAGCTGCGTTCTGAGAGGATGGAAGACCATATATTTGTGTTTCTGCGGGTACACAATCAGTGCTGGTGGTTTATCTTCCAAAGAGGATGTATTCTGCCCATCGCATCCTTGAGCCTGCCAGAGGAACAAACCTAATA
>CM075982.1:17302266-17371653 GCA_038087875.1 Malacoraja senta
GTGTCAGGCCCAAGAGCTTGCCTGACACCTTGGCTGCCCCTGAGCTGTGACCTACCCTGGCCCTGCCTGGGTTCAGGTTGGCCATGGAGCACACTCTGTTGGATGATCTCAAGGTGTCCCAGACAGTGGAGATTGTCAGTGTCCAGCACGGCCTTCGAGGACTGCAGGTCAGTGCACATGGATCTTGTTGTGGAAACAAAACTGCTTTACAAAAAAAATGCAAAGTGCTGGAGTGACTCAGTAGGTCAGGCAGCCTCCTTGGAGAACATGGATAGGTGAAAAATTCTGACCCAAAACGTTACCTAATCATGTTCTCCTACGGATCTTGTTGTTGGTCACCCCTTGGCCCAGAGTGAATTTTTCCACAGGCACTGAAGATGGTGCTGCTCAGTATCTGCACCTGTTTGCAGAAAATCACCTTCTTCTTTTTCTTCTTGCGTATGGCATGCACAGCCTAAAGTTGTAGAACAACTTGTTCTATTTGTTCTTATTTGATTGTGCACGCCGGGCTGATCGCATTCGTCGAAACAGGGCGGACCACGTGAAGGTTGCAATCTTTCACCCCAAGAACATCACCCAGTTCTCAGTATTGAGTTGAAAACCAGATAAAGCAAAAGAAGATAGCTGATATCCCTGGCACTGCTTTCACTGGCCTTCAGGAACAGTAGGGAGAGTGTTTGGCCATTGAGGGTTTTGGGGAAAAGAACTGGTTCTGTTTGGTATGTTCTGAAATGTTTCCTGGCTGATTGCTATTCACAGTCAATTTGTACTGAAAAGCCATCAGCTGGCAGTGCACAGCCCATTGCTTCTGAAGGGGAGTACTCCCACTACCGAGGGAAGCTGAACAAAGCTTGTGGTTTTGGTGGCTAGGAGGGCCAGCCCTGGGCATAGTGCATTTTAAGTGCATTTTCCTGCACTCTTGGGAATCTCAGCTGCATCTTGAGATGGAGCTGCAAATATATTTGCGACTTCAGACCTGCCCCTCTAACTCTGCATCTCACTCTGTGCACACTGCTTGTTTTTAGCCTTTGCACAACATACCAGGATCTGTTGGCCATCCCAAAATGTGCTTTAAGAAGCAGGGATGTTACCCTTGAACTGTTGCAGTGTGATCCTTAGTCGGGTTTAAGTGGCAGCTAGTTGGACCTTGTCAATGGTCTATTATAAATGACGCATCAGACTATGATCCAGGATCAAATGAAGGCGCCCAAATGGCAAATGTGAAAGCATAAGAGTATTGACAATAATCCAAATTCATGTCACTTTTTTTAGTAACACCTGTATTTCTAAACTGAATTCAAATTCCCTCATGTAATAGGAAGGAACTGCAGATACTGGTTTATACCAAGATAGACACAAAGTGCTGGAGTAACTCAGTGAGTCAGGCAACATCTCTGGAGAAAAAGGATCGGTGTCATTTCAGGTCAGGACCCTTCCTCAGACTTCAGAACCCAATTCCCTCATAGTGGGGTTAGACCACATTGGTGTGTTAATCTGGGTGTATGCTCATGCACTAAATAAGCCGTGGAGCCACAGATGCTTTTTGGGCAGTTACTATTAAATTAAATATTAAGGAGATCTTCTTCTTTTCGTGTCTTTGAAGCTGGTTGGCTATATGACAGTTTCCCATTCCTTTACACAGTCCTTTGCATTTTTATTGAACACTGCAAGATCCTTTGAGCTGCACTGGTTGGGTAGTAGGGGGCAGACAAGGCAGTGCTGCATGGTGTGGTCCTCTTCTCCACATTCACAGGTGGTTTGGCCAGTTTCATAGCCCCATCTGGCCATGGCATCTTTTCATCGCCCTGTTTCTGTTCTCAGGCGGTTGAGCGTCTTCCACTGGACCCATGGTGCTTCTGAGCCCGGAGGGAGGGCTTCAAAAGGAGGGATACCCATGTCAGTAGGAGGGGGGTCGTCCTCAAGCCTTTTTGTCCATAGTTGGAGTCTGGTTTCTTCCCGTGATGCTATTAGGGGCTGGACATGGCTGAGAAAGCTTCTCCTGGACTTCAGCCGTTGGGCCGGGGGTACACGTCCGTAGAGGAGGTGGCGTTCATCATTGGTGGCCTTGGTCATCTCTACTCGGCTGGCGACTTTCCGTCTCACATCTGCAGGAGCAATGCCAGCGAGGAGGTGCAGGTTGTTTATGTTGGTGGGCTTCAAGCAGCCAGTGATTGAGCGGCAGGTGTTATTCAACGCTGGGTCTAGTTTCTTGGCATGGGATGATCTCTCCCAAACAGGACACGCATACTCCGCAGAGGAGATAGAAGCAGGTTATAAGATATTTACCACCTGCCACAGCTTTGTTAGAGACTAACATGCAGAGGGACCATGGGTTATGATGGAAGAAAGAACAGAGTACTGAATTTGGATGATGCACCATTGAATAATAGAGCAATCTTAAAGGGCTGAATGGCCTCCTGCTCCTATGTTCTATGTGCATGAGTGGCAGTGTGAATCAATGATACACTCAAAGCAAAAGGGTACAAACTGCTGGGGTAACTCAGTGAGTCAGGCAGCATCTCTGGAGGACATGGATTGGTGATGTTTTGGGCCTCGACCCGAAATGTTACCTATCCATGTTTCCAGCGATGCTAACTGACCCACTGAGTTATGTCAACACTTTGTGTCCTTTTGTGTAAACCAGGATCTGAAGTTCCTTGTTTCCACTTCTATACTCTCAAAGCAGTTGAGCTTCCAATGGCCCTCTCCCTCGCTGCTGCCAGTCATTGCCAACCTCACCACCAGGGGGTAGTGCCGAGGTCACTACACTGGCACTTGCTGCACAACAAGCAGATCTCACTTGTGTTAAAGAAGGAACTGCAGATGCTGGAAAATCGAAGGTACACAAAAATGCTGGAGAAACTCAGCGGGTGCAGCAGCATCTATGGAGCGAAGGAGGGTTTCGGCCCGAAACGTTACCTGTTTCCTTCGCTCCATAGATGCTGCTGCACCCGCTGAGTTTCTCCAAGCAGATCTCACTTAACTCTTTAAGCACTGATTTTTCGACCCGTGATGATTCCAAGATGCAAACTTAAATATGATGTAAGTTTTTGAAATGATAATTTCATTTCAAACACACAGGTGAACAAATTCCACTTTGGTAATGCAGGCAGAAATTGAATATTTGCAGTTAATCAATGCGAGTTAGCAGCTGTGCTTTGACATTTTTTATATAACTATTGGTGCAAATGGCAAAGTTTACTGCAATTTTACGCTCTCCGAGGCTCAAATCTTTGTAGAACTGCCAAGGACAATAATTAGCAAACATTCACATTGATTCAGCTGAGGAATACTGTCAAAGGATACAGTGGGATATAGATCAGTTACAGATACGTGTGGAGAAATGACATTTGGAATTTAATCTCAGCAAGTTTGAGGTGTTGCACTTTGGTAGGTTGAATGCAAGGGGAAAGTATATAAATAATGGTAAGACCCTTGACAGGGATCTTGGGGTCCAAGTCCATAGCCGAGAGGGCAACACAAGTAGAGAGGGTGGTAAAGAAGGTGTATGGTATGCTTGCCTTTAGTTGGGGTATTGAGTATAAATTCAGGAAGACATGTTCCAGCTTTATAAAACTTTCATTTCCACATTTGGAGTATTGTGCGCAGTTCTAGTTACCCCATTACAGGAAGGATGTGCAGGCTTTGGTGAGGGTACAGAAGAGGTTTACCAGAATGCTGCCTGAATTAGAGGGTATTAACTATAAAGAGAGATTGGACAAACTTGGATTGTTGTTCTCTGAAGTGTTGGAGGTTGAGGAGGGACCTGATAGAAATATATAAAATTATAAGAGGCATCGATAGAGTAGACAGCCAGAACTTTTTTACCAGGGAAGAAATGTCAAAGACTAGAGAGCATACCTTTACAGTGAAAGGGAAAAATGTTAAAGGAGATGTGCGGGGCAAGTTTTTTTACAAAGAGTGGCAGATTCCTGGAATGCGTAGCTAGGGGAGGTGGTGGAAGCAGATACAATTGTGGCATTTAAGAGGATTTTGAATAGGCACATGGATATGCAGGGGATGGAGGGATATGGATCACATGCAGGCAGAAATTAGTTTAACATGGCATCATGTTCAGCAGACATTGTGGGTTGAAGGGCCATACCCTGTTTATACCTTGTTGTATAAAACATGGGTACAGAATCACTGCAGAAAGAAGCTGTGTTTTGATTTGCACAATGCTGAAATTAAAGAGTTACATTAAGAGTTGCAATAGGTTCGTATCAATAATGCTTATTTGTCATATGCACTGGATAGGAACTGGAGAAACTGTAAATATCCTGCATGCTGCAGCTTTACAGGCACTTCAGAGCAACACAGCAACAAATAAATACACAATAAAGTGTCAACCAGACCATGAAAGTGTAAAAACTAAAACTATGTAGAGTAACCAAAGTAATGCAAAGCCCATGGTGGTTCAGTGCTGATGTAGGATTGTGCAGGATAGTTCAAGAACTTGATGGCTGATGGAATAAACTGTTCTTGAACTTGGGGGTAATGATTCTAAGAGTCTTGTACCTTCTTCCTGATGGTTGTGGTGAGATGAGAGGGTGGCCAGGGGGATATGAGTCTTTGATGATATTAGCTGCCTTCTTGAGAAAGCGTTTGCAGTTGATCCCTTTGATGGTGCGGAGGTTAGTACCCACAATGGATTGGGCACTTTCTGCCGCCACCTTCATTTGCCTTCAAATGACTAAAACAGGCTGTGATGCATCAAATCAGTGTGCTCTCCACCATATATCAAACTGTAGAAGATTTTAGTTTTTTAGTTTTAGAGATACAGCGCAGAAACAGTCCCTTCAGTTCCGCGCCGACCAGCGATCCCCGCACATTAACACTATCCTATGCACACACTAGGGACAATTTACAATTACACCAAGTCTTTCGAGTGTGGGAGGAAACCGAAGATCTCGGAGAAAACCCACGCGGTCACGGGGAGAATGTACAAACTCTGTACAGACAGCACCCGTAGTTGGGTTCGAACCCGGGTCTCTGGCGCTGTAAGGCAGCAGCTCTACCGTTGCGCCATCATGCCACCCTTCGATAGAGTATTGTGAGGAAGTTGGTGAGCGTTTGTTTTCTGATTGCATCAACATAAGATGGATCCTGGACAGATCATCGGAGATATGTACGCCCAGGAATTTGTAGCTGTTAACTCTCTGACATCCCACCAATGTTTGTACGTGGACCATTTGTATGACTTTGGAGAAATATATTTTTAAACAGCATTCTACCATGACATAATAAGAAGGAACTGCAGAAGTTGTTTTATACCAAAAATAGACACAAAATGTGAGAGTAAATCAGCAGGTTATTGATGCTGCCTGACCCGCTGAGTTACCCCATCATTCTGTGTCTATCCTAACATGATGCTTCAGTAGCTTTTGGAACCTCAGCTGTGGTTAGTTTTTAACCCGAACAAACTTGGCTAAGTCTTTGCACTAATTGGGATTGGAACATTGTGTTTAAAAAAAAAATTCCAACCATGAAGGATGAGTGGAAAAAACTACGAGGCAGTGACTTAAGTAGACTGTTATCTAAAACTGAAACATAAGTCTGAAAATAAGAGGTCATAATCTAGTTCAGAGACTTTCAATACTATTGGAAAGGTTAAGCAAATGTTAAGATTTCATACATGATGTTTTGAACTTTTGTTTACTGAGAACCCATTAATCTTTGAGATTATCTCCTTATACGATCTTTGTAAATGCTGGCCCAATCTCCGTGAAACCACTTCTATTAAGAATAAGCTTCATTTTGAACCTACCCATATCTCCTCTCCAAGAGGAATATGTAACTCAGCAGGACAGGCAGCATCTCTGGAGAGAAGGAATGAGGGACATTTCGGGTCGAGACCCTTCTTCAGACTGATGTCAGGGGAGTGGGCGGGACAGAGATAGAATGTAGTCGGAGACAGTAAGCCTGGTGGGAGAACTGGGAAGGGGGGGGGGGGTTGGAGATTGAGGAAAAGCAAGGGCTTCTTGAAGTTAGAGAGGTCAATGTTCATACCGCTGGAGTGTAAGCTACCCAAGTGAAATATGAGGTGCTGTTCCTCCAATTTGTGTTGGGCCTCACTCTGACAGTGGAGGAGGCCCAGGACAAAAAGGTCAGATTGAGAATGGGAGCACGAGTTAAAGTGCTGAGCAACTGGGATATCAGGCAGGTTAAGGCGGACTGAGTGGAGGTGTTCAGCGAAACGACCGCCGAGCCTACGCTTGGTGTCCCCGATATACAAGAGTTGACACCTGGAACAGCGGATACAGTAGATGAGGTTGGAGGAGGAGCAAGTGAACCTCTGCCTCACTTGACTGTTGGGGTCCTTGGATGGAGTCGAGGGTGGGGGGAAAGGGGGACATGTGTTACATCTCCTGCGGTTGCAGGGGAAAGTACACGGGGAAGGGGTGGTTTGGGTGGGAAGGGACGAGTTGACCAGGGAGTTGCGGAGGGAACGGTCTCTGCAGAAAGGGATGGAGATGGGAAGATGTGGCCAGTAGTGGGATCCCGTTGGAGGTGGCAAAAATATTGGAGGATAATATGCTGTATGCGACGGCTGATGGGGTGGAAGGTGAGGACAAGGGGGACCCTGTCCTTGTTATGAATGCGGGGAGGGGGAGCAAGAGCAGAGCTGCGGGATATCGAGGAGATTCTAGTGAGAGCCTCATCTATAATGGAAGAGGGGAACCTCTGTTTCCTAAAGAATGAGGACATCTCCAATGATGTGGTATGGAAAACCTCATCCTGGGCGCAGATGCGGCGTAGATGGAGGAATTGGGAGTAGGGATTAGAGTCTTTACAGGAAGCAGGGTGGAAAGAAGTGTTGTCTAGATAGCTATGGGAGTCAGGGGGTTTGTAATAAATGTCAGTCAATAGTCTGTTTCCTGTGATGGTGAGATCTAGAAATGGTAGGGAGATGTCGGAGATGGTCTAAGTGAATTTGAGTGCAGGATGTAAATTAGTCATGTAGTTGATGAAGTCAGTGAGTTCTGCATGGGTGCAGGAAGTAGCACCGATGCAGTCGTCAATGTAGCGGAGGTAGAGTTCGGGGATAGGGCCAGTGTACGCCTGGAACAGTGATTATTTGACGTACCCTACAAAGGGGCAGGCATAGCTGGGGCCCATGAGAGTGTCCATAGCTACGCCTTGGATTTGGAGGGAGTGGGAGGAGTCGTTGGAGAAGTTGTTGAGGGTAAGGACCAGCTCTGCTAGGCGGAGGAGAGTATTAGTAGACGGAAATTGTCTGTTTCTGTGGTCGAGATAGAAACGGAGGGTTTAAGACCTTCCTGGTGGGGGATTAAGGTGTAGACATCCATAGTAAAGATGAGGGAGTGGGGGCCTGGAAAACAGAAGTCATTGAAGAGACGAAGAGCGTGTGAGGTGTCTTGGACATAGATAGGGAGGGATTGGACCAGGGGGGATAGGATGGAGTCAATGTATGTGGAAATTAATTCAGTGGGACATGAACAAGCAGAAACAATGGGTCTGCCAGGGCAGTTCTGTTTGTGGATTTTAGGGAGAAGATAAAATCGGGCCGTGCGGGGCTGGGGGACGATAAGGTTGGAGGCTTTAGAAGGCAGAGAGCCGGAAGTAATGAAATCAGAAATGCTGTGTGATATTACGGTCTGGTGCTCGTCTGTGGGATCATGGTCCAAGGATAAGTAGGAGGAGTGTCTGAGAGTTGTCGCCTGGCCTCAGCCCGGTAGAGATCAGCGCGCCAGACTACCACGGCACCTCCCTTGTCAGCGGGTTTGATTATCAAGTCGGGCTTGCTGCAGAGTGGGTGGAGAAGTCTATGTTCAGGGAGGGGGGGGGAGGTTAGCGTGAGTAAGGGGAGTGGAAAAGTTGGGGCGGTTGATGTGCCGCCTTCAGTTGGAAAGAAAGGTCTAAAGAGGGTAGAGGGCCATCTGGGGGAGTCCAAGAAGAGGGGGTCTGGTGTAGATGGGAGAAGGGGTCCTCACTGGGTGGTGAGGACTCCTTCCCAGAGAAAAAGGCGGAGGCGACGGAAAAAAGGAGAGACAGATGGGAAGTAGAGAGAGCAAGAGACAGGAGCAAGATGGGGAGAGTGGAAGAAATGGAGGGGGGGGGGGAGAAAGGGATGGAGGAAGAGGATTGAGAGAAAGAGAGTATGAATCTTATGCAAGTTTAGTATAGTTTGGAGAAAACATGGAAACAGGCCCTTCGGCCCACCGAATCCGCACCGGCTAGCGATCACCCCTTACAATAGTTCTATCCTGCACTTGAGGGACAATTTACAATTTTTACTGAAGCCAATTAACCTACAAACCTTTACATCTTTGGAATGTGGGTGATAACCGGGACACCCGGAGAAAACCCACGCGGTCACAGGAAGAACGTACAAACTCCGTGCATACAGGATCGAACCCGGATCTCTGGCGCTGTGAGGCAGCAACTTAACCGCTGCGCCACCATGCTGAAACAGATGCTCTGCCGAAGCACACAGCAGATTCTATCCAAACGCAGAGCACGGCACTGACATTCTCTCCCTGCCACAATGATGCATCAGCAATGAGATACCAGCAGGAGAAGCCCACTGAATAGGCAAAGAGTAAAGATAGATTATTAGAAATGGGAGGTGCAAAAACATCTGCATCGATCAGTTGAGCCAACTGACCCTGGTTCTGTGCTATAAATATAGGAGCTGGGGTCTTTGAGGCACTCCCTGACTGTCTCAAAGAGATACTCCCTGTCGGTCCCTTTCAGGCTGTCCTACAGTGAGCGTCCTTTCCTTGAAGCCAACATGCATGATTACTGCAGATACTCTGCCAGCATTTGGCCAGCAAAATGGAACAAGAGCCAGTAAAAATCACCCAAATTACTGCATATATATTTTTTAAAATTGGAAGAGGTAATTCATCCATGCAGTGGTGTTTTAACAACCAAGTTTTATTAGGGAGTGGGGAATGGGCCTGTCAAGCGCTTAATCACCTTTATAAAGGCCACACTTGCAGACCAACATATGTCTATTTCAACAACAGCAACTAAGCAAGTGATTGGAAAAGCATAGAAATTACTCTGCACCTTGTCTTTCATGCTGAGTGATACACCAGTACAAAAATGGCGAGAGATCCCCATGTTTATCACAGGTCTAACCAACCTTTAGAGTCTGAAGAAGGGTCTTGAACCGAAACATCACCCATTCCTTCTTTACAGAGATGTTGCCTATCCCGCTTAGTTACTCCAGCATTTTGTGTCTATCTTCAGTTTAAACCAGCATCTGCAGTTCCTTCCTACGCTTTAAGGTTAATGTATGGTTAACCTTTTTATGGTTAAAGGTTATGTCTAACCTTTAGGTACCAGTGCACTGCTCTTGGATTAAGTAATCAGGTGTTCAAAGAGACAGTTATATGCACAAACCTCAAGAATAGGGTGCCAGCTACTTAGACCCTCCCAGAACCATTACAATGAATCATTGTGAATGCAATTCTTTACAAGAAATCTGAATTTAAATGTTTGTGGTATTAAGACATTTTTGGCAGACGATGCAGATATTTATTTATTGAGCGAAACAAAGCATCGATTCAGCCAATAGGCCACAAATAGGTAGAATACCATTCAGCCACATAATAGGTCTCTAATACAATATGCATTATTATAGTTTCGTAGTGACGTGCTTTCAAAGATTTGTACATACGCAGCCAACTGTGCATAAATAAATAACTTAACGTGATTTATTGTCACAAATACACATTCCAGGATGCCATATGCTGAGACACAGAGCCAACATTTCTTAATCAGCACAAAACCGGTCAATTGTTCACTCCCTTCCTAGCCTCACTCTCCAGCCGGTGCCGCTATTACTGATTCTACAACGGTCTTCCTTCCCCAGCGTTTCTCTTTTATGCCTCAAAAGCTCCATATCTTTTGTCGCTCTCTCTTTTTTCTCTCTTTAGCTTCACATTAGCAAGTTACATTGCTAAACAACCTTTTATCCACTGTTTCCTGATGGGCACTGGGGAGTTTGAAAGACGGTGTAGCATTGTCTAGTTGGCTGGTGGAAGGTGAATATGTCATTTCTGCTTGAGGTAGAGGTGTGTCTTTGTGGTCAGAGACCATTATAATTCTCCTCACCAGAGTAAGACCTCCTAACATTACATTCAAGGCTCCCTGTTCTGTTTCCACTGCCTTTACTGCCTTGTGCTGGTGAATTGATATTGTCACCAATAACACGGCAGTGAGAATATATGAACTAAAATATCACAGCCTGTGCTGACTCTTCCAGACAGTTACCGGACACTTTATGCCCACCAGTTACATACATTAAACAACACTGCCTTTTCTGTCCCTCTGCACTGCCACCACATTGTTGATTGCAGACAAAGTTTTATTTTTTTATTTACTCCACGCTATTCTGAATTTAAAAAATTCAATTATAATGTTTTATTTTTAACTGTCTGCTGTATGTCATGTTTTTATTCTTTTGTGAGCAAAGCACCAAGGCAAATTCCTTGTATGTATACATACTTGGCTAATACATTTTTATTCATTTATTCATTCATTCAAGTGTTCAGGTACTTACTTAAAATTCCAAGGGTGAATGGTAGAACAGTGAGCTCTGCATAGCAGGAAGGCCAAACATAAACTCCTATATCTGTGCATAGATGACAGCTGGATCTAATGTACCTCCAACAATCAAGGGTTTTATCTGCCAAGATTTCTTGTCTCATGCTGGGGACTCTCGTGGATCCTGTAGGATAAGATTAGGTGTAGCTGTGATGTCCACAAAACAGACACCCATCCCTGCCATTTGCCAGCAGTTGAACAAAAACTCGCAGCCAGCACGAGGATTTGTGGAGAAGAGGAAAATCAGCCTTCTCGGTGTGGGGGGGAAAATGTACAACATGGTCTGTCACTGTTTATTCAACCCATATTTGGTGGTATTTTGTTTCTGAATGTAGGCAGCAAGCCAGAATGAACTTGGGTTTGTAAGTGTTTAATCCCGAGTCCAAAATTCCTCTTAAATCCTGTGATTATGAAAGGAAGTCCATTGCTGGAGCAGTTACTCAGTGCCAAAGCTCAGCATCTGATCTGAGTGGAACCGGGGTGAGGGGTAAGAATGATAGCACCTACACCTAGGGCCATGGACTAGGACAGTGCCCTTCTGAGCTATGATAAATGGCACAGCAACTTTGACAAGGCTCCAGTGTTCCCGATGTGAGGCCAAACGGAACTGATGAGTGGTGGGGGGAAAGGAGTGGGACTGTTGTTTAGATTAATTTGGCATGGGAACGGGAACGACAAAACATGAGAAATTGATCAAAATGAGAACATAGGCAATTCAGTTCAATTTAGTTTATTGTCATGTGTACCAAGGTACAGTGAAAAGCCTTTGTTGTGTGATAACCAGTCAGCTTTTCTCCAGATGCTGCCTGACCTGCCGAGTTAAGCCAGTTTTCTGTGTCTATCAGTGGAAAGACAATACATGATTACAATCGAGCCATTTTACAGTATATAGATACATGATAAGGGAACAAAGTTTAGTGCAAGGTAAAGCCAGTAAAGTCTGATCAAAGATCTGAGGGTCACCAATGAGGTAGATAGTAGTTCGGGACTGCTCATAAAGCGCTAAATACAATTAAATCAACAATATCACGAAAATATCGGGCAGAGTCCCGATGAAAGAAAATAGCAAAAGTGATGAACTAATTACAGGTATTAATCTGTATGTACACCAATGTCTGTGGTGTAACCAGTAGGCTGTTGAGCTGCACATATTGTCATCTGAAATTGAGAAGTGTTTGCAACCATAAGATAATATTCCTAAAGGATATAACAGAAGAGGAGGGGAGGGCTGGCATTGATTAAGGCTGTTGTCCCATTTCTAAACAGAAACGAGACACATGATGGATTAGAAACTTTGTCAGTGAAGGCATAACAAAAATAGAGCAGTTATAGTTTATAAGTTCCAGGAGGAGAATTAGGCCATTCGGCCCATCAAGTTTACTCCACCATTCAATCATGCTTGATCTATCTTTCCTTCTCTACCCCCATTCTCCTGCCTTTGCCCCATAACCACTAACACTAATCAAGGATCTGTCAATCTCTACCTTAAAAATATCTATTGACTTGGTGGGACTGTGTTGAGAGCTAGCCAGGTCTTGATGGGCTAAAGTCATTCCTCTTCTGTTATAAAGATATGAAATATGCAAATAATATGATATATATGAGCACTCCAAATGCATTGCACAACCAGCAAAGTATTTTTGAAATCACTAATGTGAGCATAATTTGATGCATACCAAGGCTCCACAAATTAGAATGAGCTAATGACCAGATAATGACGATCTAGAGACTACAGGTGCTGGAATCAATCAGCAGTCTGGCAATGACTTGAATGTTGCCAGATGTACTGAATAATCGGATGATGTTTAGTGATGTTGGTTGAGGAATATGTTTTCCCTATCCTGCTCTGATATACTGCAATCTATATATTGCAATCTGCACAAAAAGGCAGACAGGACCTTGGCCCAATCTGCAAGAGACTTCTCCGATAGTGCAACCTTTCTCCACACCTATTACCTATTGCTGTATTGCACTCTGTTTCTCTCAGATGCACAGAAATAAGAAAGACAGAAACCATGCTCTGCAAATTTGGCCATAATTAACACTAACAACGTTGCAAATGTCAGGTTTCGTTGTGAGAAACAATGTGATGCCCTACAATATGCCCATCAATAAGTCAAGTCAAGTTAAGTCACTTTTATTTCTATAGCACATTTAAAAAACAACTCTCGTTGGCCAAAGTGCTTTACATCGGTGGAGGTACTAACGTTATACAACAGTGGTTCATAGATTAGATACAAACATCACTACATACATATAGCCCTCGCTCAGAAGACGTCAAGAAAGGCTTGGGAGTAGAGATGAGTTTTAAGTCTCGACTTAAAGGAGTCGATGGAGGGGGCAGTTCTGATGGGAAGAGGGATGCTGTTCCACAGTCTAGGAGCTGCAACCGCAAAGGCGCGGTCGCCCTTGAGCTTATGCCTAGACCGCGGGATGTTCAGTAACCCCAAGTCGGCCGATCTGAGGGACCTGGAGGTGGTGTGGTGGATAAGCAGACTTTTGATGCAGGTGGGGGCAAGCCCATTAAGGGCTTTGTAGACATAAAGGAGGATCTTGAAATTTATTCGGAACCTCACAGGGAGCCAGTGGAGAGAGGCCAGGATCGGGGTGATGTGGTTCCTTTTTCGGGTGCCCACCAGGAGTCTCGCTGCGGCGTTTTGGACCAGTTGCAGGCGGGACAGGGAAGATTGGCTGATGAAGAAGAGCAACGCTAGCAAATTGCTGAAGTGTTTCAGCTTCATGTTTACCATCCAGTGTTTTTACTGAAAGCTGTGAATTGGTGGGATATAAGGGGCTGTTGACCAACTGTTTCCTATCATTGACGCTCTTAGTCCACCAGGCCTAATTTTCTACTTAGGTACTGGTGGCAGAACAGTGCAACACAATTAAATGATTCCCTGGGGTGGAAGATTGCAACCTTCACGTGGTTGCAACCTGTGAAGATTGCAACCTGTTTCGACGAATGCAATCAAACCGCCGTGCACAATCCAATAAGATCAAATAGAACAAGTTGTCCTACAACTCTAGGCTGTGCACGCCATACACAAGAAGAAGAAGAAATTATTCCCTCCCACACTTTTATACATCAAGAAATTGAACCACAAGAGGTTGTCAAGGGATATTAAGATGTCTACTGTTCTAACATAGTCTCACAAAGGCCACCAGTTTGTGCTTTTCCAGGAATAATGGACGGAAGTTGACAGCACTCTCGAACCTCTCACATATTCCAATATTTTGATATGATATAGAAAGTGTCCCATTGAATCTACTTTCACAGAGCAATCCTATTACATCATTCATTCCCTTGTAACCTATTCTCCGCATCTTCTCATTAATTCTCCCTAGATTCCACTCGCACATATTTGGTACGAGAGAGGAACTTAGAGTACCAACATGAAACTTGCGTAGACATCATCTAAGATTGAACCTGCATCACCTGAGCTATTAGTGTCTTCCCACTTCCACTAATATCCTGAACAATAACAATAAAAAACAAGCCTTTTGGCACTGGATCCATTATTGTGTTGTGCATGCAGCGAAACCAGGAGAGGAGACTGCTTGCAAAGATCCTGTTTACACACTGTGCTTGGAGCAATGCATGCCTAAGTCATCCTCCACCACTGAAGATAAATAGGAGCAGATGCTTTTCCCAGAGGAAGGGAAGGAATATGGATGGACATGAATTCTGAGGTTCCCTCTCCAGCTGCTTCTCACAAGTTCAGACCACAATGGGCCCTGTGATGTTGTATTAGATACAAGTTGCAAGTGAACATTATTGTCAAGGACATAAAGCAATCTGCTGTGGGAACTCAGGGTCGAGCAGCATTTATGGGTGGAGAGGATTGTTGATGTTTTGGGCTGAGATCCTACATCAGGGCACCCACATCAGAGCATTAACAAGGGAGTTGTATGGACACTGTCAAAATATTACTCCCTTTCTTCTGATTGTTTTGATTTTAAAAGACACTTTGCTCTTCTTCCTCAAGGCATTCTTGGAAAAGTATGGCTATCTTAAACCTGGGCCCCTCGATGGACTGAACTCTGCACAAGTCAAGGAAGCAGTGAGGTAAGGCTTTTACACAGAGGCATGGGCACTGTGTACTATAAAGGTAACATCCTGCAGCTTCTGCAGAGCCAAGACAATGGACTTCATTCGGTGCTTGCTGTGAGCACACAGTTAAAAATAGCCAGACCTTAACCAGGCAATCAGTACAATAATCTCCTCCTTTCAGTTATTCATTCTAGGACTGAAAGTTTTGATTAGATAGGTTATGTTGAAGGAACATAAGCAAAAGATAATATTGAGGATACAGGAAAGGACTAGCTTCTATTATAGCGATAGATAACTGAATGAAGACTTACTTTATTGCCTGAGCTGTTATCTGGAGGTTGGTAATGCTTTCAGCTTTCTAAAGTGTGGAGTGACAACTGTTGACCAAGGCCACCATAGCGCAGCAAGAAGACCCGCTGCCTCACGGCTCTAGAGACCTGGATTCAAAGCTGACTTCTGGCACTGTCTGTGTGGAGTTTGCAAGATCTTCAACTCAGCATTCACTGGATTCACTGGTTTCTTTCCACATCCCAGGGACATGCTGGTTAGTAAATTAATAGGGAGTATAAATTGCACAGTGTCAGTTGGTGCTGGAAAAATAGTCTGGGGAGTTAACGTGGAAGCAAGATGGAAAATGTAGACATGTAAGTATAGATATGTACCTGATGAACAGTATGCACACAGTGGGCTGAAGGGCCTGTTTCATGACACTGGTCCATGATGCTGTTGCCAGTTGCCATACTTTCCCCTCGCATTGAGCCATCAATCTTTGCACTCTTAGTGAGTAATCTTTTGGGATGTTGATCCATTGGAATATGGGCTAAGACTCCCATGCTTATTCTTTCCATGAATCTTCTAGGCAGAGACAAGAAATTTCCTCCCATCAGTTGAATTTGAATTCAAGAATTGAGTGTGGTAGAATATTAAAACTTGATACCCTTACACCACATTGCATGGGTTACGGCCCCTAGACCATACCAACGTAATGCAAGATATTATAAGCATTGCAACATCTAAACCTTGGCAGTTTCCTTGCATTAGAGGTCAGAATATTGGCAGCAGACCAATGTTATACTTGACTCGCTGGCAGTTTTTAGTCACACAGACTCCTTGCTTGCATTAAGCATGGGTTTATTCAAAGTGATATTTGATAACCTTTTCCAACCACATTTGGGAGGGGTTGTTTTCAATGTTTGATTTATAGATTGCTGTTTCTTGTAATAAATATAAATTGCTCCAACTTCCCATTCCAAGTCTATCCAAGGGGAGCAAACCCTCCCTCAGTGAACGAGAGGCTGCAATAATTCAGAGCCACTTCATGGCTGTAGTTCCTACCCTGATCATAAACAAGAACCCACCCAAAACATTCTGAGCAGCCGAAGAGCAGCTCACTGCTTATTGTTGCTTCCCTCCACCTCCTGCTACATCCATCTCCCTCCACGGTCCTTGTCTCATGTAGGCCCAGACTACTTGCAGCCTTCACTGTCCTGTCTTCCTGTTCTTGCCCTCACTAGCATGTGGCACTGTGAGTAATCCAGGGACCATTACCCTTGAAGGCTTGTTTTTTTTTAAACCCTTTGCCTAACTCCCTATATTCACTTTGGAGGACCTCATCCCTTTTCCCATCCATGTCATTTGTGCCAATGCACACAATAACTTCTGGCTGCTCATCCTCCCACTTCAGAATGTTCTGCTCATAGAAATATTGCTAAATGTTGTGAGAGCACCTGTCTTCACTGCTCTCTCAGGTTGAGAGTTCAAATTCCACTGCCATTAGCTGGCAAATGGAATTTCAGTAATTCAATGCTATTTAGATAAAAATGCAGGCAAAACAACTGCAAAAGCTGCCAGAATGTTATTAAATCTCACCTGGTTCATTAAACCCTTTCATGAGCAGGAGCCTGCCACTCCTATCCTGCCTTCTCTCTAGGTTATTTAAGTCACAGATGGTATGACTGCCTCTCATTGCTGTAACATGTGCAATTAATTACCCCCCCCCACCCCCCCAATCACAATCATAGCTCACACAACAGAAGTTGGTTGTAAATAAAAACGAACTGCCAATGTTGCAAAATAAAAAGAGAAAATGCTGGAAACACTCCGAGAGGGAGGGACCTCGAGTTTTTGCTGAAGCACATATTGCTCTTTGGAAAGAAACGTTGTGACTTGTGCCACAAAGCCCCAATTGGAAGAGATGCTGGAATGTACACCAGGTTTCAGCATTACAGTAGCTGAAAAAATGTGTAGGAAAGAACTGCAGATGCTGGTTTAAATCGAAGATAGGCACAAAATGCTGGAGTAACTCAGCAGGACAGGCAGCATCTCTGGAGAGAAGGAATTAGTGACGTTTCAGTCTGAAACGTCACCCATTCCTTCTCTCCAGAGATGCTGCCTGTCCCGCTGAGTTACTCCAGCATTTTCTGTCTATATACAATAGCTGAAGTTTGCTTTAGAAATAGTGAACCCACAGCAACGAGAAGCTTAAACACATCCTGGAAATTTCAGTGAACAACTCATAACCTTATATATATTTCATATCTTCTGATCATTTGCTGCATTCAGTTCATTCTGTAGTAATAGTTTAGTGTGTAAAAAAACAAAGTACTGGAGGAATTCAGTGGGTCAGACAGCAACTGTGGAGGGAACGGACAGACCACGTTTCAGATTGGGACCCATCTTTAGACTGATAGAGTAGGTGGGAGAAGGTTGGAAATGAATTGTTTGTGTGGGGCTATACCTGGCTGGAGACAGGTGGGTACAGGTGACAGGTGAGGAACTGCAGATGCTGGTTCAAACCGAAGATAGACACAAAAAGCTAGAGTCCCTCAGTGGGACAGGCAGCATCCTTCTCTCCAGAGATGCTGCCTGTCCCGCTGAGTCTCTCCAGCTCTTTGTGTCTATCTTCGGTGGGGAACTCGGTGAGGGGATTGACTGGCAGATGGGTGGAGTAAGTGACAAAGGCTAGGGGTAAAAAAGGAAACAAAAGAGTGTCAGGTAAGGAAAGAAGAGGAGTGAAATGTAAAGTGGGAAAGAGTGCAATGGGTGGGAAGAGATGGGGGAAGGGGCAATAAGTAGGATAACAGGAAGATATGGACAGGAATGAGAGGTGAGCATATGGAAGAGGGAAAAGGAACTCGGTGATTGGGGCGGTGGGAGAAATGTGCTTGCACTGGGGAGGAATGAGGGCAGGGGAAAGGGAGGGGAGGTAGGGCGTATTATTATTTAAAAATGTAGAATTCAATGTTCATTCCTACCCAAGCAGAATATGAGGTACTGTTCCTTTAGTATAGCTCGTTTTCCAGATGTTGCTCCTTACCTCTGTGTAGTTTTGCAGATGTTGATTCTTCGCTGTATGTGGTTTTCCAGATCTTGGCCTTTTAATATTTGTGAACTTTTGTTATATGTGGTTTCCCTGCTGTTGACTGAATACTGTACACCATTTCTCAGGTGTTTACCCTTTACTGTAACTAGTTTGTTAGATGTTGATCCTTTACTGTGAGTAGTTTGTCAGATGTTTGTTCTTTGGGCATACAGTTCCCCAAATGTTAAATCTTTGCAAAGCATCGTTGCCCAGATGTTTCCTGAATGTTATTCTTAAATCTTCATCCTGTATTTGATACAGTTCCCCAGATCTGTTGCCAGGCATGATTCCAAGTGGAAGCTTGCTCTCCAGTACTTGGGCCTGATCACCAGTAATTAGCTTGGAAGGTAGTGGAGAGCTTAATCTCCTGATCATTTTACACACTGGAAAGTGATCATTAACCCAGATACTGAGACTGACTGTTGTCACCCTAACTGTTGGCCCTGTTGGAATCTAGTTCAGAGCAGATTCACGATTAACTCTTGCGTAGCTCAGTCACTCTGAGCCTTCAATAGCCCAGCAGTCAGGACGACCCCAAGCAATATATTTGCTTTAAAAGGAAAAAAAACCTGCAGATGCTTGAAATCTAAAATAAATTCAGAAAAATGCTGCCAACATTCAGTAGGCCAGGCTGCTGAAAGCAAAACAGAGCTAACCTTTCAGGTTATCTGGTGAAAGCAAAACAGAGATAACCTTTCAGGTCAAAGCCCTTTCATTCTGTAAAAGAGTCATAGAAACATAGAAAATAGGTGCAGGAGTAGGCCATTCAGCGCTTCAAGCCAGCACCCCCATTCAATGTGATCATGGCTGATCATCCAAAATCAGTACCCTGTTCTGGTTTTACCCCCATATCCCTTGATTCCCTTTGCCCTTAGAGCTAAATCTAACTCTCTCTTGAAAACATCCAGTGAATTGGCCTCCACGGCTTTATGTGGCAGAGAATTCCACAGATTCATGACTCTCTGGGTGAAAAGGTTTTTCCTCATCTCAGTCCTATATGGCCTAACCCTTATTCTTAAGCTGTGACTCCTGGTTCTGGACTCCCCCAACATCGGGAACATTTTTCCTGCATCTACCCTGTCCAATTTCTAAGAATTTTATATGTTTCTATAAGATTCATTGGATCTTATAGAAACATCTCCGATCAATTGGAAACAATTACTCTGTTCCTCTTTCCACAGATGCTGCCTGACCTGCTGAGTGTTTCCAGCGTTTTCTAAACATATTTACCTTCCCTGGATTCATTCTGCATAAAAATAACGTACAGATGTACCAGTTATGGGCAGGAAGACTAAAGACTAATGTCAAGTCCAAAGTGTGAGGCCTTGAAAATAATTTAAAAAGCGGTGGCACAGTGGCGCAGCGGTAGAGTTGCTGCCTCACAGCCCCAGGGGCCCGGGTTCAATCTTGACTATGGGTGCTGTCTGTATGGAGTTTGAACATTCTTCCTGTGAATGTGGGTGTTTTCTCCGGGTTCTCCAGTTTCCTCCCACACTCCAAAGACTTACAGCTACGTAGGTTAATCGGCTTCCGTAAATTGTAAATTGTCCCTAATGTGTAGGATAGTGCTAATGTACGGGGTGATTGCGGGTCAGCATGGACTCATTGGGCCAAAGGGCCTGTTTCCCCTCTGTATCTCTAAAGTCTAAAGACAGGCTCCCTCTTGAACCTATTCAACCAATCAATAAGCTCATCTGATTTTTAAGTTCAATTCACCATTATTATCTCCTTGCAATCAGTTTTCCAATCACTTCTCCCAACAATGTATTCAAAAACACTGCTTCCACTGTTCTTTGAGTAACAGATTTCGAAAGCCTCATGTTTCTTTGAGAGCAAAAATTAACCTAATCTGCCTTAAATTGGCAACCTCTTATTTTTAAACAAAACATAAAGTCCTGGAAGAACTAGCGGGTCAGGCAGTATCTGTGGATGGAATGGACAGATTATATTTCTGGTCGGGACGATTCTTCCAACACACAGGTAATATTTCAGGTCAGGACCCTTCTTCAAACTGACAGATGATATCTTGGGTCTAGGCCCTTCTTCAGAGATGACATTTTGATTCGGGATGTTGCCTGACCTGCTGAGTTTCACCAGCATCTGCAGTTTCTGGTGTCTCTTCTTATTAAATCCTAGTAGATTTAGATTAGATTCACACATAGGAGGAAATATATTTTCCTCATTCCCCTTCCCTCCACCCCTCTTATGATCTTATCTATTCCCACCTGACCCTTCTTCAGTCTGATTACAGCGGAGAGCAGGAAGAAGGATTCAGACCCGAAACGTCACCTATCCACGTTCTCCGGGGACGCTGTCTGACATGCTGAGTTACTCCAGCATTTTGTGTCTCTCATTGGTATTATCGGATTTATGGGATTGGAAAGTCAGGAATATGGAGTCAGATGGTCAGGGATGCAGAAATGTTGAAGAGTAGACGGTGTCGGGAATCTCGGGGAATGGAAGGGACATGAATTGGGAACATTGGAGAATTGGAGGGATAGCAGTGGTTGGTGGAAAGAAAGAGGTTTTCTCATTAGTATTGAATGCCTTCAGCCGCATGAACCCTGCAGCAGTTGCCCCTCACAATGCCGTCACCTGCTTCCCTCTGCCAGTTTACTGCCCCTGAACTGCAAAATACTCCATTTCAAGGGGAAGTATCCCCCATCTCTGCTCAATTAAACCTGTCCCTTCCCACTCACCCCTTCTGTACTCAACTAAACTTGTCCCTGCTCACCTTCTCCATCATGGTCTGGTTTGGCTCAGCCACCAAGCACGACACCTGGAGGCTGCAGCGAATCGTCCGATCAGCTGAGAAGGTTATTAGCTGCAACCTTCCCTCCATTGATGAACTGTACACTGCAAGGGCCAGGAAGTGAGCGGGCAAGATCATCTCTGACCCCTCTCACCCTGGCCACAAACTCTTTGAATCACTTCCCTCTGGAAGGCGACTCCAGACTGTCAAAGCTGCCACAGCCAGACATAAAAATAGTTTTTGTCCACGAGTAGTTGCTCTACTCAACAGCCAAAAATCTGTAGCCTCCCTTTGATCTGGTATTTTGTTGGTTCACATGCTTGATCAATGGTGTTTTATCATTCAAGTTTTATTATTATTAATGTTTAGTGTTTTCTGAGTCATTCGTAACTGTCACTGTATGTCATGTTGTTACTTGTGGGCGGAGCACCAAGGCAAATTCCTTGTATGTGAATACTTGGCCAATAAACCTACTTACTTACTTACTTACTTAAAGCTGTCCCTGGTTTGAAGAAGGGTCTCGACCCAAAACATCACTCATTCCTTCTCTCCAGAGATGCTGCCTGTCCCGCTGGGTTACCGGCATTTTTGTGTCTATCTCCTGCTCAACTAAACCGATCCCTCCTCAACTAAACCAGGACATTTTCAGCAAATCTATTTTGCATCCTTTCCAGGATTTTGATATTTTCCCCACTACAGGCTCACAACTGGACATAATGTTCTCCCCGCAGCCTAAACATTGATCAGTACTACTTTTGCATTGCCTCTTTGTTTTTTATGAAACCTTGAGCTTTATAGATTGTTTATATTGTTTTTGTCAGCTTTCAAAAAAATGTCTGAAAGGCTAAAGTTCTCTGCTTTATGGTATGGTGTATAACTCTGCACCAAATTCCTTGTTCTAAACTGTTTCACCCCATTTTCATCTGCAGTAATTTTATCAATAACCTGACATAGAGCAGTGATGATTAGCTTTAGAGTCGAGCTGGAGGAATGTGAAGGAGCAGAGGGATTTGCCAAAGGAGTGGTTGAGGGGAGGAAGAGGCTCCAATGAGTCATAAACATGGGCGTAACCAATTGCTCCAAACGGCCTGTGTTGTGCTGTGTGTTCACAGTTTTTTCTTGAAGTTACTCCAACAGTATTGTGCTACCAAAATAAAGGCTTAATATTTATAATGCCAGGATGTCCCACATTATTTGTACAATCAAAAAAGTTCCCTTTTAAAATGTTGGTCCTGTAGTAATCAACAGGACACAGCACCACCATATGCACAGATCCAACAATTGGTTGCGTGATAATATTGATACAATCTTGACACAGATTCCATGAACATTTTCGCAATTCAGGATGCAATTCTTTAAAAAGCCCAAATGCCTTGGCGTACTTGGTGTTCCATAGCATGCTTGCAGAAATTGGATGGAGTCTTTGGTAGGCACTAAAGGCACACTTCGCTAAACAGAGTGAAACTCTCATCTTTACCTCTGTTGCCTGAAAGCGTACTGTGCTGATCAGGACTGTGCTCCACTTTGATCTCACACTGAAGTGGGTCTTTATTGGAGGCTTGGAACCTGCCTCGGTGCAATAATAGAGACATGCTAACCTGCTCTACTGAGGGAGTTCACGCACCTGTTTACACCCATTCCTCAATGTTTGTTGTTGAGGCACATTTGGAAAATGTGTTTTAGTTTAGTTTAGTTTAGATATACGGCGCGGAAACTGGCCCTTCGGCCCCCCAAGTCTGAGCTGACCAGCGATCCCCGCACACTATCACTATCTTACACATGCTAAGGACAATTTACAATTTTACCAAGCTAATTAGCCTACAAACCTGTATGTCTTTGGAGTGTGGGAGGAAACCGGAGCACCTGGAGAATACCAATGCAGGTCACGGGGAGAGCGTGCAAACTCCATGCAGACAGCCCCCGTAGTCAAGATCGAACCTGGGTCTCTGGCGCTGTAAGGCAGCAACTTTACGCTGGGCCACCGTGCCGCCCAAACTTTAAGCAATATTTTGTAAATCGAGGAAATTGAGGAATGACTTGTAAGGCTGATTGCTTTACGGATCATTGTCACACTTTCTTATTGATGTCCTCAGACTAACCTCCCTACCCCGGCTCTGATGAACTCCACAGCAGATCTAATCCCAAGTATCAACATAATAGTGTCCACAACTCACAACCTCCACTCTCTGCAAATGGGGGAGATCATAGAAGGAAGACCTGTGTGTACGTTTCCTCACACCAGACCTGTTCCTGTTGCACGAGACACCTCGCGCCTCATGTATGATGGACTATCAATGCCTGGGTCATTCACCCAAAACTAGCTTGTCCTCACCCAGCACAGTTTAATCTGTGTTTTCAGGAGTGTGGACAGATTTTTTTTGCCCAGTGACGAGCATTGTACCACAAATAAAACTGTCAACTGGAGGGAGATCTCCTGTTTTCACTGAATGTGGTCACAGGTTCAATTCCCTCCACTCGAGAGGGTAGATTAAGCCATGTTATTTTTCTAAAATTAGCAGCCCTTGAGCAATGCATAACTGAATAATTTTACCTGATACTTACTCACTTGACAGGATTTGGCCCTTGAGGGTGTGTAGTATACTGCCAGAGCAGGGTGATTACGATGCACATACTTGTGGAAGCAGCAAGCCTCTGCAGCAACCTTGCATTCCATTACATTTCAAGCCTGTGGGGTAGAAGTAGGCCTCTTGTGCTGAAGGGGCCTTCACTGAGAATTGAGACCACTTTTAGCATTGGTTGAAGAAGATAAAATCAAAATCAGTCTGCTGCTGAGGAACATCTGTTGACTTTCATCCAAATTGCTCTCTTGCACTGAAATAATATCAAAATGGCTTTTCACTTACATATACACAGCTGCGATTTTACCAATGAAGTTGATGGGGGTGTTTGCTCCCGTTATCCTCTGTTCTCTCTACCTCCCACATGGCTCATAAAGTCGTAAGGAATAGGAGTGGAATTAGGCCATTCGGCCCATCAAGTCTACTCCGCCATTCAATCATGGCTGATCTATCTCTCCCATCTAACCCCATTCTCCTGCCTTCTTCCCATAACCTCTGACACCTGTACTAATCAAGAATCTATCCATCACTGCCTTAAAAATAACCACTGATTTGGCCTTCACAACCTTCTGTGGCAAAGAATTCCACAGATTCACCACCCTCTGACTACAGAAATTCCTCCTCGTCTTCCTACAAAAAAGGTCCTTTAATTCTGAGGCTATGACCTCTAGTCCTAGACTCTCACACTTGTGGAAACATCCTCTCCACATCCACTCTATCCAAGCCTTTCACAATTCTATTGCAGGCTACTCAGCCCCTCTGATCTGCTGTGTCATTTCCTCAGACCATCCTGTTCCCCTTCTCCGGTATTAGCTAACGTTGTGCTGCTCTGGGACCCCCGGTCTCACTGTTTTTTCTCCGATGTGGTTTTCTCCGCAGGGAGTTCCAGTGGATTTCCCACCTGCCGGTCAGTGGAGTCCTGGACAAGCAGACAGTCCACCAGATGGCCGTGCCGCGCTGCGGAGTGCAGGACGTCGGGAGCCACGGGAGCTGGGAGGGGCGAGTGGAGGCCCTCTTCCTCGGCCGAGCTGGGGAATCCCGGCGGGTGAAGCGCTACTCACAGCAAGGTAAACTCTGGTGTACGAAGGAACTGCAGATGCTGGTTTAAATCGAAGATGGACACAAAAAGCTGGTGTAACTCAGCGGGACAGCCAGCATCTCTGACTGGGGAGAAGGAATAGGTGACGTTTCGGGACTGAAGAAAGGTCTCGACCCGAAGCGTCACCCATTCCTTCTCTCCAGAGATGCTGCCTGTCCCGTTGAGTTACTCCAGCTTTTTTGTGTCCAGCTAAGGTAAACTCTGGCCTGGGCCCTCGATCCCCTGACAATGGCAGCGTGAGGCAACAAAGCTTTAAAATGTCCTGACAGGGGGTCGAGGACTGAAGCATTAGCTGTTTCTCTCTCCATACATGCTGACTGCCCTGCTCAGTGTTTCCAGCAGTTTCTGTTTTGATTTCAGATTCCCACCATGTGTTTTGCTTTAAATTTTCAAGGCTTTAATCAGTAAGGAGTATGGACGCATATATGAAGTGAGGAAAGAAAGTCAGTGATTTGTGTTGCTAGTATTTCAACATGAGCTTCTGCATTTTAAACACTTTGGCTCACGTTTAAAATGAAGAAATACAGAACGGCGGGATTGTGACAATGAAAATCTTATCCGATTAATTTAAATCTCACAGATGCTAGTCCTCACAGATTTCTAGTGCTCTGTGGACAACACTGCTATGTGATAGTCCCTCGAGCTGGAGGTGCCAGTTGTTCATCAAGTACTTGGGCTGTGAGTGTGGGAAGGAACTGCAGATGCTGGTTTAAACCAAAGATATACACCAAAAGCTGGAGTAACTCAGCAGGTCAGACAGCCTCTCTGGAGGAAAGGAATAGGTCACATTTCGAGTCGAGACCCTTCTTTGCTGTTGCTTGCTGAAGCCTCTGTTCCTCCCAGTGCTCATCTCCCAGGTTATATTGGATAGCAGTTGCCAGCAGCTCCATGTTTCCAAGTGTCAAGGCAGCTACACTCCTATCGGTTTAATCAAGTTCAGTTTGGAAAACTGTCAACACTGCCCGCTCTCCGTTTACATTGCAAGTGCACCAGAGAGAACTAGTTTACAACCCTAGAGCCGTGCAGTGGTTTCAATTTAAGGAGTGATTTTTAATGCATTATTTGCCAAGTTTTGTCGCTTCTCCTGAACGTGCTGAGCCACACTCTCCCCGAACCAACACCCAACACGGACCTGTGGAAGAAGCCTTCTCTGCACCATGCCTGCAAATCCCTTCATCCACTTCTTGTGAGAAGGATGGAAGATTACTTATATTCAGGAAAGTCTCAGAGAACTGCACCGAGAACTGCACCGAGAATTCTAGATCTCAGTTGAAATTAGAAGGAAGTGATTACATCAGTTTCTTGATTATAAAAAGCAACTGGGTCATTACTGAATATGGAATGGGGAAACAAAAGATATCAAAATGTTGGTTGGGCAGCCTTACTCTATTTGTTTTACTAGATGAAATCCTGATATTCACCCCTATACCAGGATTTTACAGCCTGGTATCGGGATGAATCCTACATTTTAGGGAAGAGCCGGGTCTCCATTTGATATTTCCATATGACATGGAAGAAAGCCATTCGGCCCGTTGATCCTTTGGCAGCTTGCAAGGCAATCACATTACCCATTCATTTCTCCTGTGACCTGTTCTGCTTATATTCCCATCAATAACCCCCGGAGAGAACATTGGAGACATTTGCCAATTCACCAACCAATCTTCACGTCTTTGAGACCCAGACAGCACCGGAAGTCAGGATGAAGCATGAACGCTTGACCAGTAATGACACGTAGAGATGGTGTACAGTGGCCTTGGTGGGTCTTTAGGCTTGGTGGATTGCTAACCCATACCTCTGTTCCAGTAACATTCCCACAACACCACTTTTGTACAGACACCCTGTGCCTAATGAAGCTACCTGGACATAAGGTCATAAGTTATAGGAGCAAATTTCGGCCATTCGGCCCGTCAAGTCTACTCTGCCATTCATTCATGGCTGATCTATCTCTCCTTCCTAACCTCATTCTCCTGCCTTCTCCCCATAATCCCTGACATGCCAATGACCACACTGTGGCTGACACTAAGCAGAGTTGACCATCTCAATGCTGCTGCAGCAAATATCCCAGTGGACCTTGGAGACATGAGAAAAAACATCACTGGCTGTTAGATGGCCCTGCAGGATATTAGGACCAGTATTTAGCTAAGACTGTTTTCTCTTAAGAAGATTTTCCATCAATTTTCATACCAAGAGGCCTGTTCAAACCTGAACACCTATAATTTTCAACGTGTGGTGAACACTTCAGTAACATTACACACGAGAGGGTTCCCCTGTGTCAATCCATCTCCCAACCTCCTGCTGTCCAGACCTGCTGTAGCCTGCAGACTCCCTGATATGTTGGTGCTTGCGGATAAAACTCCATTCCATGCCATGGTTTGGATGCCTTTCCTTCAGGGATCTTTACATTCTTCACCTTTTCACCTAAATCAAAACAGTTTATTTGAAACAAAACTCAAGTCAGACCTATAGCAAGAAGTGGAGTGGAAATGTCTCAAACTCTTATAAGCACAGAATTTTGGGTCACTATTGTTATCCCCATTTTTTTGTCTCGGCAAATTACCACGGTTCCTTTGTTAAATTTCCATTCTCGTTGCTATCAATTCCTACTCTCTGAGTCTTAAAGTTATGGGTTCAAACTCCCCTCCAGTGTACAGTCAAATAATTTCCACCTTGATAGAGCGCTGCATGGTCAGGGTTGTTGAATTTCTCTGGAGAAATAAAAGCAGCCTGCATTTTCAGGCTGATTTTATACTGTAGGTTCTGAAGGACAATGCAAGGAAGAGGAGAGTATCCTGGCCGGCATTACTTCCTCAATCAACACCGGAATGCTCAGAACCACTCATTTATGCCATTCGCCATTTGTGGCCTCTTTCTTTGTGTGAACTGAGGTCTGCTTTTGCTTACATAACAGTGTCTGAACTCTGAATGTATTTTCCCTGGGTCATGCAGTCAACTCGCACTGGGGAGTGATGAGGTTGCTTCGGAAATATGAATGAAATCGAGCAAAGCTGGGTGGTTATCACGTGGTTAGTTTCCTGCCAGTGGGGATGGTAGGAGATCTTAATCCCTCATAATATCCTAGTTTGCTTTGCAGCCAAGTTCTTTCTTTTGGGACAGCCAATTTGTGCAAAGCAAGCTCCCTCAAATGGCCATGAGATTAATACCAGACAGTGGGCGGCACAGTGGCACAGCGGTAGAGCTGCTGCCTCACAGTGCCAGAGATCCGGGTTCGATCCTGACTATGGGTGCTGTCGGTGCGCAGTCTGTACCTTCTCTCTGTGACTGCATGGGTTGTCTCCACATGTTTCTGGGTTCCTCCCACATTACAAAGTTGTGCAGATTTGTACGTTAATTGGCTTCTGTAAATTGCCCCAAGTGTGTAGGATGCAAAAATGGGATAACACAGAACTAGTGTAAGGGTGATCAATAGAAGGCGTGGACTCAGTGGGCTGAATGGCCTGTAGCCATGCTGTATCTCTAAACTCTAAACAATCTGTGTGGCCACAAAGTGCAGCTTTAAATTGTGACACGGTGAATTATCAATCTTCCCTGACAGGACAAATGGGGTTTGATTAGATGTCTCACCTACAGCAGTGCAACACTCCCCAGGCCTGCTTTTCCTTCACTACAGATTAGAGCTAAATTCCAGAGTACGGTACTAGATTGACAGTCAGTCAACACAGATGAGTGTACAAGTTGAAGGATAAGTCCCTAACCCTGGAGAATAAGAGATTTTGGCTATTGCACCATGTTTTAATTTAGGCTTCTGCCAAGACTGTTTGCTCTTCTGCAGCGAAGGTGTTGGATGTTGAAAGATGGGCGTGTTTGCCCTTGGCTTGCTTTGGGAACTAATCACCAAAAGAATGCAGAACCTGTTAAAAAAATATTTGAAGTGATATGGAATTTCACATCCTCGCAGCACCAAGCAGAGTCAATAGTTTTTACTCGCTGGTCATTCTTGGCATGTTGAATTGATTTAATATTTCTGCCACCCCACTGATATATTATCACATATGTGGGGAAAGGGTACTTTTGAGAGATCTCTTTCTACCATTGACTGGGTTTTGGTGTGCTCCTGGTACATGCCCCTCAATGTCATGTGAAAGACCTTGCCTAAAAAAGAGTGTGGTAAATTAGTTCCAAGACTGGATCATAGGACAATTATTCCTAAGTCTTTTAGTTGTTGTCGGTGGGGTGCACAGAGGTCAGTCAGCTCTCTGTCACCTTGCTGTTTGTAATATATATTAATGATTCAGCCCCAATTGTAAAGAGGCACGATGAACATTTTGGCAGATTATATGAATGTTGATTTTATGGTTGACAGTCAGGAGGAAGGCTGTTGGCTGCAGGAAAGTAGGGACATAATAATAATAGTAATCATAATAATAAATTTTATTTATATAGCACGTTTAAATCAACTCGTGTTGAAACTAAAGTGCTTTACATAGAAGAAATAATTAAGTTTCCGTACATCCATAGAAAAATGTTAAAAAAAGGAGAAATGACACAACACATTATAGAATTTAACATGAACGTCCCCCCACAGCAAAATCAAAATTCTCCGCTGTGGGGAAAGGCACTGGAAAGTTCAGTCCTCTTCCTCTGTGATCACCCGAGGTCGGGGCCTTATTGTGGCCTCCGCAGCCAGTCCGATGTTATAGGCCCTCTTGCCGGGAAGATGGAACTCCGGCGTCGGGTGAACACTCCTCAGCCGCTTGGAATGTCTGGAGCGGCCGCTTCCTCCCCGGCACCCGAAGTCCCGAAGTCCTGAGGCCGCGCTGGTTGGAACTCCGACTCTGGCGATCTCGGGTCCCAGGCTCCGTGGTATTTTAAATCCAGCACCGCCCGCGGCTGGACGCCCGCAGCCACAGCTCCTCGGATGTTGGAGTCGGCGGTCACAGCACTCCGGAGCTTACCGCACGGCGACCCGGGTAGGGCATCGCCCGCTCCGTGATGGTGTCCCAGCGCTGTGCCACCGCCGAAGCTGTGTTTCCGGCTGGTCCCGACAGGAAACGCCGCTCCAGTCCGATGGTAGGCCGCGAGGAGGGGGCGAAGAAGCAGCTCATAGAAACATAGAAACATAGAAAGTAGGTGCGAGAGTAGACCACCAGGCCCATCGAGCCCGCACCGCCATTCGCTCATGGCCGAACACTAAACAGACACCCTTACCCACAAACAGTAGACACAAGACACAGAACACAAGACACTACCCTCCCCTTTATATCGCTATCACCCCTCTCCACCCCAAGAACCGCGTGATCTCCTGGGGGAGGCAAAAAACCGGATAAAAACCCAGGTCCAATTCGGGAAAAAATCCGGGAAATCCGCCTCTCCGACCAGGTAGGAACTCCGCCTCCCCGACCAGGTAGGAACTAGGAAATAAAGTTTCCCCCTTCCCCTCCCCCCAACCACCACATAAAAGAAGACCTCCTACAAACAATTTGTTTTTAACAGGACTAAAAATAAAAATTGCAGGCAGAGCAGCCATACACAACGGCGCCCCACTCCTGCAGTCCGCCATCTTGTTTGGACGGTTTGGTCTGTTGAGTAGCAAATGGAATTTAATCCAGAGAAGTGTAAGGGGATGCATTTTGGGAGCTTCAATAGTGCAAGAGAATAGACAATATATGGCAAGATATTGAGGGATGTGAAGAAGCTATGGGACCTTGGAGTGTACGTTCACAGATCCTTAGATGCATAAACTGGATAAAGGCTTACGAATATTTGTTATTAGCAGAGCATAAACTATGGATTCAAATATGTGGATATGTTAATAATGACCGTCTTAGAGCATTGGAGAAGGAAAATCTAAATTTGGGGAACCAGGATGTAAAGGTGGTTTGGGTAATGTTTAAAAAAAAACCTTGAAAAGTCATCAATGGAAGTGATATACTAGCTGTTGAGCAGTTACCATGTGGTAAAACAGAGTATATAAGAAAAACTTAGTGGGAGCTTGCCAGGAGATAAGGCAATAATCATGGGGGATTTTTCATCTACATGTAGACTGGGAACATTGGCTTGGCAGAGAACGTTTGGACGAGCAGAGTTTTTTCAGGGTGATTTCTCAGAAGAACATGTTTTGGAGCCAGCTAGGGAACAGGCTGTACAATAATTAATGGGCACATCATGTAGAAGTGATCTTTATATGATTGAGTGTGACATTCAGTTTGAGGGTGGGGGGAGGGGGAGAATGGACTCGGGTTTAGTTATTTAAACGTAAATAAAGTCAATTATTGGGGCGTGAAAGCAGAGTGAGCTAAAAATGTGGTTAAGGGATTGTTAAGTAGAAATCCAGTGGGGGACATTTAAAGGGACCCTTTTGAATACACAAAATGGATATATTCCACCAAAAAGAAAAATTCCAAGGGAAGGATCCACCTTTCCTGGTTAACAAAAACATTCTATTCAAAAGAGCCAGGTACCACAAGAGACTGCAGAACTTTATTAGCTCTGCTTCTCTCACTACAGACGTCACCTGACCTATTTCATGTGTTTTCAATTTTATTTATAATACCACCTTATCTAATAACATAGAAAATAGGTGCAGGCGTAGGCCATTCGGCCCTTTGAGCCAGCACCACCATTCAATATGATCATGGCTGATCATCCAAAATCAGTACCCCGTTCCGGCTTTTTCCACATATCCCTTGATTCCCTTAGCCCTAAGAGCTAAATCTAACTCTATCTTGAAAATTGCAATTTCACCCCACACCCTTGCTACTCGTGTGGCCCACTGGTGTGAAATCCATTCTCTAATTTTGAGGGGTGTCTCCACCACACTCTGTCCCCCATATCCAGCGGTGGAGGGACCCTAGACTGTCGCTCTCCCCCACAGATCCTTGGCGTTAGCTGCACCAAGCTTCAGTGAGTCCCTCAGCACGTACTCCTGCAGTCTGCAGTGGGCCAGTCGGCAACATTCCCCGACGTACATCTCGCTCTGCTGGGAGGTTAACAAAGCTCGGGCAGACCAAAGAGTTTCATGTCCCCAGAGCCCTGGAGCAGAGGCACCAGGCCTGTGCAACCCCCATCCTTGGTTATGGCTGTATGGGTTGAACCTCACTGTTTGCCTGCTATCCAGTGTCACTGGCTGGAGGAGATTGTTTCAGCAGCTGTCAGGCCCCAGGGAGTGAACAGACCCTTGGAAGTGACGAAAACCAACATTGTTGAAAAAAACCCGTCAAAGCTGATTAATTCTGGAGCTTTGGGAATTGCTGTCAGGAGTCTAGGTGTCCAAGCATTCCTGGGAAATTTTGGAAAGGATGTTTGTGGACAGTGATTAGAAGCAGCAGGAATCTCTGTGTAAGCAGTACATTTCCTAGCTTGGGGAATTGGGAGCCCCGAACATTTGCCACAAAATTCTTGCCGTGCAAATCCAATTGAGGGCTCGGAACTGATCAATTTGATTTTAGTTTTTGCTGTGGTATTTAGAAATAAAGAACTGAAATCTCACTTGGCCGAAAGCTGCTTTCGAGGTTCGTTGGTGCATTCTGTGGAATTGTTTCGGAGTGAGTAAAGACATTAAAAATTATGATTCCTGACCTTATCAGCACTATTATCAGGAGTCCTTCAAATCACTCATTGTCTGTGCTGATAGAACTGAGGCACACTGAGCAAGGAAGTCAATGGTTGGTTTTACCCTAAGTCTTTATGGATCTCAACTTACACAACATGGGCTTATAACAGCTCCAGACAATGTAAAAATCAGCAGAGCTGCAGGCTTGATATGTAGTGGCTACTGGTGAAACGTATGCAGGGGCAAGATTGGTTTTAGATTTTCATCATCATCATCATTGTTGAAAACATTAGCGACTCAGTGGTGCTGGTTTCCGGCGGGATCGGTGACGGACACACCACACATCTCTGTCCTCCACTTCCGCCGTTGGAAGTATAGGATTTTGGTGTGTATGCTTTATCATCATTCCTTACAATGCTATGTACGACAGTGATCACAACTTCTACTGAAGTGTGGATAGCCGTTGGCTCGCTAGAAGCTCATCCGCCCTTTATAGATTTTGCTATAACTTAATCTACAAAAAAGGTTTAAGCTAGGTTTTGTTCTATAGGAAAGTGATTTATTTTCTTCTAGCCTGCTCACTGCAAATTCATGAGAGCAACTAATTCTTAGTCCATGGCCTTATAAATCATACCACATCCAATGATTGAATCAGGTATGGTGCTGAAGGATCTTGACAGGGTGACCATAGAGAGGATGTTATCCCTTGTGGAAGAATCTAGGACCATGGGTCACTGTTCAAAAATAAGGACTTGCCATCTTAAGGCAAATATTAGACTACTTTTTCTCTCGGAACCTCATGAGTCTCTGGAACCCTATTCTTCAAAGTGGAGCAGACTAGATCACCGACCAGTGTTACTGTCTCTGATCTAATTTCAAGTTGCCATTGGTTTCCCTCTCTCTCCGTTTCCTCCCCCTTCCCAGTTCTCCCACCAGTCTTACTGTCTCCGACTACATTTTATCTCTATAACGTCCATTCCCCTGACATCAGTCTGAAGAAGGGTCTCGACCCAAAACGTCACCCATTCCTTCTCCAGAGATGCTGCCTGTCCAGCTGAGTTACTCCAGCATTTTGTGCCTATCATCGGTTTAAACCAGCATCTGCAGTTCCTTCCTACACAATACTCCAAGTGTGGCCTAACCAGTGTTTTGTGATCTTGCAATATAATGTCCCAACTCTTAAGGGCCTGTCCTACCAGCATGCGACTGCATGCGGCTAGCGCGACCTAACGTGGTCGCTTGAGCCGTACGGCCTCGCGGGGCCGGTCCCACTTCGATCGCCGGAGGCGTATGGAGTTGTGCGGGGCTGGTCCGGACATCGCGCGGGGCTCCGAAAAACTGACACTGTCCAAAAATTCCGCGCGGCAACGGCCTGCCGGCCCGCAGCCGCATTGAGGCCGTACGCAGCGCCTCGACGGGCATACGCAGCGTCTTGACGGTGTACTCCTAGCGCGTGGCGTTGCGCGATGACGTCACCGCCCGGCGTGCCGTTGCGTGATGACTTAATCGCCCGACGCCGTGCGACGTCCAAATTCAATAGACTTGGACCCCATGATCTCTCTGTTCATCAAAATTCCTTAGCACTCTACCATTTAATGTACATGTCCAAGCCTGAATGGACTTCCCAAATTGCATCACCTTGTACCTGTCGAGATTAAATTCCATCTGCCGATGCTTTACCCAGCTTTCCATCTGATCCATATCCTGCTGTAGCCTTAGACGATCTTCCTTGCTAAGCACACCACCACCAATTTTCATGTCTTCTGCAAACTTGTGAATCTTATCTCCAAGCCGTTAATATATATTACAAACAGCAAAGATTCCAGCACCGAACACTGCAGTACATCGTCAATTTGAATGTTACTCAAAGTCCTGGCTCCCAAGGTCAAGGTGTTAAGAATTTTCTAATCCTCGAAGTTAGTCCATAAAAAGTTTTTTTCATTGAAACAATGAAGATTTTAGTGCAAATATATTCAGTGAGAATTTCTCAGTGGGAGGAGACTGCATCTTGAGTAGTAACCATATAAACTAAATTTAGAAATAGAAGCCCCCTCTACCATTCAATAAAATGAGGGCTGATCTTTTACATTAGTGAATGCAGACAAGTAGAATTATTTTAGGACCTCGTCCACATCTCCCACACATAAATAATGGCTTTGGTCCCTAAGGGACCCATTCTTTCTCTTGCTACCCTCTTGTCCCTTGTGTGCTTATTTAATATCTTGGGAATCTCCTTAATCTAACTGCTAAGGATATTTCACGGCCTCTTTTATCCCCTTATAATTTTTTCTCAAGCACGCTCCTACATCCTCCATCTTCCCAAAGGGATTCTTTTGATTGTAGTTGCCTATACCTGTCATTTGCTTTTCCACGATCAAACTTTCAATGACCTTTGTCATTCAAATCACTAAATCTTGCCTTTGGAAGCAGTTCTGAAGTGAGTGAATGTTATCTGTTTCTACTGTAAATTAAATGACGTGCAAGTCAGGGAGTGTTTTTTCTCTACTATATTAAGGTAAGTACTTGGACCAAGACAAGCTTTAGTTCTTTTAACCTTGAGGTGCTGGGAAGGTATTGTTTGATATGTGGCAATAAATCATATATGTGGCAATAAAATAGCAATATCAAAGGATTTCTTAAATTCAAATTCCCTAAGATCATGTTGTAAAAAGACATTATCAAATGGATGTGATCAAGAAAATATTTATATAGAGCTTATAATTATTTGTCCGTAATGGTGAAGATGTCAATGGCAGTGAGATGGTTACATGAATGCACTCATTGTTCCCAATCATCTCGTTGAAGCAAAGTGCCTCAAAAAAATCTTTTGAACTAGGAATTACCTTTTGAAATACCATGTTGACTCAACAGGTTCAAATTGTACTGTTGGTATTAAGTGCATGATCTAACTTGATTCTTCAGTACACCCCGCAGGGAGTGCTCAATTACCAGAGGCTTGATTTGTTCAGAGTCTTCTCAAACCTCCTCTTGTGCTTAAAGAATCCTCATGGGTGTTTCCAAAGAAGAGCGAGAGGGTCCTTCTGCCTGGCTGGCCGACTTACATCCTCCAGCCCTTGTGTTAACTGAATGTTCTTCTCTCATGGTGTAGTTCTTATCATCAAATCTAATATTACTCAGCCAACATATATCCTTCCTTGAACTTGCTAACCTCCATGTCTTTCTCAGGGTGTTGCTTCCATTGTCAATTTGAATGTTCTTGAAAAGCCTGGCTCCCCAGGTCAATGTGTTAATAATTGTTATAATTCCTGAATTATGCCCATAATAAAATGCCAAGATTAATTTCATTAATGTAATGGGGAATTATATTCGATGGGAATTTTTAAAATAAGAGGAGATGGCATCTTGAGCAGTAAATATGTTGAATTGAGAACACATGAAATTAAAAAAACAGTAGAAACCCCTCTGTCAGATTAAGATCAGGCCTGATCATTTACCTCAGTGCAACCTTCTTGGTTAAAGTCCCTTGAGTCCCTTAATATTGAAAAATCCACCAATCTCTGCCATGAGTATACCCAGTAACCGAGCTTGCACAGCCCTCTTGAGTGAAGAAGTTAAATGATGGGCACTTACTTTGCGGGTGTGACCTCTGTTTCCAGATATGTTATACAGGGGAAACATCATCCATGCCTTTATCCTGTATAACCCCTTTATTTTCTTTGGAGGTACCAGCTATTCAGATGTAGGAATCTTGACCAAAAAACAAAGTGCTGTAGGAATTCAATGGGTCAGGTAACATCGGTGGAGAGAAATGGACAGTGTGTTGGGTCTCTCCAAAGTCCATTACAATCCCGGCAAATCTTCTCCCTCCCAGAGGCCAGGATATAAATCCCCGATCCACGTTCAGTGGGTCAATTTCTGATTCCTCCAACATGATATCATCAAGAGACACATCATCCTTTCCCCCTCTACATTCAACATTGCAAAGAGAATGTTCTTTTTTATTGGCATTTGTTCACAAGATAAGGATGTCCCTGGCAATTTATTATCTACCCTCGAATGAGAAGCCAATAAGAGTCACAGTAGCCAAGTAAGGATGGATAATTCCTATTCTGAAGTGACACTAGTGAACCAAATATTTTTGAAAATACAGAAGTTTCATGGAGATTAGACATGTTTTAAAATCTTGATTTATTTAATTACTTGAGTATAAATTCCCCATTTCCCTTTGTAAGATTTGAACTCATAACTCTGGATCAGTAGCCCAAGAATCTGACAGTTAACCTTTACTTAACCAGTCCAACACACTGTTCAGTTCAATACTGGTTCATTGCTCTCTCTCCACAAATACCCACCCCCTTCTCAAAACAATGGAAGAAGATGAAGCATCTACACTTTTACCCTCTCTTCCAATTATCCAGAATCCCAGGCACTCTTCCCACTCTTCTTCTTCTGGTCCTAATACAGAGCCTTGTATAAACCAAACAAAGTAGAATGAAGGTTGGTAATTCCTCAGCCACTGCTGATCATTGTCCATGAACTGGATTAACACCCTATCATTGCAGGGCACCATTTTGTTGACAATTGGGAATTTGATACTGGGTCAGTGAGAAGATGGGGAGATGTTTCTTTGAGGAAGAGGTTAAGAGGCATTTATATTTTCACAAACACACTACATTGATGGTCTTCATCAGCTGCACGTCCTCAGTTAAGATGTCGTTTGCTCAAGCAAGGACTCACAAACTAATTCCAAACTCTCTCCAATTTGACGAGGAATCTGGAGAAATACAAGTCAAGCAATTACTTCCAGCACTGACGCTTCTACACAAACTAATTGTTTACTTAGACTGCAGTTAAAGCACAGAGAAGGCCTTATCTTCGAGGGAACGGTGATTTTTGCAAATGGGAGCAGTTCCACAACAGTTCTGTCTACACTTAATGATTTGTTAATACTAACGTTGGCTAGAGATGCATGCTTTACAACTCTGCAAATAACTAAATGCTGTCATTTTGCATTTACCAAGAAATGCAACGTGTCTGCCGGTTCCCATATCAGAAGCGAACTTCCTGATTATCTCACACAAATTGCTGTACATTCCAGAGTTCAATAGTTTGTGCCCAGTCAACCGTTATTTCCTTCCACAATCCAGCCTGGCTCCCTTTTATATTATTGGGATGGAAGACAGAAATTTGGGGCTTTCTATGAGATGATTTTCTGTAAGAGGATTTTCATGCAACTACTTTTTAAATTGAAAACCTTCCTCCAGTTCCCAATTGCTAAGGCTGCTAATCATCACTGCAGAAATTAGCTATCAGTGGAGCATTTTCTGTGATGCATGATTTGTTTGAAAACACAAGCACTCATTGTCAGGTCTCACATGTGAATAAAAATAACATTCTGATTATGTCTGGTGTTCATGAAACCACAACCCAATGAGGAAATAACCTCTGCTTGAGAGAGAATTTACAATAAGACAGCTATATTGAGAATCATACCTGACCCAGCCAAATAGCCAACAAACCTGAAGCCACTGGTTGATTATAAAGAGGAAATTCTTTGCTAGATCCTGCTGGAAGTTCCCTGTGAGACGAGTCAGCATCAGTAATGATTGTTGATATTTGTTAAATCTATATTATACTAAAACTTTTCCCTTTGTTCTCAACATTCCAAATTTCCGTGTGTATGCAGGGTTGTGTTGGCTTTCTATTAACCTCCTTAATTTGTATCTTCTTCCAAAACGCTTGGCTACAGCCTTCCCATTTTCAGACATGCCACTCACATTTTCCCCCTCAATGGGATAAACATCTTCCCGTTGCATTCCAACCTATATTTCCAACGTTTTAAAAGTTTTAATAGTTTATTTCAAAAAATTAACTGCTTTTCAGTGGGAGACTTGCAGCACTCTCCATTGATGATGTCACAGTGCCATCTCACAGACGTCCAATCACAGTGGATCTCATTTACATATGACATCACAATGGGACTGGGGTGGGAGATTGCAACCGTCACGTGTTTACACAAATGCAATCAACGTGGCGTGCACAATCAAATGAGATAAAATAGAACAAGTTGTCCTCCCCCTCCTTCTCTACCCCCCTCCCTCTCCCTCTCCAACCGCACCTGCGCAGTTGTGGGCTATGCGTGAGTGGATAGGACGGGGGATGGGGGGAAAGGAGCAAATGAATAATATTAATCTAATATCAAGGGGGGGGGGGGTTAGTGTGTGTGTGTGACGCCGCAGGCTTCCCCCGCCCCCCCTCCCCACAACCGCGCATTGAGGGGATGGGACCCAACGGGTCCCACTTGGTCTAGTACTCATTAAAACCCAGGGTAGTTGCAGAGTGTATTAGAGTTAAGGGCCTGTCCCATGGGCAGGCGATTCCAGGCGGCAAGCGCGATTTCCCCGGAAGCGGGGGCTGCACGGCTGCTGCGCGGGTGCCACCGTATGGCCCCTCCCATGAGCATGCAACTGCGCGGAGGTCGAGTGTTTACCGTACGGCCTGTCCCACGAGCATGCGAATGCATGCGGCGAGCGCGGCGTCGGGTGATGACGTCATCGCGCAACGCAATGCACTAGCCTACTCCATCGAGACGGTGCGCGGCGTCCAGGCGGTGCTCGCGGCGTCCAGGCGGTGCTCGCGGCGTCAAGGCGGCAGCAGGGCGGCAGGCCGTTGCCCCACGGGATTCTTGGACAGTGTCAGTTTTTCTGAGCCCCGTGCGGTGTCGGGACCAACTACATACGGCTCCGGCGATCTATGTGGGACCGACCCCGCGGCCCCCGCGCGGTCCCCACTTCCTGTTAGGCCGCGCTTACCGCCTGGAATCGCCTGCCCGTGGGACAGGCCCTTTAGTCTCAACGAACAGATAATCATCAGGGTGAGATGAGTAGAGATGTATTTCCGTAGTGGTTTTTCTGTGCATACCTGCATTTGTGATCACATCTTCAGCTTTAAGTTGCAGAATTCCACCTCTGAACCTCAGCACTTTTCCTTGCTCCATTGACAAATGCCTTAAATAACACTTTATTCTTTGAACTTTTAATTATAGCTTCACCTCTCTCCATGCCACAGTGGCAATTTTGTCTGATTATGTGCCTGTTCAATTCATTGAAACATTTTTACTTGCTCAGGCCGATATAGAAGTGGAAGTTGTTGTTGCACGTGTTTCCCAAGGTGTAAATGGGCAGCTATTATTGTTGTTTGCCCTAACAAAGAATTGGCTTGGCAGATCTCCTGCCGTGGAGTACAACGACCGCGGGCTCAAGCCTCACCATTCATGATCCAAGTGAAGTTTAAGTGCAATATTAAGGGGGTGCTGCATCATTGAAAGCGCCAGCTTTGGAAAGAGATGCCAATTTACAGCCGTGTGGTCCCCAAGGGTGAACATAAAAGATTCCACAGCACTTTTGTAATGAAAAGTTGGGAGATCCTCCCAACTCCAGCCTAATTCAATTCTTCAGCTAGCTGCAACGGATGGGAGAGTGGTTCTATATCTCTCACACTATTGTCTGTAGGAGTATCTGTTTAAACTGGCAGCATCTTTCCAAGGTTACAAAAGTAATTTGTTGCTCTAACGGAGAGTTGGGCAACCTCAGCTCAGGCAGAGGACTGCACATGGGCTCACGGCGGCATTTAATTCTGATGCACATTCTGAAGTGTTTAGAATGGTCACCCGTGCAGTAAAGCAACTGGCTACGATACGATACAACAGAACTTTATTTATCCCAGGAGGGATTTGTGATCTGAGTAATCTGACTGTGCCTTTCCTTCCTTCTCTTCAGGAGAGAAGTGGTACAAACACGACCTGACATACAGGATTATAAACTGGCCCAGGTACCTGGAGCAACACCGAGTGCGGTTGGCGGTGAAAACGGCCTTTGAGCTGTGGAGCAATGCGTCGCCATTGGCCTTCCGGGAGGTGATGGATGGCCCCGCTGACATCCGACTTGCCTTCTACCAGGGCGAGCACAATGATGGGATCGGCAACGCTTTTGATGGACCAGGTGCTGACTGCTGTCTCATCGTAAGATTCATATTTAACATGCAGTCTTAAGTACTGTCCACCTTCAGGTGCCGAACCCAAAGTAATAAAACACTGGCGAGGCCAGGGCTGGAGTACTGTGTATGGTTCTGGCTGCCACATCAAGGCATCAGAGAGGGAACAGAGGAGATTGACGGGGATGTTGCCTGGGGTGGAGTGTTTCCATTATGAGGAGAGACTGAATTTGTTTTCCTTGGAAAGGAAGAGGCTGGGAGGGGGATGCAATAGCGGCAATAGTGGCATACAAAATTATGAGGGTCATGTACAAGGTAGACATTAGAAACCTTTCTCCGTGGGCATTGAGGAGCATACGTGAGAAGGAAAGCAGGAGGGTAGGAAGGGGGTAAAGGATAACTCCAGCAGATAAGAATAAGGAGAATCTAGTGAGATTTTTAAAGATCTAGTGAAATCTTATGGGAGCCCCTCGGAAACCAAAATGGTCATCTATGTGTGGAGCCGCAGGAGATGGGCTAAGTCCAAAGTCTCCTTTGTTTTTACCCTGTGAAAGACCAAGGAACATGGGAAAGTTAATGGGGATGTCTTGAGGACAGTCTGTATTACGATCAAAGAGGCGCTGTATTCCTAGGACGAATGAAAGTAGATACATTTCCTTAAGTTATATATATCTGGGCCTGATCAGATATAACCAATTATTCTATGGGAAGCTAGAGAAAAAAAATTGTAGGAGTCCTGGCTGAGGAATATGAATTGTCATTTGACATGGATAAGGTGCCTGAACACTAAAGATGGCTAATGTTGCGCCTCTAGCAAATGACAAATGAAGGTAGTGATCGGCACACCACAGACCCTCTGGTGGCATGGGATCGGTGAACTTACCCTTTGGTTTAGGATGGTATTCTGAGTGCTAAGTTTCCAATCAAACCGTGACATTTCTTAGAGAAGAGCCTCTGTGTTTCACCATGCCCTGTTCATGGGGTTTTCCCAGCACGACTTCCGGTTTGTCCTGGCCAGTTGCACATGGATATATGGCTCCTATGGGTACCTGAAGTAACTGAGGTGCCGAGCCTCATGCCGCGGTGAAGTCTACCGGCTGGGTATAATTAGCCTACACTTTGTCCAAACTGCTTCAGCAGAACATTAATTACTGTTGGGACTTCGCAATGGTCCAGGTTGTTGACTCCAAAAGGCTACCTGTGTATTGGGTCAATCGGTTTTACAGAAAACCCGCTCTATGTGTCCTAAAGCCTTGAGCTGTGATGGTTTGAGAGTTTAAGGCTCGTGGCGAGTCACGCACTGATCTGATTTCTGATGCAGCTTTCTCTTGAAGCTGCAGTGTTCATGCTCCAGGTTTTGCTGCAGACCAAGAGCAGAATATAAAACAATCATTGTCCCCTGGTGGCATCTTTCCACCACCAGATCTCTCTGTCACAATCTTGTTTCACTCCTTGGTTCACTTCCAACATCCAAATATTTTATCTTTGAATCTTCACATACATTCACCCTTAAAGACTCTAAATCAGCTAACCACACCAACTTCATTTCAAATTATTCTTTCCCAGGCTGTGTCCACTTTGACCTATGTTGGCTCTTTATTCTCTCTCCAAAAGTCTACCGGGGGTTACAACCTGAACACAGTGGGAGTGTCCCAGCCATCTATCACTACATCAGAGGAATGTTGGCGGAAACTAACCAAACACACACGTGAAAATTTCATCCCTCATTTGTGAAAGTTGCATCAGCCAAAAGACGGATCTCAAAGAAGATTCCGGCAAGTGTCATCTCCCTCTTTTCAATCTCTCCACCTGGTTCAATGGTCCTTTATTATCACGTGTACAGTGAAATTTGATTTACCATACAGTCATACAAAAAAGCAACAAGATACAAAACTACATAAAGATTAAACATAAACAGCCACCACAGCGGCGTGAGAATCCCTAGGGCACACAGCATAGGCGAAGACCCACAGCCCTCAGTTCAATGTCCAGGCCACACACACGCTCCTTCACTGTGATGTGACTAGAGTTGTACCGACCGTTGTCACTCTCTCTGCAGTCCCCGTCCGCCCGAACAGTCAGAAAGCCGTCCACACTCGCACTAGACTCCGCGACGTCCTCATGGAGCGATGTCCCCGCAAACACCGAGATCACTGCACTCACGGCAATCCCTCCGAGTCCCCACTAGTGCAGGCAGCACGTCCATCTTGTTTTCGGCGACCTCACATTCCCCACTGTGATGGAAGGCAAAATGTATACCTTCTTCCTCCTTTTCTCCCGCGGTCGGGGCAATCGAAGCATCCGAAGTTGGGGCGATTGAAGCTCCCGCAGTTGGCGATCGAAGCCTCTGCAACGGTCTTGACCTGAAACGTCCCCTATCCCTTTTCCCCAGAGATGCTGCCTGACCCGCTAAGTTTACTCCAAGTTATTGTGTCGAGAATAGTTTTGCAATATTTATTCTCACACGGAAATCAAATTAATCTCAAGCGGTGACGGAGGCTGTTGAGCCACTAACACCATGATTCATATTTGTGAAAATATCAAGGTTTCCGTTTATTCAACTTACTTACACTTGGTTCAATTCTGAAAGACCCAATTAATCCTGAGTAACCTCCAACATTGGAATGACGAATGGATAGTTGAAACCCTCTGGGCACGATTCAGGAAATGATGTTTTAAGGGATGGGGATGTGGGTGATGTGTGGTATTTGTCTCTGGAACCAGTGCAAGTGATAAAAGGCTTGATGTTCCACCTGGGATTTGTACAATGGTGGTTTTGGACCACACAACATTGTGTATTGAGCAATCTATACAATGTTCACTTTTTTAAAATCATACTTACTTATTATTAGAAAATTATGTTTGGCTTCTGGAAATCCCACTGTTGAGCTGACTTGCTTCTCCATGTCTGTTACAGGTGGAGCCTTGGCCCATGCTTTCTTCCCCCGAAGAGGAGAAGCCCATTTTGACAATGATGAGAGATGGTCCCTTAATCAGGGCAAAGGCAGGAATCTGTTTATTGTCACAGCACATGAAATTGGACATACACTGGGCCTGGAGCACTCTCCCGTCAAAAATGCATTGATGTCTCCATTTTATAAAAAGTTAGGCCGGGACTTTATCCTAAACTGGGATGACAAGATGGCCGTTCAGAAACTATATGGTAAGCTTGAGAGTTAGATCATCTGTCTACTGTTGCTAATATGATTCATTGCATCATTAAGATTTGAGGATAGATTCTAAACTGCAATGTAAAAAGTGCAACATCCCTACCAACATCCGGGACACTCTGGGCCATGACTACTGCAAGTGTAGAAGGAGCATTCAGTATGGTATCTGAGAACTTGATCATATTAGATCCTACTAGAAAGAGCATCCAATATGGACCTAACCACCCTGGAATCGAGAACCAGATTGGTTTAAGCTGAGGGGGAACAAAATTAATGGGATCTTGAGGGGTAACTTTTTACACCAAGGGTGGTGGGTGTATGGAACGAGCTGCCGGAGGAGGTACTTGAGGCAGGCACTATTACAATGTTTAAGAAACATTTAGACAGTTACATGGATAGGGTAGGTTTTGAGGGATATAGGCCAAAAGCAGGCAGTTGGGTCTAGTATAGATGGAACATGTTGGTCGGCGTGGGCAAGTTGAGCCGACAGGCCTGGTACCACACTGTATGACTCTATGACTCTATACTGTGATGCTGCACATAGAGACCAGCAGAAGAAGCACATTGCCTCACAGATCATACATTCACTTGGACTTGCAAAGCTCTTCTTGCCATTCTCTCCCATTCTTTTGTGACAACCTCACCTGATGAACATTGCTTGTGTAGTCTGCAGTTTGCAGCTTGCTACAGTCACCTAACCATGTCTTTGTGACTTGCCATAACTCTGCCTACATTGGTCTCATCAGAGCCCACAGAGCCCCAATGGAAGGAAATCAACCCCTTCCTGAGGAACTACCTAAGAATAAGAAGCAAAAACCCTCCCCATAGGAGGCAGAGAAATAGTTCACCTGCATTCATGGACAGCGGCAAGAAATTGGTCAAAAAAACATTGACGAAGGATCTGTATGATCATGAAGTGTAGGAAAGAGTTAAGACAAGTCAAGAAGGCATCGTTAGGTGATAAAGGCGAGCTGCAAACTGCAGACTGAACAGGTGAACATTGCCCAACCATACCCAGTCACAAAAGAATGGGTGGGGTTGGACTGAGGCCCTACATTTAACACAAGGGAAAGGAATAAGATCTAGGAAGTCAAATTTGTAGCTCATAAAAATTTGGAGGGAAATTTTAGGAGGAGCCATGCCAAGAAAATGGAGAATTAGACAAGAATTTTCAATTTCCTTTTGAAGAAGAAGCAAGCCATTTGGCCCATCAAACCTATGCCAGCTCTCAAAGCATTTTCATCTCTCTCATTCCCCACACCAGCGGCAGCTATGTATGTTGATGGGGACAGAGTCATAGAATTATAGAGCTATACATTACGGGAACAGGCCCTTCGGCCTAACTTGTAAATGCCTAACCGAGTTGGTCCTACTAGTCTGCACATAGCCCACATGAAGAGATGTGAGCCATGTGCAGCCAAATAGGGCCAAATCTTTCCTATCTATGTACCTGTCCAAGTGTCTTAAATTGTACCCGCCTCTACCACTTTCCCTGGTAGCTCATTCTGTATACCTATCGCCCTCTGTATGAAAAAGTTGTCCCTCAGGGTCCTATTAAAACTTTCCCTTTTCACCTTAAACCTACATCTTCCTTGGGGAAAAGACTGTGGCTATTAACCTTACCTTACCCCCTCCTGATTGTATATACACCTCTAAGGTCAGCCCTTAACTTCCTACATTCCAGGGAGAAAAGACACAGCCGGTCTAGCTTCTCCTTATAACCTCAATATTCCAGGCCTGGTAATATCCCCGTGAATTGTAGACCACCTGGGATGGAGAAACTAAACAATGGCATTGGTGAGAACAATTCTCCGCAACTTTGAACCACCATCACAGTCCCTTCAGTTGGCCAGGACCGGGCATTAGGGCAAGAGAGGATCACATTAGCAGAGGATCAGACTGCAACATACCATGATCTCCATTCTGTGGGTTGTTGGAGCTTGTGGGTGAGTCGGACACTAGGGGATACAATCTCCTGACTTGCATTCTCCACGTATGTGCCAAAGTGGAACATTTCCAACAAAATTTGCGGAAGGCACCAACTGGATTGGACATTGTGAATGGGCTACTGTCTCTTCAGGAATTCCTAGCCTCGGTCAAATTCCGGGAGATTAGTAAAATTGCTTCATGTACTGCTGAGTGAGATGTCAGATTAGACTGGGCTCCTGATAAGGCCACCCAGTGCTGCGAGTTCACAAAGTCCAATGCTATTCCCTGTCACCGCAGGCGCCATGCAAAAACTTTCTAAAAGAAATTGGAGCGGATAGGAGCAGGGGCTAAAGTAAAGCTGTTCATTCATATCCTCATTCCTTCATCAAGCGATCTATTTGCAACCCTCCGGAGACGGCCTACTTTGCTCGGAAATGCTTCGATGCAAATCTCCGCGCGCTGAATTTCCCATTGCTCAACTGCTTGGAGTGTTGGTAGGATGCCAGGCATTTCTCACAGGAACACAGTCAGCCCAGCCCGAAACTGTGCAGCACTCAGTCTGCTGTGGTTCAGAGGTAGCATTTTTTTCTCCGAACTGGAAGGTTGTGTGTTTATATCTCACTCCAAAGAGTTTAAGTTTAATTTAAAGATAAAGAAACAGGCCCTTCAGCCCAACGAGTCTGCGCTGACCATAGATTACCTGTACACTAGTCCTATCCTATACACTAGAGGTAAGTTACAGAAGCCAATTAACCTAAAACCATGAACGTCTTTGAAGTGTGTGAGGAAACCGGAGCACCTGGAGAAAACCCACGAGGTTTCATAGGGAGGATGTGCAAATTCCATTCTGACAGCACCCGTACTCGGAATAGAACCCAGGTCTCTGGCGCGTAAGGCAGCAACTCTACCACTGCACCACTGGGCCTCCCAATTTGAGGCTGCCCCACTGTAACATGGTGCTTGGGAAGGACAGCATTGTCAGAGATCTTATTTTCTCATAGAAGTGTCACATTGTGGCCCTTTACACCTTTATAAATGTACTCATATGATTCAAGTCAGTGCAATGTTCCTGACAATAAAAGGGAACATGAATATGGAGGGAATTCAAAGATATGGAACATGTGCAGCCAGAAGGGATAAATTTAAGTAGGTATCATGTTCGGCACAGACATTGTGGGTACTTCCTGTGCTGTGTTGTTCTATGTTCTAGGTTTCTGGGTTAACTTGCAAAAATCCAATCTTGCACAAATTCTCCCAGACATTTTTAAAGCATTTCTGAAGCTTGAAATATCAATAACAAATAATAAAATGTTTCGTGGCATTCATTAATGAATAGATACACTATATATTCCATTAGTTTAATTATGGGTAATGTCATGGAGATTATTCAATGAAATGAAAAGAACTATAACAAGTGTATGCAGAACGATACGCTGCTGGTTGCTACGGAAAACTAACGTTTCTGATTTACCGAGAATTCGGTTTACGGACTGTTCTCAGGGACAGAACCTCTATGTAATCCAGGGACCGTCTGTATTTGTCTCTCAATACAGGAGGTTTGGGGGGGGGGGGGGGGGATTACCAGGCCTCCAATGAGATCTGATGGGCTGCCCTTCCCCTTTGTTCCCACCTTCATCTACTGTGTGATCTCACAATGCAATCCTGCACTTACTGAGAGCCACTGACTCTCCATCAGATTTCCACCTTTCACTGCAAAGTCCGAGGGAGGAAAAAAAACATTGCAAACTCGAGGTGATTGAAGAGATTAAAAAACAATGACCTCCAGCACTCGGAGAAGGTTTTTGCAGTGTTAATTAGTAAGAGCCAAACCATAAACACCCAACTGAGAAATGCGAGGCCTTGCGTAGCATGACTGATGCAGTCTGCTGGGAGGCTGGGGGATCAGGACCAGAGTGGCGCCTGTCGGCTGCTTTCGCTTTGGCCTGGTGCTGTGGGGATTGGGTTGTTATTGTTAACACAGCACAATCACCATTACTCGAGCAGGCCTGGGGACAGCAGTGCGGGCTGGTTCATTGAGAGTTTGGATAAACAGTTGTGAACAAAAATATTACACTGCACCACACTGAATGTTCTCCAATACAGGCTCTGTAGTGATGAGTGCTAATTGCCATTCACGCCGCTGACCGGGTTCCTTGTCCTGCACTTCGTCTTTTGCAGAGACTGACTGTCTCTTGCTTTTGCCTGCAGTCTCTGTATCGTCGTTTCTCTGCAAATTAATCAGCCATTATCTAATCTAGCCGTTATCTATCCAATCTAATCATGTATTGTCTTTCTGCTGACTAGTTAGCACGCAACAAAAGCTTTTCACTGTACCTCGTTACACGTGACAATAAACTAAACTAATAGACTAAACAAAACTAATTTTGCACATCCACAATCCTTTCCACTCGTCACTTTAATTTCATTTCATACATCTTGTGTTTTATGACTGTTGGCAGATTAATTTCCCTCCTGGGATAAATAAAGTTCTATCGTATCGTATTGTATCATATCGTATCGTAAACCTTCCACTCACTCAATCTATATGTAAGAACTTACTGTTGCTCTCTTTATAGGAGAGCTTTCTGTTGCTTCTCTATGCATCTTGCTATGTGTCCCACTTTCTCCCTATGTGAATTTCTGTTCCTCATTGGTGTCACTTTATGATATTTCCTCCATCTTGGTGTATACATTTTTTCCTCTCCTTTGCATCTCCTTTCCATGTTTTTACTTTTGTACTAACTTTTTTACTTTTCTACAGGTGCATGGATAGGAAAGGCTTAGTGTGATTGGGGCCCAAATTACGAGCAGGTGGGACTAATGTAGATGGGACATCCTGGTCGGCATGTGCAAGCTGGGCTGAAGGGCCTGTTTCCGTGTTATATGACACTATGACTCCAGGAATCTATATCTCGTTTCATCACTCACTCACCCTATTTGTATTATGAAAATCTTTCTCTTTCTTTCTGTCTCTTTCCCCCTTCTCTCCATCTCACCATCTCCTTTCCTCTCTCCCCCTCTCTATCTCTCTTTCTATCCATCTCTTTTTTCTCTCTCCTCCTGTTCATCTCTCTCATACTCCTTTTCTCTCTCCCTTTTCTCTCTCCCTCTCAATTTCTCTCTCCTATTTTCCTTCTCCCTTTCTTTCCCCTCTCCATCTCTCTAGTTTCCTCTTTCTTTTTCTCCCTTTCCCAATTTCCCTCCTTTTCTCTCTCCCCTTCAACATTTCCCTCTGTGCCTCCCTCTCTTTTTCTCGCTTCCTCAATACTTCCCTTGCAAGCACTGTTTTCAAACTTGGCTCAGTTGCAGATTCATGTTTTTTACCAATAAAGATGTAAGCTTGCCTCTCACGATTTTCCTCTTGTACACTGATATGAAACCACTGTAATTTAAGTGTGAAAGTCTGTGTGCGATGCATAAACACATTGCCTGCTGAATCTTTGGTAATGTTATATAGCAGCCATCAGACTGAAATCCAAGATCACCCCTTGGGCAATTTAAAACATGACAACATAACTGAGATCCACCAAGTGTCATGATTTATCTCTAACCAAAAGTCAGCATTGATACTAATTTATTCCATTCACTGCTGACACTGATCATTTACAGTAATGCACAGATGGAGAGAGATATATTGTTAACTGCAATCTAAACTTCCCTGAGAAAACAGATGTTTGCCGAGAGTTATGAGGCTGTTAAAAAAAATTCAGGAAAGGGAGGGGAGTGGGGCAGGTCACATTCCCAAACCACACAGAGAAGTTTTAGCAATCTCCTTGAGAGTACATGACCTTTTCTCATAGTTAGTCATAAATAAAGTGGTGGGCAGAGCCGGTGCTGCAAGTACCAGGTTTATTGTTAGAATGGTAGCTCTTCTGTAAAACTCTCCATATTTGAAGGCAGAGACCTTCTCCACAGATGCTGCCTGACCCACTGCGTATTTCCAGCATTTTCTGTTTATGACTAGTTAATCTAGTAACTTCAGGCGCATAGTGATGTTTTGAGGAAAGTCATGATTTAGAAGTTTTAGGATAGTGTAGATGAAATCCAATGTGTTGAATTTGTGAGTTCCCCCTCTCTCCCCCTCTCTCCCCCCCCTCGCCAATTCCCTAGCTCGATGACCTCTGTGCATTGATGTGAGTGCCTGAATCTGTGCTCACAACAACGGGTTCTGCATCACCAGGACACTTCGGAAGGACAGAGATCAATGGGTCCAACCCATGGTCGCACTGTTCCTACATTGGGCCATGCTGGCAATGTGTATTGTCCCATCCTCTGGACGTCTGCACAATCACAATATTTGGTTTGGGTATCCTTAGTGACCCAGGTTCAATCCGACCTCAGGAGCTGCCTGTGTGCACGTTCTCCATGTGACTGCATGGGTTTGGCCTGGGTGCTCCAGTTTCCTCCCACATCCCAAAGACATGAAGATTGATAGGTTAAACAACCACGGTGATTTGCCCCCTGGTGAGTCATGGAATCTTGGTGAGGAGGGGGGAGGTTTTGGAAGATTAATATGGGAGCAGCTTAAGATAAATATGCTTGATGGATGGTGCAGACTAGATGTCTGGAGTCAAGCTGTATGACTCTATTAAAGGAGACATACAATTCTGGTGTGACTCAGCGGGACAGGTGGGAGAGCTCCAGCATTTTGTGTCTATCTTCGGTGTAAACCAGCATCTGCAGTTCCTTCCTACACGATTCGTGCCCCTCTTAAGGGAACTGCTCAAGGGTTTTGGAAGGCAATCACACCATATGCACAACACTCTCAGAACAAACTGGGGTGTTGGTGGAAAGTGGCAGCAAGGGCAGTGTGAGAAATGCAATGTATTATCTAAGATACCTGTGGCACCCCAGGTTTCAGATGCCAGATGATTTAGGACTGTTCTCCTTCATTGTCAATGCTCAGCTATCTTGTTGGGCAGTGTGGGGGGGAGCTGTTCCAGCCGCTGCCTCTGTACGTGGGCTGGAGAGCTCCAGGCTCTGGCCTGGAGGGAGATCGCTCACCACGTCTTTGTTCTCTCCCTTCCAGGGAGGCCGCTCCACCAGTCGGGAATGCAGCTGCTGGCGGACCTGCTGACTTCCTTCCAGAACCCTGCGGAGCACACCGAGCTCGGGGACCCTCCTCAGGGCCGCCTGCAGCCCTCCTACTGCCGGACCCACTTCGATACCCTGACCAAGGGTAAGGGTTTACCTCCAACCTGCTGCCCACCCCTGGTGACAACTCCGCTTCTCACAACCTCTTGACTGTACCCTGAATATCAGCAAAAGTCCTCCCCCCTCTGAAACCTGTACGTGGGAGTGCTTGGATTTATTGTAATTTAAAGGGGACCTGAGGGGCAGGTTTTTCACACAAAGGGTATCGGCATTGGTTTATTATTGTCACGTGTACCAAGACAGAGTGGAAGACTTTACATACTCTCCAGTCAGATATTATACATGCGGAACAATCTATACCATCAAGCCATATACAAATACAGTTGGTAGTGCAAAGGGAATAGTACTAGAGTGAAGAATACTGTGTTATAGTGTTTCAGTTACAGTGAAACTGGAGATTTAAAAAAAGGGCCACAATGGGGTAGATTGGGAGATTGGGACTACACCCTTATGGCCCTGTCCCATGGTACGAGTTCATTCCAAGAGTTCTCTCGAGTTTGCCCTGATTCAAACTTGGAGATTTACGGTAATGGCCGCTCGTCGGTACTCAGGGCTCTCGTGGACATTTTTCAACATGTTGAAAAATCTTCACGAGTCTTCCCGAGCTTACCTGCCGTTAGCGAGTCTTCCCGAGTACCTGCCGTTAGCGTTACGAGCCGCTAAGAGACGGCCCCGAGCTCCGACGTACCCGCTACGTTCATTCTCCGTGCTTACCACGAGTTTGATTTTTTTAAAACTCGGGAGTGCTCTTGGAATGAACTCGTACCGTGGGACAGGGCCATAAGTTTAAGAGAAGACCGTTCAGTTGCCTGACAACAGTAAAGAAGAAGCTGTTCCTGAATCTGGTAGTACGTGCTTTCAAACTTTTGTATCTTCTTTGCAATGGGAGAAGAGAAGGAGAAGAGGGAATAACCATGTTCAAGGTGGTACAGAGGGTGGTGAGTATATTGAACGAGTAGCCAGACGCAAGTACAATTACAACACTGAGAATACATTTGGACAAGTTCATGGATAGGAAAAATTTAGAGGAATGTGGGCCAAATGCAGGCAAATGGGACTAGTTCAGTGGGCAATTTGGGTCGTTTAAATCCCTGTCTAACTACAACAAAGACAGGGGGCTGTCACCAGTCACCAGGTCAGGCAGCAGCTGTGAAGACGACACAGGATACGGCACATGTTTAATTAGGAGCAAAGCAATGATTTTTCACTCGCCCCTCTCCATGCACTCACAGTCACACACACACAGTCACACACACACACACACAGTCACACACACACACAGTCACACACACACACACAGTCACACACACACACAGTCACACACACACAGTCACACACACACACACAGTCACACACACACACAGTCACACACACACACAGTCACACACACACACAGTCACACACACACACAGTCACACACACACACACAGTCACACACACACACAGTCACACACACACACACAGTCACACACACACACAGACACACACACACAGTCACACACACACACAGTCACACACACACAGTCAACACACACACACACACACACACACAGTCACACACACACACAGTCACACACACACACACAGTCACACACACACACACACACATTCACACACACAGTCACACACACACACACACACACACACACACACAGTCACACACACAGTCACACACACACACAGTCAACACAGTCACACGCACACACACACACACAGTCACACAGACACACACACACAGTCACACACACACACAGTCACACACACACACACAGTCACACACACACACAGTCACACACACACAGTCACACACACACTAGGGACACTAACCTACACATGCTAGGCACAATGTTGCAACGTACCAAAGCCAATTAACCTACAAACCTACATGTTTTTGCAGTGTGGGAGAAAACCGGAGCACCCGGAGAAAACCCACGCGGTCATAGGGAGAATGTACAAACTCCGTACAGACAGCACCTGTAGTCAGGATCGAATCCGGGTCGGTGGCGCTGTAAAGGCAGCAACTCTGCTGTTGGCCTAAATTCACCACCCTCTGTGGAAGAACTGTGTCCTCAGCTCCATCCAGAGGTGGAGGTCTCTTTATTTTAAGACCACTGGTTCTGGCTCTTTGCAAACCGCGAGCATTTTGTGGCTTCTCGGTGGGATAACAATCTGACTGCGACTTTCTCATTCCGCTTCCTCAGATCTAAAACAAATGATCTACATATTCCGGGGTGCTGACTACTGGCAGCTCTCGAGGGACGGCACCATCAGGGGACCACTGTCACTGCAGAAGAGCTGGCCCCAGCTCCCGGCTGCTGTCGAGGCAGCCGCAGTGTCGGAGAAGGAAGGGAAGTTCTACTTTTTCAGAGGTAACAGGATGTCAGTTCAGTCTGGTCAATGGTTTCTTTATGTCACGCCTACCAGCTACAGTGAAATACATTTTTTTGCATTCAGATCAGCAAGACTTTCCCCGTACATAAGCACAATCACCCCAGTTAGAGCAGTATGTACAGAACAGCCCACCAAGACAATATGCAATAGGTGCCATGTTACCGTCATTTTTCAGTCCCAACTGCAGTGCAAGTGCCAGATTTTGCCACTTGAACTTTTTTAAATTAAAAGTGGCATGAATGTTCTATTCCACAGCCACAGTGTCAGAGAAGGAAGGGAAGTTCTACATTTTCAGAGGTAACGATGGATGTCAGTTCAGTCTGTGACAGTGATCTCTACATGAGGTGATGTTTGGGATGTAGGGAGAGGTCAGGCCAGCACGGGTGGGAGCGGCCAGTGTCCAGACAGCTCCCTGGCTTCTCTCTCACTCTCCCAATTGGTTTCTACAGCAGGGATACATGTTCCCAACCACGGCCAAACACAGACTGGGCGATCGTTTTGCTGAACACCTTCGCTCAGTCCGCCTGAACCTACCTGATCTCCCAGTTGCTAAACACTTTAATTCTCCTTCCCATCCCTACACAGACCTTTCTGTCCTAGGTCTCTTCCATTGTCAGAGTGATGTTAAACAGAAATTACAGCCCAGTGGTATGAATATTGATTTCTCTAACTTCAAGTAACCCTGGCATCCCCTCTCTCTCTATCTCTCCCCCACCCAAGTCGCACTAGCTTCTCGTTTTCACCTAACAAACAACTAACAATGGCCTGTTTCCTTTATCATTGTAACTTTTATGCATATCTTTCATTCATTGTTCTTTATCTCTCTACATCACTGTCTATATCTCTCGTTTCCCTTATACCTAACCAGTCTGAAGAAGGGTTTCGACCCGAATTGTCTCCCATTCCTTCTCTCTAGAGATGCTGCATGTCCCACTGAGTTACTCCAGCTTTTTGTGACTAACTTTAGACTTTAGACTTTAGAGATACAGCGCTGAAACAGGCCCTTCAACCCACCAAGCCTGCGCCGACCAGCGATCACTCCCTACACCAGCTCTATCCTACATACTAGGGACAATTTACACTTTACAGAAGCCAATTAACCTACAAATCTGTACATCTTTGGAATGTAGAAGGAAACTGGAGCACCCGGAGAAAACCCACGAAGGTCACAGGGAGAACGTACAAACTCCGTACAGACAGCACCCGTAGTCAGGATAGAACCTGGGTCTCTGACACTGTAAGGCAGCAACTCTACCGCTGTGCCACAGTGCCACCACTGGCCGTAAAGGCTCCTGGCATCCCATCCTGGCTCCTCCTTCTCATAGGGTTCCGTCTCCAATATGTGTCCATCCACAGAGGGCTCTGATGTTGGATCTTGCAGTGTCATGGACACGACTGAGCACCTAATCACCACCCTCCTCCTCCTGGTTACCCCCTTCTCCTCATTCATCTCCTCCTCCTCCAGCTCCCTCTTTAGTCTCCATGTTTAGTTTATGTTTAGTTTAGTTTTGAGACGTAGCGTGGAAACAGGCCCTTTGGCCCACCGAGACTGCACCGACCAGCAATCCCCGCACACTTACACTATCTTACACACACTAGGGATAATTTATAGTTTTACCAAGCCAATTAACCTACAAACCTGTACGTCTTTGGAGTGTGGGAGGAAACCGAAAATCTCGGAGAAAACCCACGCAGGTCACGGGGAGAACGTACAAACTCCGTACAGACAAGCACCCATAATCAGGATCGGACCCATGTCCCTGGCGTTGTAAGGCAGCAACTCTACCGCTTCGTCACCGTGCTGCCCACCGTCTTTCCCCCTTCCCCCCCTCCTCCCCTCCTCCTCATTGCCTACCTCCTAGTTCCCCCTCCTCTTCTTCCTCTTCCTCCTCTATCTGCAGCTGTGTCCTCACATACTACTCATGTTGCCTCTCCAGCTCCCCACGGATCATTCCGTGGACCTCCCCGGATGTTACCCCTCCTGGCCACAGCTCCTTATTCCCCTATTTTAAAACTGGATTTAAGTTGTCAAACTGCATAGAAGTAGCATTTTCTGATAACTTTTATGTAACATAATCATCAACCCTCTGCAGAATCGCTGATTGTAAACCAAATCCCTCTCACTCACTTCACCTCATCACCATCTGGAAATGCAATGAACTCAATGCTTTTCCAATCATTCCCAGATTATGTCTCGCTAATTAAATGTGTGGAGAAGCCATTAGTCCTGGCAAGCTCTGGCTCGGGTTCAGGAGCTCCTGAGGCCCTGTGTAAGTGGTGGAAGGAGCACAACAGCTCACGATCCACCCACCAGCCCCTCAGTCTCCCACTCTCCATCTGTGGATGAGTCTGCTAGTGCCATGTTGGCCTCGTGGGTCAGTGTGGAACCAGAGTGTAATCATCCCAAGGGGGCTGATGGGTCCAATGCATGCTTGGGATTGCTAGCGTTGAACTGTCAGTATTCAGTATCAGCACTAGCTCAGCTCATTTTCTCTTACTACGCATACAGGGAGGGGGCATTTTGTCTATCGGGTCTATGCCAGTTTCTAGAACAATGCCATCAATCCCATCCCCTTCCTCTCTTGCAATCATCTCCTCCAATTCTCCAACCCTACACACTGGGAGTGATATATAGTGACCAATTAACCCACTGACACACACGTCTCTGGTGCGTGGGAGGAGACCCCCACGGTCACAGGGAGAACGTGCAAACTCCACACTGACGACAGCCGCGGTCAGGATTGAACCCGTGTCTCTGGAGGCATCAGCGCTGCATAGCCCTGCACCACTGATGCACTGCCCGTTATGATATTGACATAACATGCCAGGAATACCTCAGTCACTGGCCTGTGCTGAATTAGTTTAGTTTAGATACAGCGTGGAAACAGGGCCTTCGGCCCACCGAGTCTGCACTGACCAGCGATCCCTGCACACTGACACATCCCTGTATCCTGCACATACACTAGGGACAATTTACAAGTTTATCGAAGCCAATTAACTTACAAACCTGTACGTCTTTGGAGTGTGGGAGGAAACTGTAGCACCCGGGGGAAATCCACGCAGGTCACAGGGAGAACGTACATACTGTACCCGTAGTCAGGATCGAACCCAGGTCTCTGGCGTTGTAAGGTAGCCACTCTGCCCTGCGCCACCGTGCCGACAATGAAATTAATCAGGATGAGGTAGTACACTGAGCTGCAGCCCTCCCCACACCCCCACCCCAGGTTGTGCAACTGTGTGTGTGACTGCTCTGCTCCTCACCTTCAAATTGCTTGTGGACACATGTCACCTACATAGGTCCATGTCACAACATCACATCAAGTTGGACATTGCAGATCAGGACAAGGTCAAAAGGAAGGTCTTGGGAGAAATGAAGGAGAGAACTTGGGTTAATTTACATGCAAATCCTTATTTCACGCATACATTAGGAATACCGCATTAATCAGGCAACCCACTTAAATCTTTAAAACAGTGCTGAGGCACCGATGTGATTTGTTCCCTCTGGACCTCATGGAGTTTAATAAAGTGTAAACTCTCCGGAGGTGGGTGTTGTGGGAAATGAGAAAGACATATGGGAAAGCAGCAACGTAATGTTAAAAGATTGCAGGTGCTGCAATTTAAAGCAAAAAACGAAGTGCTGCAGGAACTCAGCAGGTCAGGCAGCATTCGGGGACAGAAAGAGACAGACAATATTTTGGGTCAGAACCCTTTTTCAGACTAATGGAATGGAGGGGAAATGGCTGGGGAGAGAGGTGAGGGTAAGGGGTGGGGCAAGAACTGACAAGTGATAGCTTGATTCAGGACAATATTTGATGCCAAACCGTGTTAGATTATATTGGATCAGTTGACTAATTGGCCGGAGGCAAGTTTATGCTGAATATGGGAGGTGAGAAAGGGTGGCAAGGAGATGGTGAGGCTCAGGGCCTGATTCCATGCAATATCTCTACACTATAAAACATAGTGATTATTGGGAATTGGTATAAGGTCGAAAATCAAAAACTGCCGGCACTGCAAATCTGAAAGAAAACTTCAAAAAACTGCAGGAAGAGAAACAGAGTTACTATTTCAGGTGGAAGACATCTGCCTCTGCTTCTCCCTCTACGGATGCTGCCTGGCCTGCTGAGCGTTTCTGGAATTTTCTGTCTTTATTGCAATAAGTCTGATCTTCTATCGCATGCCAATGAAAATCTCAAGAGAGGCATTTCCTGTAAAGTTGGAGGCCCAGGAGAGTGTAGGGTTTATCTGCAGTTTGGGTCAAATGGCCAGGTTTTGCTGAAGGGCCTGTTCTTTGCTGTATGACTCTATAAGTCCAGTGCTTTTATTTTGTGGTGGTATGTGCCCATAAAGTGTACCGGCACCTCTTAAAAAGTTTAACACTAGATTGCTGTACAGCAGCCAATATTGTCGGGTGAACTGTTGTATGCATACTGGCCCACTAAAAAATAACTGGTCAGGTACATCCTGTTGCATAGCACAGTTTATGAGAGGGACAGAAAAAGAGTGAACTCTTGTCTAAGAAGGAACTACAGATGTTGGAAAATCAAACGTAGACAAAAATGCTGGAGAAACAGTAGGGTGAGGCAGCATCTATGGAGAGAAGGAATAGGCGACATTTCGGGTCTCGACCCCAAACGTTGCCATTCCTTCTCTCCAGAGATGCTGCCTCACCCGCTGATTTTCTCCAGCAGTTCTGTCTACCTTCGAACTCTTGTCCAACATCGCCATCTGCTGTTTGCTGGAGGGATGAACAGGTTAAAGAAGGGTCTCGACCCCCAAACGTCACCCATTCCTTCTCTCAAGAGATGCTACTTGTCCCGCTGAGTTACTCCAGCATTTTGTGTCTATCTTTGGTATAAACCAGCATCTGCAGTTACTTTTTCTTATATTTAACAATACTTCCCCGATGTGTGATGAACAGGAGGCCGTTGCTGGAGATACACGGACAGCCAGCTGGACATCGGTTACCCCATGAAGGTTAAGAAGATGGGGCTCCCTCGACACCCGGACGCTGCCTTCTACTTCCCCCCGCTGGGTCACCTAGTGATTTTCAAAGGGTCCAGGTACTTTGTCCTGAACGAGGAAACGATGCAGGTGGAGCAGTATTACCCACGCACCCTCAGTGACTGGAAAGGGATCCCTGTCGGCATCAATGGGGTCGTCAGCTGGAACGCCAAGCAGACCTATTTCTTCAAAGACGAGACTTTCTGGCGATTTGATAACAGCAGACTGAAGGTGCTGGGCCAGGGCAGGTGGGCGCAGGAACTGGGCTGGACCGGCTGCCGGCTCAGCAACGAAACAAACTCTACACGGCCACAGACGTGACCCAAGGCGTGGAGCCCCCGAACTACCAGATTAAAGTGCAATTTCCCAACAATCCCGGCCTCGGTCTGCGAAATAACAGGAGCAAATTAAATGCACCGAGAGAGCCCAGTGTAACGAGCAAACACAGAGGGTGCACAGTCCACCGCACACTGGGGTATATAGTACAACACACACAGGGAGAGGGTATATAGTACACACACAGGTTGAGGGTCCACAGTACAATGCACACAGGGTGGGGCTACACAGTACTCCACACACAGAGATAGGGTACATAGTACAATACACAGGGTGCGGGTACACTGTACAATGCACACACAGAGATAGGGCACATAGTACAATACTCAGAGAGAGAGAGAGGGGGCACACAGTACTCCACACAGTGGGTTTGGTTGGTTAGTTTATTATTATTATTGTTGTCATGTGTACTGAGATACAATGAAAAATTGCTTTGCATGATATCCAGCCAAATCATTTCATACATGAATACAGCAGGTGCTGTCTGTATGGAGATTGTACGTTCTCCCCATGACCGTGGGGGTTTCCCCCAGGTGCTCCGGTTTCCTCTTCACACTCCAAAGACATACAGGTTTGTGGGTTAATTGGCTTCGGTAAAGAATGTAAATTGTCCCTAGTGTGTAGGATAGTGCTAGTGTATGGCGTGGACTCAGTGGGCCGAAGGGCCTGTTTCCGTGCTGTATCTCTAAACTAAACTAAGCAGGTAGTACAATACATGCAGGGTACATAAAACATTGCACACGGGGGGGGGGGGGGGGGGTACACAGTAGCCTGCACATAGGGAAAGGGTTCACTGTACAATACACAGGGACAGGGTATGCAATCCACCACACAATGGAAGATAGACACAAAAAGCTGGAGTAACTCAGCGGGACAGGCAGCATCTCTGGAGAGAAGCAATGGGTGACGTTTCTGGTCAGGACCCTTCTCCAGTCTGAAGAAGGGTCTCGACCCGAAATGTCACCAGCAGTCTGAAGAAGGGTCTCGGCCCTAAACAACGCCCATTGCTTCTCTCCAGAGATGCTGTCTGTCCCACTGAGTTACTCCAGCATTTAGTGTCTATCTTCGATTTAAACCAGCATCTGCAGTTCTTTCCACCACAGGTTAGTTTATAATTATTGTCACGGGTACCGAGATACAGTGAAAAACTGTTTTGCATGCTATCCAACCAAATCACACCATATATGAATACAGCAGGTTAGGCAAAAGAGAAAGATTGAACAATGTAGATAGAACAATGTACAATGTAAATGAGTGCAAGGGCCACAATGAGGTAGACTGGAAGATTGGAAATCCATCCTGAGCTTACGTGAGGTCCATACAGCAATCTGGTAACAGCAGGGAAAATGATGTTTCTGAATCAGATCGTACGTGCCTTTAAGCTTCTGTATCTTCTGCCTGATGGGAGAGGGGAGAATTGCTGTACCTGTGAATAGTCCCTAATTATGTTGGCTGCTTTCCTGATGTAGCATGAAGTTTAGATGGAGTGGATGGGGGTTTGAGGGGGATGGGGGGGGGGGGGGGGGTGGAGTGATCTGTGTGCTGGATTGGGCTACGTCCATAGTCTCTGTAATTTTATTAGTCTTGGGCAGAGCAGTTTCCAAATCAGGTTGTGGTGCACCCTGATAGGATGCTTTTTCCGGTGCATCTACAGAATGGGATAAGCCCTGGGAGATGTGATGAACTTTTGAGGAAGTAGAGGCGTTGAAGTGCTTTCTTGACTCCACCTCCAATATGATGGAGCCTGACACATTAAGATTCAGGGACCATTGCTCTGGGAACTAAGAAGTCTTCACCCTGTGCTCAAGCTGCTATTGCGTAGAACGGTGAGGACAACTTCCCGTGCACCAACGCCTTACACACTGCCCCTCACTGAGGTTCAGACGTTTGCTTCAGACACTTGCTCTGAATAGCTGCGAAAATGTGGTTTCGTAGAGTCACAGAGCTGAACAGCAAAGAGATGGTTCCTTCGGCCCATTACATCCATAGCAACCTTTTTACCCCTGCACTAATCCCATTTGCCCACATTAGAACCATATCTATGACATGCCTTTTTTAATGCCGTGGTAACATAATAAGTATAACTGAATTCACCACATTGGCTGACAGTGTCTTGCACTCTCTGAATATAAACTTATCCCTAAAAATTATCATAAATACTTATCATTAAAATGATAAACTTATCATTAAAAATTATCCTCTCACCTTAAACTTATGCCCTCTTGCTTTTGATACCCCTTCCATGCAAAACGATTTTGACTATGAATCTTATCATGCCTCTCATAGACTTATGTACCCTGCTGTGAATTCTTATTCCCTCTTCTCATCCCTCTCATAGAGTCATAAAGTGATACAGTGTGGAAACAGGCCCTTCGGCCCAACTCGCCCACACTGGCCAACAATGTCCCAGCTACAGTATTCCCACTTGCATGGGCTTGGTCCATATCCCTCCAAACCTGTCCTATCCATGTACCTGTCTAACTGTTTCTTAAACGATGGAATATTCCCAGCCTCAACTACCTCCTCTGGCAGTTTGTTCCATACACCCACCACCGTTTGTGTGCAAAAGTTACCCCTCGGATTCCTATTAAATAATTTCCCCTTCACCTTGAACCTATGTCCTCTGATTCTTGATTCCCCTACTCTGGGCAAAAGACTCTGCATCTACCCAATATATTTCTCTCATGATTTTGTATATAAGATCTCCCCTCATCCTCCTGCGCTCCATGGAATAGAGACCCAGCCTACTCAACCTCTCCCTATAGCTCACACCCTCTAGTCCTGGCAACATCCTCGTAAATCTTCTCTGAATGCTTTCAAGCTTGACAATATCTTTTGTATAACATGGTGCTCAGAACTGAACACAATATTCAAAATGTGGTCTCACCAACGTCTTATACAACTGCAACATGACCTCCCAACCTCTATACTCAATACTTTGACTGATGAAGGCCAAAGTGCCAAAAGCCTTTTTGACCACCTTATCTGCCTGCAACTCGACCTTCAAGGAACCATGCACTTGTACTCCTAGATCCCTCTGCTCTGCAACACTACCCAGAGGCCTACCATTTACTGTGTAGGTCCTGCCCTTGTCCCAAAATGCAACACCTCACACTTCTCTGCATTAAATTCCATCAACCATTCCTCCGTCCACCTGGCCAATTAATCCAGATCCTGCTGCAATCGTTCACAACCGTCTTCACCAGCTGCAAAACCTCTAACTTTTGTATCATCAGCAAACTTGCTAATCTTGCCCTGTTTGTTCTCATCCTTGCAAGGTACTGTGTCCACTGTTGACCCCATCAGTCACGCTGACCTTAAAGATGGAGCAACAGCAGAATGTTAAAATGAGAACTTAGTCCATTGCCCATGGAAAGCGCCAAGCAGTTATTTAGTTAAATCAATAACCAATAAGGATCAATCAGCAGAAGACAAATAAGTGATGGAGGAACTCAGCATCTCAGCAGGACTTGGACAGATGGTGTTTTGGGTCGGGAACCTTCCCAGATCCTCCAGCAGTAGGGTCCTGAGCTGAAACCTCACATATCCATGTTCCCCAGAGACACTGCCCAACCAGCTAATATACTCCAGCACTTTGTGTCTTCTTTTGTGTACAGTCTGCAGTTCCTTGCTTTCTGTATTGCCTTTAAGAAGCCTTTTAGATACAATTTATGAAGCCTTTCGATAACACGGGTAAATGGGGAGGGGTTCTCTTCCTTCTCTATCCTCCACTTGTGCCTAGTATAGTCCCAGAGGGAACATTGGCATCAGCAACATTATCATGGTAATGCATCTCCTCCATATTCTGTGTATGTCCACCAGGTGGTGCACAGCTCCTTGGAGACTTATTTCAGTAATCTTCCCATGGCTATTAACCGTCAGGTTCGATGGTTTGTATGTTCTGTTATTTTCTTATTCCTGCGGATAATGAATTTATTTTTGACAATATTTGGATGAGTTTATGCAATTTCCATCGTATTCCAGATCTTGTTCGTGCTCACTTACTTATTACAGCACAGGAGACCATTTGTCCCATCAAGTCCATGCTGGCTCCCAGCAGTCTGTCCTCCCTGATCTTTTCCAGTTCCCTGTCCTTAGTAAATTGACATTACTATTCACATCAGCAAATCGCTTCACTGCTCCGTTAGGGACTATACCAAGACCACGTGAAGGATGGAGCACTCGACAAGAAACGATCCATCATTACTCCCCTCCTCATCAGGTGGGATCTGAAGAGATCATAAATGCTTGCTGGTTATTAATGTCCACAACCATGGCCATTTCCTAATATCTGTTACCCGGCTTTTTTCCTAACCTCTGTTGCCCATTCCTAACAATGCGATTCTTAGCTAATAAAACAGAACATTTCTCAAATGTACAGCTGGTAAGGACGCAGAAGTACTGTACCGGGTCACTGACATATATTCATAAGTTATAGGAGCAGAATTACGCCATTCGGCCCATCAGGTCTGATCTATCTTTCCCTCTCAACCCCATTCTCCTGCCTTCTTCCCATAACCTTTGACACCTGTACTAATCAAGAGTCTATCCATCTCCACCTTAAAGATATCCATTGACTTGGCCTCCACAACCTTCTGTTGCAATGAATACCACAGATTCACCACCTTCTGACTAAAGAAATACCTCATCATCTCCTTCTCAAGGACATCGCTGTATCTGCTTGTTAAAATTTGAAGCAGTGCTTATCTTGAATTCAAACCATTCAGCACAGCATCCAGAGGCTTAAATCGACCCTGTTCAAAAGGTGCAATACATAGAACATATTGCAGTGCAGCACAGGAGCAGGCCCTACAGCCCACAATGTCTGTGCTGAACAACATGCTAACGTATAACTAATCCCATCTACCTGCAAGTGTTTATATCCCACCATTCCCTACATAATTGTGTGACTATCTAAAAACCTCTCAAACACACTTTTGTATCTGCTTCCACCACCACCCCTGGCAGCATGTTCCAGGCAGTCCCTTGAGCTTACACTGAGCTTCCTTGGAGGCTAAAGATTGAGCAGTTGAGTGTGAGAGTGGGTACAGAAAATTTAGGTGACAGATGACTGGAGTTCATGTCCCACGACGGCAGAATGGTAGTGTTCTACAAACAAGTCATCCAATCAAATTTTCTTCCCACCATTGCAAAGGAAACTACATTATGAGCAGGGAAACTATTAAAAAAAATACTTTGCCCCTTCCCGTGGCAAGATTGCTTGTGGCCCTGGGCGAGATAAAGAATTACATGTTGGCTCCGAGATTTGCATAGAGAGGTATCATGGAGAGGGAGTGGTTGCTGGGGAGGCTCCAAGAGGAGCAGAGGGAATAATCCCCTGGGCAAGATGAAGGGGGAGGGGAGGAGAAGATGCATTTGATTATCATCAGTGTAAGGGCTGAGGATGAAACATTGAAGGTGGAGGTTGGGGATGTAAGATGAGGACTAGAATAATCCTACCCTGGTTTGGTGTGGGAAGGTCAATAGTGACAGCATAAGTGTAGGAATGTGGAATGTCAATTGCAGAGGGGGGAATTCAAGAATCATTGAGACACACACCCTGGAATACACCCATCACCCTCCTCTCACCATCAACTACCCAACTGTACGTCCTATTTTCAGCACTAACGATTTTCAGCCTGTAGCTTTCTATTCATAGTCATTTGAAGTATAAATACTTCTTAAATGTTCTGGGAGTATGTGTCTCCTCCATCCCCTCGTTGAGGGAAAAAGTAATGCAAAATGGAAGCTCTAACGTGGAAGTGGTATCATCAGAACAGATTCAATAGTGACGGAAATGTTGGGAGAATAAAATGGAATCTTTGCAGGAAGCTGGGTAGGGGGAGGTGTAGTCTCTGCTGTAGGAAGCCATGATATTCTAGAGATCACCAATCTATAGACAGAGACGGATATTAAGGAAGGGACTGACTAAATGAATGTTGGGAAGGTGAAAATCGGCTGAAAAACAATGACATTTTTTGTTGCAGGATCTGTACAAGGAAACAGCACCAATGTAGTCCACACCCCTGATGAGGAGATAGGGAAGGGGACTGCAACAGAGGAACATTTTCTTCATAGCCAAGGAAGAGAGAGGCATAGCTGGAACCCATTCTTTGCATTTTGATGGACACAAAATGCTGGAGTAACTCAGCGCGACAGGCTGCATCCCTGGATAGAAGGCCTGGGTGAAGTTTCGGGTCGAGACCCTTCTTCAGACCAGATCAACCCTGTACAGAACTAATAATTTTTTAAGGGGGTTGATTTGTCACGGTTGATGCAATCTCGACCCGAAACGTCACCCATTCCTTCTATCCAGAGATGCTGACTGTCCCGCTGAGTTACTCCAGCATTTTGTGTCTAGCTTCGGTTTAAACCAACATCTGCAGTTCCTACCTATACACTTTGATTTCTAGCATCTGTTTAAAACCTGCATCTCCTTATTTTCTGGTACACTTTCATCTCAGGGAGCACTAGGCTAGCATTGTTAACTCGTTTCCAATGCTAAGGCTTGGTGGCTGGCCTGTAAGCCAATCTCTTCCTCCCAGGGGTATACTTGGCAAGCAGCTTGCAGCTAATGATGGGCATTATGCACAGAACAATGGATGTCAAAAGCCCATCTGAGTCAGGATGTTGAATCCTGGTGAACACACCTGAGATCAGTCAGCATGATGACAATGTATCATTTTGACATGGGCTATGTTTTAATACATTTTTTTTAATGACTCAACCATATTCAGCACACATCCAACACTCGGTGCAGTGTTAGATTTGGTCAGATTTACTTTATTCTTAAACATGGACCATAACCATGAAGCGATACTAAACTCTTTTTGTGAGCAAAACATCAAAAATGCCACATCAGTCTGAAGAAGGGTCCCGACCTGAAACCTTGTCCGTCCAATCCCTGCACAGATGCTGCCTGACCTGTATAGTCTGACCTCCAACACTCTGGTTTTTTTTATAATCAAAAAAGAAAAAATATGAATCTGAATGAGTCAGAAAATATTAACATCTTGCACAGTATCTTTAAAACCAGAAACCTTTCAAATTTATTTTTGGCAGTGCAGGGAAAATCGGGCACTAAATCCATTGTATGACCTGAGGTTAACTTAGATAAAAACGCAACATGCTGGAAACTCTCAACAGGTCAGGCAGCATCAGTGGAGAGAAAAACGGGGTTAATGTTTTAGGTTGCTGAATTTTCTCTGAATTTTCATCAGGGTTCTGATGAAAGGTCATTAATCTGAAACATCATCTAGTTTCTGTCTCCACAGATGCTGTCTGACCTGCTGTGCATTTTCAACACCTGTAGCTAGGCATACTCACAGAATCCAACTTTACGACAGGCAAAGCAGACCCACCAGAGGGGGCAGATAAAGAAGCTGGCCTTGGGAGAATTCAATATTGATTCCATATCCCCAAAGTCCTCCCTCAGCTAATGAATCAGTGCTCCTCCATGTTGAGTTTGAGTTGACTTGAGTTTAGTTTATTGTCATGTCATGTGTACCAAGGTACAGTGACAAGTTTTTGTTGCATGCTAACCAGTCAGCAGAATGACAATACATGATTACAATCAAGCCATCCACAGTGTACAGACACATGATAAAGAGAATAAGGTGAATAACATTTAGTGCAAGATAAAGTCCAGTAAAGTCCGACCAAAGATAGTCTGAGGGTCACCAATGAGGCAGATAGTAGCTCAGGACAGTTCTCTAGTTGTTGATAGGATGGTTCAGTTGCCTGATAACCACTGGGAAAAATCTGTCCCTGAATCTGGAGGTACAGTATGCATTTTGACACATCTATACCTTTTGAATGACTCACCTCTTGACACCCCAAATACCTTTTTACCATTTACAAGTCGCATATCAGGAATGTGATGGAATATTCTCTTATTGCCTAGATGTTTGCCCAACTCCAACACACAAACAGCTCAACAAAGCAGCCCTTTTAATTGATAACCCACCATCCACTCTGAAAATCAATTACCCTCCATCACAGGAGCATGGTTGGTGCAATGTGTACGATCTGAAAAACGCACTATAATTAATTGCCCAGAGTGCTATGACTGTACCTCCAAAGCCTATGATCTTCCCCACCAAAAAGGACAATGGCAGCAGGTGCATCATTATCTGAGGGTCACCCTTCAACCCGTGCAAGATCCTTGGAAATATGTTGCTATTCCATTATTGTTGCTGGGTCCATCCCCCTCCCCCAAAATATTCAGCTCTCATCTCTTCAAGGGCAAACAATGCTAGTCTCAAAATGATGATAATGGACCATGTCAGGAAAATCCACGAAGTTCACTTATGTCCTCTCGGTCAAAGAAGCTCACTGTAGGCAGCTCTCAAACCACAGTATGGTTGCACCTTAACCACCTTCTCAGTACAGAGGCAAGTAGGGATAGACAATAAATGGTGGCATTGCCATTGACGCCAGTGAAGGGATAAATTAAAATAATTAATTACAGCAATACACGGTGGGCTTGTCTTTCATGACCACATGCTGCAAATATGGTAAAAAACAAAAAAACTGCAGATGCTGGTTAATACACAAAAGGTCTGAAGAAGGGTGTCGATCTGAAACGTCACTTATCCATGTTTTCGAGAGATGTCTTGCAAATACAATAGCTGGAGTGAGAGTCAGAGATCTGTGGTGGAGGGCATTGAATTCATAAGATTGGCTGAAGATAACAGCTTGATCATCCTTAATGTGGAATGAACAGGCAGTTATTGGTCATCCATCACTGAATAATTAACAAGCAATTAAATAACGCAGAGGCAGAGAAAAGACCGACAAAGGATCAGCATTCTTCAAACGATACATTAATGTCAACCCCATCCTTAATATTTTAGAATAATGAAAGACAGCATTTACAGGGTTAAAAGAGGAGTAAAAATACACTTTATCAGAGGGCCTGTGGTTAATGAAGATAATTGAAAACTGAACACCCTTAAGATAATGCCATTGCCTTCATGTCCAAATATACCTGTGGATTGTGTTGGGATATCAGGTATCTGGAGGACGTATGTACCCTGCTCATTCTCACTGCCACTATTGTAAAGGGTAATCTTTCTCAGTGGGTCCCATGTGATTGGTATTTGAAACCCAGACAGCTGCCAACAAAGCCACAGGAGTGGGAGCCCAGACAAGCTCACAGACATGTAATTAGCAGAGCTCTCAGGGTCTGACTGTTGAGCACATTGACTGGGCCCCAGAGAGGAGATATTAAGCAGGCTCATGTGGTACAATGGTGGGTAGTCATTCATTTTTCCTTCACCGTTTACTGTCCTTCACGAACACCCATGTCCTTATCCCTTATTCCTGCTTTGCAGGCAGAAATCATGCACATATTTTTGTCTTTCTCGGTTCTACGGTCTTCCAGCAATTTATCCCCAATTTAATTTAAGGTAAATTTCAAATGAGGTATTGTTTAGATATGTTGGAGGGGAAAGGGTGGATTTGGAACCTCAAACTTGATTTTCTACCTCAGCAATACAAACCAGAGTTTGGTCCACTATCATGGGTTGGGAAGCTTTGTTACATACAGTGTGGTTAGGCACCCACCAGGTAGGGGAAGGGAAGTAGGTTCACGAGTTAAATCAAAAGTGTTTAATTGTCATATGTACCGGCAACAGTGCAATGAAATTCTTACTTGCAGCAGCATAAGAGACACGTTAATGCACAACACACATTATCCATGCAATAACACACAGTATTCTGCTCCAGCACCTTGTTACTAAATACAGGCTAAAACAAAACACTTATCAGATATCTGTTAAGACATTCTCCAGAGACAATCAATTACTCCGATTATATTCCTGCAGCCTATTCCGTCATCTCCAGAGATCCTAAGATTTCTGGAAATTAATCAAGGGAATCAAGGGAAATGGCGTTACTGCAGGAAAGTCGCACTGACACATGACGTCAATTGTAATTGCATTGAATACCTAGGCAATGATCCGAATGGCCTACACCTGTTTGTATTTCTTCTGTTCTTATGCTCCACAATATCCCCACCAAATTTTTCCTTTCCTCCAATTCTCACCCCTTGCGCACCCCACATTCATTGCTCCATCACTGACAGTCATGTCATCAGGTAACTGCATTTATAATCAAGCATTCCTTTCCCCAAATTTCTCTCCCTGCCCCACCCCCTCTGCTCTCTCTTGCTTCCCCTGCTTTCTACCCTCCCTCCTTGCACCTCACCCTCTCTTTGCTTCTCTTCTTTCCCTCACTCTCTCAATTTCTCTCTCTCCTTCAACCTCTCTCTCCTTCTTCTCTCTCCTTTCCTATGGTCTCTCTCTAGCTTCTCCCTCTGGACTCCCATCTTCTCGCCATCCTTTACTCCCTACCCTTTTACAATGTTTCTTAAAACACATTTCTTTTCCAAAGCTCTGGTCTCCTGTCTAATATCGCCAATTTGTTCCAACCAAATTTTGTTTGGCCATCCTCCCACAAAATGCCCAATGTTACTCTACCACAACATAAAATACGTTGCTGCTAATGTTTGTGCCCTTTGTGTGACCTTTGGATGCCAGCAAACTACAGACATCCCCCATGCCCAGCGCTGCTGTAGAGCAAATGACAGGAAATCCTTCCGATCCTGATGATATTCCAGAGTCTCCGTCATCTGGGTGTGGAGTGGGCGCTGAGCCCTGTAGATAATGAGCTACAGATCACACACAGTCAGCAGTGGGATTGGAGAGCAGGAGCTGGGTCTCCAGTCACTGGATGTTTTTGTTCCATTTCTCTGGGCATCCCGAATGAGGTTCAGGCCAGATTTACCTGTCATTTTTGTATTGTTCTATCCTATAAACAACCACCAACTGATTCAAGTGACAAAAAAACAAGTAAGAAATATTTGCCACATGTAATACCTTTAATAATTTCACACTCTTTGAAACATTTGAAATACTTCTGAAATAAAAATCGAAAATGCTGGAAACATTCAGCAGGTCAGGCAGCGTCCGTGCAGGGAGAAACAGCGTTAATTTTAAAGTTCAATGGCTTTGCACTCATATCCGTAGGAGACCGACAGGGTGGAAGATGAAGTTCTGAGGAAGGGGGAAACTGAGGGCAGGTCTGGCAAATGAAATGAATACAATTCAGGGCCATGCCAACCTCTGCAGAGTGGCATCCTATAATGAGCTAAATGGAAGATTCAAACTACTGGTAGAGAGGACACTGAAGTATTGTGAAGCATAGTCCCTGGTTAATGTTGGTAAGATATGTGGCATAATTGTTCATTAATGAAAGAGCATAAATGTTTGGATGTAATAGTCATTAATCAGTGAAAGTTACTACAGTGTTTATACGCATCGTGATGGAATATGCTTTGAGCTCAGCTCAGTTTTCAGATGGCATGTGTTTTTCCAATTTTCCCAAACCATTTCCATCTGACATCAAACGTAAAACAACGGCCTGAAGACCGAGCAAATTGGTGTTGACATTGTGGTGTTGGGATTTTCTCTTTGTAATTGGGTATACAGTCCAGAAATCAATCATAATGTTAGCTTGAAC
>CM075982.1:17371853-17484920 GCA_038087875.1 Malacoraja senta
GCATCAGCGCTGCATAGCCCTGCACCACTGATGCACTGCCCGTTATGATATTGACATAACATGCCAGGAATACCTCAGTCACTGGCCTGTGCTGAATTAGTTTAGTTTAGATACAGCGTGGAAACAGGGCCTTCGGCCCACCGAGTCTGCACTGACCAGCGATCCCTGCACACTGACACATCCCTGTATCCTGCACATACACTAGGGACAATTTACAAGTTTATCGAAGCCAATTAACTTACAAACCTGTACGTCTTTGGAGTGTGGGAGGAAACTGTAGCACCCGGGGGAAATCCACGCAGGTCACAGGGAGAACGTACATACTGTACCCGTAGTCAGGATCGAACCCAGGTCTCTGGCGTTGTAAGGTAGCCACTCTGCCCTGCGCCACCGTGCCGACAATGAAATTAATCAGGATGAGGTAGTACACTGAGCTGCAGCCCTCCCCACACCCCCACCCCAGGTTGTGCAACTGTGTGTGTGACTGCTCTGCTCCTCACCTTCAAATTGCTTGTGGACACATGTCACCTACATAGGTCCATGTCACAACATCACATCAAGTTGGACATTGCAGATCAGGACAAGGTCAAAAGGAAGGTCTTGGGAGAAATGAAGGAGAGAACTTGGGTTAATTTACATGCAAATCCTTATTTCACGCATACATTAGGAATACCGCATTAATCAGGCAACCCACTTAAATCTTTAAAACAGTGCTGAGGCACCGATGTGATTTGTTCCCTCTGGACCTCATGGAGTTTAATAAAGTGTAAACTCTCCGGAGGTGGGTGTTGTGGGAAATGAGAAAGACATATGGGAAAGCAGCAACGTAATGTTAAAAGATTGCAGGTGCTGCAATTTAAAGCAAAAAACGAAGTGCTGCAGGAACTCAGCAGGTCAGGCAGCATTCGGGGACAGAAAGAGACAGACAATATTTTGGGTCAGAACCCTTTTTCAGACTAATGGAATGGAGGGGAAATGGCTGGGGAGAGAGGTGAGGGTAAGGGGTGGGGCAAGAACTGACAAGTGATAGCTTGATTCAGGACAATATTTGATGCCAAACCGTGTTAGATTATATTGGATCAGTTGACTAATTGGCCGGAGGCAAGTTTATGCTGAATATGGGAGGTGAGAAAGGGTGGCAAGGAGATGGTGAGGCTCAGGGCCTGATTCCATGCAATATCTCTACACTATAAAACATAGTGATTATTGGGAATTGGTATAAGGTCGAAAATCAAAAACTGCCGGCACTGCAAATCTGAAAGAAAACTTCAAAAAACTGCAGGAAGAGAAACAGAGTTACTATTTCAGGTGGAAGACATCTGCCTCTGCTTCTCCCTCTACGGATGCTGCCTGGCCTGCTGAGCGTTTCTGGAATTTTCTGTCTTTATTGCAATAAGTCTGATCTTCTATCGCATGCCAATGAAAATCTCAAGAGAGGCATTTCCTGTAAAGTTGGAGGCCCAGGAGAGTGTAGGGTTTATCTGCAGTTTGGGTCAAATGGCCAGGTTTTGCTGAAGGGCCTGTTCTTTGCTGTATGACTCTATAAGTCCAGTGCTTTTATTTTGTGGTGGTATGTGCCCATAAAGTGTACCGGCACCTCTTAAAAAGTTTAACACTAGATTGCTGTACAGCAGCCAATATTGTCGGGTGAACTGTTGTATGCATACTGGCCCACTAAAAAATAACTGGTCAGGTACATCCTGTTGCATAGCACAGTTTATGAGAGGGACAGAAAAAGAGTGAACTCTTGTCTAAGAAGGAACTACAGATGTTGGAAAATCAAACGTAGACAAAAATGCTGGAGAAACAGTAGGGTGAGGCAGCATCTATGGAGAGAAGGAATAGGCGACATTTCGGGTCTCGACCCCAAACGTTGCCATTCCTTCTCTCCAGAGATGCTGCCTCACCCGCTGATTTTCTCCAGCAGTTCTGTCTACCTTCGAACTCTTGTCCAACATCGCCATCTGCTGTTTGCTGGAGGGATGAACAGGTTAAAGAAGGGTCTCGACCCCCAAACGTCACCCATTCCTTCTCTCAAGAGATGCTACTTGTCCCGCTGAGTTACTCCAGCATTTTGTGTCTATCTTTGGTATAAACCAGCATCTGCAGTTACTTTTTCTTATATTTAACAATACTTCCCCGATGTGTGATGAACAGGAGGCCGTTGCTGGAGATACACGGACAGCCAGCTGGACATCGGTTACCCCATGAAGGTTAAGAAGATGGGGCTCCCTCGACACCCGGACGCTGCCTTCTACTTCCCCCCGCTGGGTCACCTAGTGATTTTCAAAGGGTCCAGGTACTTTGTCCTGAACGAGGAAACGATGCAGGTGGAGCAGTATTACCCACGCACCCTCAGTGACTGGAAAGGGATCCCTGTCGGCATCAATGGGGTCGTCAGCTGGAACGCCAAGCAGACCTATTTCTTCAAAGACGAGACTTTCTGGCGATTTGATAACAGCAGACTGAAGGTGCTGGGCCAGGGCAGGTGGGCGCAGGAACTGGGCTGGACCGGCTGCCGGCTCAGCAACGAAACAAACTCTACACGGCCACAGACGTGACCCAAGGCGTGGAGCCCCCGAACTACCAGATTAAAGTGCAATTTCCCAACAATCCCGGCCTCGGTCTGCGAAATAACAGGAGCAATTAAATGCACCGAGAGAGCCAGTGTAACGAGCAAACACAGAGGGTGCACAGTCCACCGCACACTGGGGTATATAGTACAACACACACAGGGAGAGGGTATATAGTACACACACAGGTTGAGGGTCCACAGTACAATGCACACAGGGTGGGGCTACACAGTACTCCACACACAGAGATAGGGTACATAGTACAATACACAGGGTGCGGGTACACTGTACAATGCACACACAGAGATAGGGCACATAGTACAATACTCAGAGAGAGAGAGAGGGGGCACACAGTACTCCACACAGTGGGTTTGGTTGGTTAGTTTATTATTATTATTGTTGTCATGTGTACTGAGATACAATGAAAAATTGCTTTGCATGATATCCAGCCAAATCATTTCATACATGAATACAGCAGGTGCTGTCTGTATGGAGATTGTACGTTCTCTCCCCATGACCGTGGGGGTTTCCCCAGGTGCTCCGGTTTCCTCTTCACACTCCAAAGACATACAGGTTTGTGGTTAATTGCTTCGGTAAAGAATGTAAATTGTCCCTAGTGTGTAGGATAGTGCTAGTGTATGGCGTGGACTCAGTGGGCCGAAGGGCCTGTTTCCGTGCTGTATCTCTAAACTAAACTAAGCAGGTAGTACAATACATGCAGGGTACATAAAACATTGCACACGGGGGGGGGGGGGGGGGGGGTACACAGTAGCCTGCACATAGGAAAGGGTTCACTGTACAATACACAGGGACAGGGTATGCAATCCACCACACAATGGAAGATAGACACAAAAAGCTGAGTAACTCAGCGGGACAGGCAGCATCTCTGGAGAGAAGCAATGGGTGACGTTTCTGGTCAGGACCCTTCTCCAGTCTGAAGAAGGGTCTCGACCCGAAATGTCACCAGCAGTCTGAAGAAGGGTCTCGGCCCTAAAACAACGCCCATTGCTTCTCTCCAGAGATGCTGTCTGTCCCACTGAGTTACTCCAGCATTTAGTGTCTATCTTCGATTTAAACCAGCATCTGCAGTTCTTTCCACCACAGGTTAGTTTATAATTATTGTCACGGGTACCGAGATACAGTGAAAAACTGTTTTGCATGCTATCCAACCAAATCACACCATATATGAATACAGCAGGTTAGGCAAAAGAGAAAGATTGAACAATGTAGATAGAACAATGTACAATGTAAATGAGTGCAAGGGCCACAATGAGGTAGACTGGAAGATTGGAAATCCATCCTGAGCTTACGTGAGGTCCATACAGCAATCTGGTAACAGCAGGGAAAATGATGTTTCTGAATCAGATCGTACGTGCCTTTAAGCTTCTGTATCTTCTGCCTGATGGGAGAGGGGAGAATTGCTGTACCTGTGAATAGTCCCTAATTATGTTGGCTGCTTTCCTGATGTAGCATGAAGTTTAGATGGAGTGGATGGGGGTTTGAGGGGGATGGGGGGGGGGGGGGGGGGGTGGAGTGATCTGTGTGCTGGATTGGGCTACGTCCATAGTCTCTGTAATTTTATTAGTCTTGGGCAGAGCAGTTTCCAAATCAGGTTGTGGTGCACCCTGATAGGATGCTTTTTCCGGTGCATCTACAGAATGGGATAAGCCCTGGGAGATGTGATGAACTTTTGAGGAAGTAGAGGCGTTGAAGTGCTTTCTTGACTCCACCTCCAATATGATGGAGCCTGACACATTAAGATTCAGGGACCATTGCTCTGGGAACTAAGAAGTCTTCACCCTGTGCTCAAGCTGCTATTGCGTAGAACGGTGAGGACAACTTCCCGTGCACCAACGCCTTACACACTGCCCCTCACTGAGGTTCAGACGTTTGCTTCAGACACTTGCTCTGAATAGCTGCGAAAATGTGGTTTCGTAGAGTCACAGAGCTGAACAGCAAAGAGATGGTTCCTTCGGCCCATTACATCCATAGCAACCTTTTTACCCCTGCACTAATCCCATTTGCCCACATTAGAACCATATCTATGACATGCCTTTTTTAATGCCGTGGTAACATAATAAGTATAACTGAATTCACCACATTGGCTGACAGTGTCTTGCACTCTCTGAATATAAACTTATCCCTAAAAATTATCATAAATACTTATCATTAAAATGATAAACTTATCATTAAAAATTATCCTCTCACCTTAAACTTATGCCCTCTTGCTTTTGATACCCCTTCCATGCAAAACGATTTTGACTATGAATCTTATCATGCCTCTCATAGACTTATGTACCCTGCTGTGAATTCTTATTCCCTCTTCTCATCCCTCTCATAGAGTCATAAAGTGATACAGTGTGGAAACAGGCCCTTCGGCCCAACTCGCCACACTGGCCAACAATGTCCCAGCTACAGTATTCCCACTTGCATGGGCTTGGTCCATATCCCTCCAAACCTGTCCTATCCATGTACCTGTCTAACTGTTTCTTAAACGATGGAATATTCCCAGCCTCAACTACCTCCTCTGGCAGTTTGTTCCATACACCCACCACCGTTTGTGTGCAAAAGTTACCCCTCGGATTCCTATTAAATAATTTCCCCTTCACCTTGAACCTATGTCCTCTGATTCTTGATTCCCCTACTCTGGGCAAAAGACTCTGCATCTACCCAATATATTTCTCTCATGATTTTGTATATAAGAATCTCCCCTCATCCTCCTGCGCTCCATGGAATAGAGACCCAGCCTACTCAACCTCTCCCTATAGCTCACACCCTCTAGTCCTGGCAACATCCTCGTAAATCTTCTCTGAACGCTTTCAAGCTTGACAATATCTTTTGTATAACATGGTGCTCAGAACTGAACACAATATTCAAAATGTGGTCTCACCAACGTCTTATACAACTGCAACATGACCTCCCAACCTCTATACTCAATACTTTGACTGATGAAGGCCAAAGTGCCAAAAGCCTTTTTGACCACCTTATCTGCCTGCAACTCGACCTTCAAGGAACCATGCACTTGTACTCCTAGATCCCTCTGCTCTGCAACACTACCCAGAGGCCTACCATTTACTGTGTAGGTCCTGCCCTTGTCCCAAAATGCAACACCTCACACTTCTCTGCATTAAATTCCATCAACCATTCCTCCGTCCACCTGGCCAATTAATCCAGATCCTGCTGCAATCGTTCACAACCGTCTTCACCAGCTGCAAAACCTCTAACTTTTGTATCATCAGCAAACTTGCTAATCTTGCCCTGTTTGTTCTCATCCTTGCAAGGTACTGTGTCCACTGTTGACCCCATCAGTCACGCTGACCTTAAAGATGGAGCAACAGCAGAATGTTAAAATGAGAACTTAGTCCATTGCCCATGGAAAGCGCCAAGCAGTTATTTAGTTAAATCAATAACCAATAAGGATCAATCAGCAGAAGACAAATAAGTGATGGAGGAACTCAGCATCTCAGCAGGACTTGGACAGATGGTGTTTTGGGTCGGGAACCTTCCCAGATCCTCCAGCAGTAGGGTCCTGAGCTGAAACCTCACATATCCATGTTCCCCAGAGACACTGCCCAACCAGCTAATATACTCCAGCACTTTGTGTCTTCTTTTGTGTACAGTCTGCAGTTCCTTGCTTTCTGTATTGCCTTTAAGAAGCCTTTTAGATACAATTTATGAAGCCTTTCGATAACACGGGTAAATGGGGAGGGGTTCTCTTCCTTCTCTATCCTCCACTTGTGCCTAGTATAGTCCCAGAGGGAACATTGGCATCAGCAACATTATCATGGTAATGCATCTCCTCCATATTCTGTGTATGTCCACCAGGTGGTGCACAGCTCCTTGGAGACTTATTTCAGTAATCTTCCCATGGCTATTAACCGTCAGGTTCGATGGTTTGTATGTTCTGTTATTTTCTTATTCCTGCGGATAATGAATTTATTTTTGACAATATTTGGATGAGTTTATGCAATTTCCATCGTATTCCAGATCTTGTTCGTGCTCACTTACTTATTACAGCACAGGAGACCATTTGTCCCATCAAGTCCATGCTGGCTCCCAGCAGTCTGTCCTCCCTGATCTTTTCCAGTTCCCTGTCCTTAGTAAATTGACATTACTATTCACATCAGCAAATCGCTTCACTGCTCCGTTAGGGACTATACCAAGACCACGTGAAGGATGGAGCACTCGACAAGAAACGATCCATCATTACTCCCCTCCTCATCAGGTGGGATCTGAAGAGATCATAAATGCTTGCTGGTTATTAATGTCCACAACCATGGCCATTTCCTAATATCTGTTACCCGGCTTTTTTCCTAACCTCTGTTGCCCATTCCTAACAATGCGATTCTTAGCTAATAAAACAGAACATTTCTCAAATGTACAGCTGGTAAGGACGCAGAAGTACTGTACCGGGTCACTGACATATATTCATAAGTTATAGGAGCAGAATTACGCCATTCGGCCCATCAGGTCTGATCTATCTTTCCCTCTCAACCCCATTCTCCTGCCTTCTTCCCATAACCTTTGACACCTGTACTAATCAAGAGTCTATCCATCTCCACCTTAAAGATATCCATTGACTTGGCCTCCACAACCTTCTGTTGCAATGAATACCACAGATTCACCACCTTCTGACTAAAGAAATACCTCATCATCTCCTTCTCAAGGACATCGCTGTATCTGCTTGTTAAAATTTGAAGCAGTGCTTATCTTGAATTCAAACCATTCAGCACAGCATCCAGAGGCTTAAATCGACCCTGTTCAAAAGGTGCAATACATAGAACATATTGCAGTGCAGCACAGGAGCAGGTCCTACAGCCCACAATGTCTGTGCTGAACAAGATGCTGATGTATAACTAATCCCATCTACCTGCAAGTGTTTATATCCCACCATTCCCTACATATTTGTGTGACTATCTAAAAGCCTCTCAAACACACTTTTGTATCTGCTTCCACCACCACCCCTGGCAGCATGTTCCAGGCAGTCCCTTGAGCTTACACTGAGCTTCCTTGGAGGCTAAAGATTGAGCAGTTGAGTGTGGGAGTGGGTACAGAAAATTTAGGTGACAGATGACTGGAGTTCATGTCCCACGACGGCAGAATGGAAGTGTTCTACAAACAAGTCATCCAATCAAATTTCCTTCCCACCAGTGCAAAGGAGACTACATTATGAGCAGGGAAACTATTAAAAAAAATACTTTGCCCCTTCCCGTGGCAAGATTGCTTGTGGCCCTGGGCGAGATAAAGAATTACATGTTGGCTCCGAGATTTGCATAGAGAGGTATCATGGAGAGGGAGTGGTTGCTGGGGAGGCTCCAAGAGGAGACCACCGTGTGGCAGAGGGAATAATCCCCTGGGCAAGATGAAGGGGCAGGGGAGGAGAAGATGCATTTGATTATCATCAGTGTAAGGGCTGAGGATGAAACATTGAAGGTGGAGGTTGGGGATGTAAGATGAGGACTAGAATAATCCTACCCCGGTTTGGTGTGGGAAGGTCAATAGTGACAGCATAAGTGTAGGAATGTGGAATGTCAATTGCAGAGGGGGAATTCAAGAATCATTGAGACACACACCCTGGAATACACCCATCACCCTCCTCTCACCATCAACTACCCAACTGTACGTCCTATTTTCAGCACTAACGATTTTCAGCCTGTAGCTTTCTATTCATAGTCATTTGAAGTATAAATACTTCTTAAATGTTCTGGGAGTATGTGTCTCCTCCATCCCCTCGTTGAGGGAAAAAGTAATGCAAAATGGAAGCTCTAACGTGGAAGTGGTATCATCAGAACAGATTCAATAGTGACGGAAAAGTTGGGAGAATAAAATGGAATCTTTGCAGGAAGCTGGGTAGGGGGAGGTGTAGTCTCTGCTGTAGGAAGCCATGATATTCTAGAGATCACCAATCTATAGACAGAGACGGATATTAAGGAAGGGACTGACTAAATGAATGTTGGGAAGGTGAAAATCGGCTGAAAAACAATGACATTTTTTGTTGCAGGATCTGTACAAGGAAACAGCACCAATGTAGTCCACGCCCCTGATGAGGAGATAGGGAAGGGGACTGCAACAGAGGAACATTTTCTTCATAGCCAAGGAAGAGAGAGGCATAGCTGGAACCCATTCTTTGCATTTTGATGGACACAAAATGCTGGAGTAACTCAGCGGGACAGGCTGCATCCCTGGATAGAAGGCCTGGGTGAAGTTTCGGGTCGAGACCCTTCTTCAGACCAGATCAACCCTGTACAGAACTAATAATTTTTTAAGGGGGTTGATTTGTCACAGTTGATGCAATCTCGACCCGAAACGTCACCCATTCCTTCTATCCAGAGATGCTGCCTGTCCCGCTGAGTTACTCCAGCATTTTGTGTCTAGCTTCGATTTAAACCAACATCTGCAGTTCCTACCTATACACTTTGATTTCTAGCATCTGTTTAAAACCTGCATCTCCTTATTTTCTGGTACACTTTCATCTCAGGGAGCACTAGGCTAGCATTGTTAACTCATTTCCAATGCTAAGGCTTGGTGGCTGGCCTGTAAGCCAATCTCTTCCTGCCAGGGGTATACTTGGCAAGCAGCTTACAGCTAATGATGGGCATTATGCACAGAACAATGGATGTCAAAAGCCCATCTGAGTCAGGATGTTGAATGGTTTAATAATCCTGGTGAACACACCTGAGATCAGTCAGCATAATGACAATGTATCATTTTGACATGGGCTATGTTTTAATACATTTTTTTAAATGACTCAACCATATTCAGCACACATCCAACACTCGGTGCAGTGTTAGATTTGGTCAGATTTACTTTATTCTTAAACATGGACCATAAACATGAAGCGATACTAAACTCTTTTTGTGAGCAAAACATCAAAAATGCCACATCAGTCTGAAGAAGGGTCCCGACCTGAAACCTTGTCCGTCCAATCCCTGCACAGATGCTGCCTGACCTGTATAGTCTGACCTCCAACACTCTGGGTTTTTTTAAATCAAAAAAGAAAAAATATGAATCTGAATGAGTCAGAAAATATTAACATCTTGCACAGTATCTTTAAAACCAGAAACCTTTCAAATTTATTTTTGGCAGTGCAGGGAAAATCGGGCACTAAATCCATTGTATGACCTGAGGTTAACTTAGATAAAAACGCAACATGCTGGAAACTCTCAACAGGTCAGGCAGCATCAGTGGAGAGAAAAACGGGGTTAATGTTTTAGGTTGCTGAATTTTCTCTGAATTTTCATCAGGGTTCTGATGAAAGGTCATTAATCTGAAACATCATCTAGTTTCTGTCTCCACAGATGCTGTCTGACCTGCTGTGCATTTTCAACACCTGTAGCTAGGCATACTCACAGAATCCAACTTTACGACAGGCAAAGCAGACCCACCAGAGGGGGCAGATAAAGAAGCTGGCCTTGGGAGAATTCAATATTGATTCCATATCCCCAAAGTCCTCCCTCAGCTAATGAATCAGTGCTCCTCCATGTTGAGTTTGAGTTGACTTGAGTTTAGTTTATTGTCATGTGTACCAAGGTACAGTGACAAGTTTTTGTTGCATGCTAACCAGTCAGCAGAATGACAATACATGATTACAATCAAGCCATCCACAGTGTACAGACACATGATAAAGAGAATAAGGTGAATAACATTTAGTGCAAGATAAAGTCCAGTAAAGTCCGACCAAAGATAGTCTGAGGGTCACCAATGAGGCAGATAGTAGCTCAGGATAGTTCTCTAGTTGTTGATAGGATGGTTCAGTTGCCTGATAACCACTGGGAAAAATCTGTCCCTGAATCTGGAGGTACAGTATGCATTTTGACACATCTATACCTCTTGAATGACTCACCTCTTGACACCCCAAATACCTTTTTACCATTTACAAGTCGCATATCAGGAATGTGATGGAATATTCTCTTATTGCCTAGATGTTTGCCCAACTCCAACACACAAACAGCTCAACAAAGCAGCCCTTTTAATTGATAACCCACCATCCACTCTGAAAATCAATTACCCTCCATCACAGGAGCATGGTTTGTGCAATGTGTACGATCTGAAAAACGCACTATAATTAATTGCCCAGAGTGCTATGACTGTACCTCCAAAGCCTATGATCTTCCCCACCAAAAAGGACAATGGCAGCAGGTGCATCATTATCTGAGGGTCACCCTTCAACCCGTGCAAGATCCTTGGAAATATGTTGCTATTCCATTATTGTTGCTGGGTCCATCCCCCTCCCCCAAAATATTCAGCTCTCATCTCTTCAAGGGCAAACAATGCTAGTCTCAAAATGATGATAATGGACCATGTCAGGAAAATCCACGAAGTTCACATGTCCTCTCGGTCAAAGAAGCTCACTGTATGCAGCTCTCAAACCACAGTATGGTTGCACCTTAACCACCTTCTCAGTACAGAGGCAAGTAGGGATAGACAATAAATGGTGGCATTGCCATTGACGCCAGTGAAGGGATAAATTAAAATAATTAATTACAGCAATACACGGTGGGCTTGTCTTTCATGACCACATGCTGCAAATATGGTAAAAAACAAAAAAACTGCAGATGCTGGTTAATACACAAAAGGTCTGAAGAAGGGTGTCGATCTGAAACGTCACTTATCCATGTTTTCGAGAGATGTCTTGCAAATACAATAGCTGGAGTGAGAGTCAGAGATCTGTGGTGGAGGGCATTGAATTCATAAGATTGGCTGAAGATAACAGCTTGATCATCCTTAATGTGGAATGAACAGGCAGTTATTGGTCATCCATCACTGAATAATTAACAAGCAATTAAATAACGCAGAGGCAGAGAAAAGACCGACAAAGGATCAGCATTCTTCAAACGATACATTAATGTCAACCCCATCCTTAATATTTTAGAATAATGAAAGACAGCATTTACAGGGTTAAAAGAGGAGTAAAAATACACTTTATCAGAGGGCCTGTGGTTAATGAAGATAATTGAAAACTGAACACCCTTAAGATAATGCCATTGCCTTCATGTCCAAATATACCTGTGGATTGTGTTGGGATATCAGGTATCTGGAGGACGTATGTACCCTGCTCATTCTCACTGCCACTATTGTAAAGGGTAATCTTTCTCAGTGGGTCCCATGTGATTGGTATTTGAAACCCAGACAGCTGCCAACAAAGCCACAGGAGTGGGAGCCCAGACAAGCTCACAGACATGTAATTAGCAGAGCTCTCAGGGTCTGACTGTTGAGCACATTGACTGGGCCCCAGAGAGGAGATATTAAGCAGGCTCATGTGGTACAATGGTGGGTAGTCATTCATTTTTCCTTCACCGTTTACTGTCCTTCACGAACACCCATGTCCTTATCCCTTATTCCTGCTTTGCAGGCAGAAATCATGCACATATTTTTGTCTTTCTCGGTTCTACGGTCTTCCAGCAATTTATCCCCAATTTAATTTAAGGTAAATTTCAAATGAGGTATTGTTTAGATATGTTGGAGGGGAAAGGGTGGATTTGGAACCTCAAACTTGATTTTCTACCTCAGCAATACAAACCAGAGTTTGGTCCACTATCATGGGTTGGGAAGCTTTGTTACATACAGTGTGGTTAGGCACCCACCAGGTAGGGGAAGGGAAGTAGGTTCACGAGTTAAATCAAAAGTGTTTAATTGTCATATGTACCGGCAACAGTGCAATGAAATTCTTACTTGCAGCAGCATAAGAGACACGTTAATGCACAACACACATTATCCATGCAATAACACACAGTATTCTGCTCCAGCACCTTGTTACTAAATACAGGCTAAAACAAAACACTTATCAGATATCTGTTAAGACATTCTCCAGAGACAATCAATTACTCCGATTATATTCCTGCAGCCTATTCCGTCATCTCCAGAGATCCTAAGATTTCTGGAAATTAATCAAGGGAATCAAGGGAAATGGCGTTACTGCAGGAAAGTCGCACTGACACATGACGTCAATTGTAATTGCATTGAATACCTAGGCAATGATCCGAATGGCCTACACCTGTTTGTATTTCTTCTGTTCTTATGCTCCACAATATCCCCACCAAATTTTTCCTTTCCTCCAATTCTCACCCCTTGCGCACCCCACATTCATTGCTCCATCACTGACAGTCATGTCATCAGGTAACTGCATTTATAATCAAGCATTCCTTTCCCCAAATTTCTCTCCCTGCCCCACCCCCTCTGCTCTCTCTTGCTTCCCCTGCTTTCTACCCTCCCTCCTTGCACCTCACCCTCTCTTTGCTTCTCTTCTTTCCCTCACTCTCTCAATTTCTCTCTCTCCTTCAACCTCTCTCTCCTTCTTCTCTCTCCTTTCCTATGGTCTCTCTCTAGCTTCTCCCTCTGGACTCCCATCTTCTCGCCATCCTTTACTCCCTACCCTTTTACAATGTTTCTTAAAACACATTTCTTTTCCAAAGCTCTGGTCTCCTGTCTAATATCGCCAATTTGTTCCAACCAAATTTTGTTTGGCCATCCTCCCACAAAATGCCCAATGTTACTCTACCACAACATAAAATACGTTGCTGCTAATGTTTGTGCCCTTTGTGTGACCTTTGGATGCCAGCAAACTACAGACATCCCCCATGCCCAGCGCTGCTGTAGAGCAAATGACAGGAAATCCTTCCGATCCTGATGATATTCCAGAGTCTCCGTCATCTGGGTGTGGAGTGGGCGCTGAGCCCTGTAGATAATGAGCTACAGATCACACACAGTCAGCAGTGGGATTGGAGAGCAGGAGCTGGGTCTCCAGTCACTGGATGTTTTTGTTCCATTTCTCTGGGCATCCCGAATGAGGTTCAGGCCAGATTTACCTGTCATTTTTGTATTGTTCTATCCTATAAACAACCACCAACTGATTCAAGTGACAAAAAAACAAGTAAGAAATATTTGCCACATGTAATACCTTTAATAATTTCACACTCTTTGAAACATTTGAAATACTTCTGAAATAAAAATCGAAAATGCTGGAAACATTCAGCAGGTCAGGCAGCGTCCGTGCAGGGAGAAACAGCGTTAATTTTAAAGTTCAATGGCTTTGCACTCATATCCGTAGGAGACCGACAGGGTGGAAGATGAAGTTCTGAGGAAGGGGGAAACTGAGGGCAGGTCTGGCAAATGAAATGAATACAATTCAGGGCCATGCCAACCTCTGCAGAGTGGCATCCTATAATGAGCTAAATGGAAGATTCAAACTACTGGTAGAGAGGACACTGAAGTATTGTGAAGCATAGTCCCTGGTTAATGTTGGTAAGATATGTGGCATAATTGTTCATTAATGAAAGAGCATAAATGTTTGGATGTAATAGTCATTAATCAGTGAAAGTTACTACAGTGTTTATACGCATCGTGATGGAATATGCTTTGAGCTCAGCTCAGTTTTCAGATGGCATGTGTTTTTCCAATTTTCCCAAACCATTTCCATCTGACATCAAACGTAAAACAACGGCCTGAAGACCGAGCAAATTGGTGTTGACATTGTGGTGTTGGGATTTTCTCTTTGTAATTGGGTATACAGTCCAGAAATCAATCATAATGTTAGCTTGAACATTACATTATAAGTGCTTGATGGAACTTAAAGTAATTATATTTAATAAAAATGTAACAAGGTAAGCACCAAGAAATATAGATTGGAGAGCTTGATTGTATGACGGGGTGCTGATTTTGGATGATCAACCATGATCATATTGAATGGTTCTAAGGGCAGAATGGCCTACTCCTGCACCTGTGTAATAATAAAAATAAGATGAATGTAGTCAGTTCATGTGCAGCAAAATGATTTTGATCAGCAGGCTGAGGAATGAACAATGGAGTTTAATACAGATAAGTGCAAGGTGTTAGATTTTGGAACGTCAAGTCAGGGAAGGATGTTCTAAGTGAATGGTAGTGCCCTAGGGAGTGTTGTAGAGCAGAGGGATCTTGGAGTAGAGGTACAGTTCCCTGACCGTGTTGTCACAGGTAGATAGAATGGTAAAGAAGGCTTTTGGTACATTGGCTTTCATCAGTCAGGGTATTGAGTATAGAAGATGGGCCATTATGGTACAAGAAGAAGGGTCTCTACTCGAAACGTCACCCATTCCTTCTCTCCAGAGATGCTGCCTGTCCCGCTGATTTACTCCAGCTTTTTGTGTCTAATTATGGTCCAAGACACTTGTTTAGTTCAGAGATACACTAGTTCAGAGATACGCCCGTGGAAACAGGCCCTTCGGCGACCAGTGATCACCTGTACACTTGTTCTATCCTACACACTAGGGACAATTTACAGAAGCCAATTAACCTACAAACCTGCATGTCTTTGGAATATGGGAAGAAATCAGAGCGCCTGAAGAAAACCTATGCGATTACAGGGTCTTCAGGAGGCTGAGGATGATCTTAAGAAGGTATGTAAAATCAAAAGGGAAATAGATAAAGTGAATGCTCAGAGTCAGTTGCCCAGGGTTGGGGAATCAAAAACCAAAGAACATAGGTTTAAGGTGAGAGCGCCAAGATTTAATAGGAACCTGAGGGGCAAATGTTACACTCAAAGGGTGGTAGGTATATGAGCTGCCAGAGGAAGTATTTAGGGCAGATACTGTAACAGCAGTTAAAAGACAGTTGTACAGGTACATGGATAAGAAAGGTTTACAGGGATATGGGCCAAATGCAGGCAAATGGGACTAGCATAGATGGGGCATCTTCGTTGGCATGGAAGAGTTGTTTCTATGCTGTACGGGTTCTATGACAATGACTTTATGGACTGTGCCTCACAGCTCCAGAAACCTAGGTTCAATCCTGACCTTTGCTGCTGCCTGTGTGGAGTTTGCATGTTCTCCCTGTGATTGAATGAGTTTCTCCTGGGTGCTCCAGTTTCTTCCCATATCCCGAAGATGCGCAGGTTGGTAAGTCAATTGGCCATTAGTGCGTAGGCAAGTGGTAAAATTTGGGAAGGTGTTGATAGAAATGTGGAGAGAATAGAATAGGATTAGTGTAAATGTGTGCTTGATGCCTGGTGTGGGCTCAATAGACCAAGAACTGTTTCTGAATAGAATGACTCTAAATCCCAGGGGTTATATGGAGCAAAAGCAGGAGAATGGAGAGGGAAATATAGATCAGCCATGATTGAATGGCGGAGTAGACTTGATGGGCGGAATGGCCTAATTCTGTTCCTAGAAATTATGAATTGTGATGTGGCAACAGAGTCCTTTAAAAACAATTGCAAGACTGTTTGGCTTTCATAAAGATAAGGAAAGCTATTGTCCACTCGTCTCCGATTAGGGCAGGGTTTGTGCTGGGACTCAGCACATGGCAGTGATGTGTCAGCCCCAGCCCCAGCCCCAGCCCCCAGCACCCTGCCCCAGCCCCAGCCCCAGCACCCTGCCCCAGCCCCAGCACCCTGCCCAGCACCCTGCCCCAGCCCCAGCCCCAGCACCCTGCCCCAGCCCCAGCCCCAGCACCCTGCCCCAGCCCCAGCACCCTGCCCCAGCCCCAGCCCCAGCCCCAGCCCCAGCACCCTGCCCCAGCCCCAGCACACTGCCCCAGCCCCAGCCCCAGCCCCAGCACCCTGCCCCAGCCCCCTGCCCCAGCCCCAGCACCCTGCCCCAGCCCCAGCCCCAGCCCCAGCACCCTGCCCCAGCCCCAGCCCCAGCCCCAGCCCGAGCACCCTGCCCCAGCCCCAGCCCCAGCCCCAGCCCCAGCACCCTGCCCCAGCCCCAGCCCCAGCCCCAGCCCCAGCCCCAGCACCCTGCCCCAGCCCTAGCCCCAGCCTCAGCACCAGCCCCAGCACCAGCCCCAGCCCCAGCCCCAGCACCCAGCCCCAGCCCCAGCCCCAGCACCCAGCCCCAGCCCCAGCCCCAGCCTCCAGCACCCTGCACATTAACAGCTGGACAGGGAGCGGGGATGGAAACGGCAAACTCTTCTCCAACCCACCCCTCAGGACTGCGGGAAAGTCAGTCCATTAACAGGGGAGGGAAAGTGATTGGGGATTTCATTATGGAAATTAAAGCGACTTGGTGGAGGTGGGAACCGACCACAGCAGGCGGGGAAAGGAAAATTGGGCGAAAGGGTCGAGGTAAATGAAGTGCCATTCAGCTCCCTCTTGCCTAATTCTGCTTTTCATTAGACCTGGCTACTCACAGTGTTGGAGTAACTCTACGGGTCAGGCAGCATCTCTGGAGAAAAGGGATGGGTGACCCTTCTTGTACGGTCCCGACCTGAACCGTCACCCATCCTTTATCTCCAGAGATGCTGCCGGACCCGTTGAGCTACTCCAGTACTTTGTGCCCATCTTCGGTGTATACCAGCACCTGCAGCTCCCTTCTACACTGTGAGACCTGTCTGGCCTTTTATCTCCTGTCCTAGCCTTATTACCCCACGCCATCCCATATCCCCCCCCAACCTATATCCCCCCCCCATCCTATATCCCCCCCCCACCCCCATCCCATCCTATATCGCCCCACCACCCTTCCCCAAATACCCTCCTTCCATACCCAGTCGCCAGCCACCGTTGGGGAAGAGGGAGGAGGCGAACAGCTTGGCTGGCGCCCGGCCCGGGAAGGCAAGGGTTAAGCCGGGAGGCGGAGGATGGCTCTGCCGTCGCCAGGGAGCTGGGAGAAACAAGTATGTGAGTGTAAACACCGTGTCCTAGAGGGCGGGAAGCCCCTGGGCAGCGCGACTCGCCGAGCCCACCAGCCCGAGGAGAGAGTTTGGACAAGTTTGTGATTGAAGAAGGGGGGGTGCCCCCGGGGGGGGGGAGAGGTGGCCGGAGCGGTGGCCCTGCAGCCCGGGGCATGGCCAACATCCAGTCGGCCACGGCCAAGAGCATCCGCCCCTTCAAGTCGAGCGAGGAGTACCTGGTGGCCATGAAGGAGGACCTGGCCGAGTGGCTGAACGAGCTGTACGGTCTGGGCACGGGGCTGGAGCAGCTGGTGAGGGACCTGGAGACGGGCAGCTTGCTGTGCCAGCACGCCAACAACGTCAGCCGGGTGGCCCACGACTTCTGCTGCCAGTACCCCGAGCTGCTGGTCAAAGTCAAGCTGCCGCAGGCTGGGGTCACCTACACTGCGGCCGCTCAGCCCGGAACTTTCCTAGCCCGGGACAATGTATCCAACTTCATCCAGTGGTGCCGCAAGGAGATGCAGATCAAAGGTAGCTACACAACTCTCTCTCCCCAGTCTATCCCCAGGGATCTGCCGGGTTCCCTGCCCCGGCCACTGGCACCTTGCTGGGGTCTAATCTCTTCCCCAGAGGTCCGGCTACCACTTCCCGAGAGTGAGCAGAGGCAGCGTGTGGTTATTTTTGATTATTTGACCCGGGAAAGCTTCACATCTGTTGCATCTTTTACCATGAGATCGTACCTCTCGTTCCCACTCCCAACCCCACCGACCTAAAACATTGACCTTTCCTTCCTCTCACCGCGGATGCTGTCAGGCTACAGCATCACCCTTTAAATAAAAACATTGGGATAAGTAGTTCATTTTGACGTGTCAGATGTCTTGTCGAGCTGTTTTCTGCAGCAACGTGGGTAAAGCGACGCACTACCCCGTCCCACTCACTGACAGGGTGAGCTGGGTCTCGGGTGAGCTCTCTCGACCTCCAGAATATTTATTTTACGCCCACCCATGTGAGGAGAGAGAAGCCGCATTTTAATGCACCGCTCGACAATGCTGCTTTCACTCAGTGCTGCACTGTTTGTTCTAAGCTGGCGAGAGTCACAGTCACACACCGCGGTCTAGTCACGGTGCACGAAAAACGGCAAATTAAGAGCTTTTTAAATATTTTACATTTTAGAAGATTTATTTTTATTTCCTTTGGAGGATGGGATTTTTTTTTCTGGCCAGCTTGCATTGTTGTAGAGAATGTGGTGGTGAGCTGCCTTCCTGAATTCCTTCTGGTGAAGAGAGAGTTTCCGGGTTTAGACCCAGTGACCATGAAGGAATGGTCCAAATATTTCCAAGTCAGGATGTTTAAGAGAGAACTGCAGATGCTGGTTAAATCGAAGGTAGACCACAAAATGTTGGAGTAACTCAGCGGGTGAGGCAGCATCTATGGAGAGAAGGAATTGGCGACGTTTCAGGTCGAGACCTTCAGACTGATGAGGGGTCAGGATGATGTTTAGACAGGAACAGCCCCAGGTAGTGGTATTCCCATTCACCTGTTGCCCTTGTCCTTCTTGGTGGAAGTGGTCAAGGATTGGGAGGTGTTGTCAGTGTGGTCTAGCTGAGCAACTTGCATGTCCTCTCTGCAGAGACTGCAACTAACGGTGGAGGGAATGGAACGACGAGGGAGGTTGATGGGGTGCAAAACAAATGGGCCCTTCATCATTATCATCATCATCAATAATGATAAGGTTCTTCGATGCTGTTGGAGCAGCATTCCTCCTGGCAAGTGCAGAGCATTCGATCATACACCTGAAGCTTGTTAATGGAAGTGAAAGACTTTTGAGTGTAAGGACAATGATGAACCTTACATTGCAATAATACTTGTATGACTGAGCCAGCATACGTCAACACCTGTAGGATCGAGCCTCAACATACACGAACACCTATGTGACTGAGCCTCAACATACATGAACACCCGTGGGATGGAGCCTCAACACACATCAACACCATGGGATCGGGCCTCAGTGTACATTGACATCTGTGGGATCAAGTCCCAATATACACCGACACCTGTGGGACTGAGTCCCAACATATACCAACACATGTGGGATCGAGTCCCAATATACACCGACACCTGTGGGACTGAACCCAAGGATGTACAACACGTACAGATTGACACCAACTGGACCAACACCTGATGATCTTAACTCCAAGATGTGCTAATATCTGTGTGCTTGGACTACCCCTGGTACACAGGTGGGCATGTCATTGCCTAGGCTCCAAGCTCTGTATAACCCTCACTCTCTGGTTCTCTACCCCTCCTGAAACCCCCTCTGGTAGAACCCCCTCTGGGAACGTTGGTCTGATGATCACTCTTGTGAAGCGCCTGGGAATGTTTGGCACCATGTAAATGCAAGGAATGTGGTGGATTTGATGAAGATCTGACTTCATATAACCAGGGCCGCATTTGTCGGCTGAGCCATCCTGCAACTGTGCTGATCAGTGATCCTGGTGCATCTGGTGTTCAACAGAGGCTCCACTAGCAAACATCCTCGCTGCCTTGGGACTTGACTGTTTACAGCTTAACATTCAGGGAAACTAAAATCACAACCCTCTGACAAACATCAACAAAAGGGAACAAAAGCAAAAATATACTGTCAATTTTGGATTTGTTTTGTTTCTACACTTTTTCTTTGATCTATCCCAGGCCTTCATCAATGGGGCCAGGAGTACAATGGCTCAAAAGATTAATTCCATTTTCATTGCTTAATTTACAACTGGTGGCTACCTGACAATGTGGAAAATTGGAGAGAGTTAAGAGGGCAGCTTGCAGAAATTAACCTGCATTTCCTCAAGTATAAAAGATTTTAAAAAGGGTTGGAGGGGAGATAGTCATAGTCTTACTGCGTGGAAACAGGCCCTTCGGCCCAACTTGTCCACACCAGCCAACATGTTCCATCTACACTAGTCCCACCTGCCTGCATTTGGCCCATATCCCTGTAAACCTGCCCTATCCATGTACCTGTCTAAATGTTTCTAAATGCAGAGAAATCATTTCCTCTGGTGGGGGGATTACAGGGGCAGATAGATAGCAAATGGAGTTTATGACAAATGGGGAGACACAGAAAGGCAAAGGATAAATGGGAAGATATTGAGTCGATGGAGGAAGCGGACCTTACGGCCTGACCCGCTGAGTTCCTGCAGAAATTAGTCTTTTATTGAAATGGGTGCTTGATACAGTTGGCACAGCCCTGGTGGGATGGAGCACCTTGTTTCCATGCTGCTTGAGTCAACGACACTAGTCAGGCTACAGGGTGGCACGGTGGCACAGTGGTAGAGTTGCTGCCTTACAGCACTTGCAGCGCCAGAGACCGGGTTCGATCCAGACCATGGGTGCTGTCTGTTTGGAGTTTGTACATTCTCCCTGTGACTGCGTGGGTTTCATCCCACACTCCAATGACACACTCCAAAGATGTACATGTTTGTAGGTTAATTGGCTTGGGTTTGTACACTTGGTATCAGTGTAAATTGTTCCTAATGTGTGTAGGCTTCTGTTAACGTGCGGGGATCGCTGGTCGGTTTGGATTTATTGGGCGAAAGGATTAATACCATGCTGTTTAACTAAAAACTAAACTACAGCTTGAGACTACTGCTCACCAAATTATAGGAAAGATGCAATTTCACTGGAGAGGGTATTGAGAAGGTGGCTCGGAGGAAAGATTGATTTTTTTTAGAACAACAGAAGCATGACCAAGGCATATAAAAGTCTGAGGGTCAAGGTGAGTGAAATAAAAAGTCAAGAAGGGGCAAGTTAGTGATAGGAGGATTTTAGTTTTAATTTTTAGTTTTAGAGATACAGCGTGGAAACAGGCCCTTCGGCCCACCAGGTCTGCACCGACCAACGGTCACCTGTGGTTCTATGTTTCTCCACTTTCGCATCCTACACACTATGGGCAATTTACAGAAGCCAATTAACCTACAAACCTGCACGTCTTTGGAATGTGGGAGGAAGCCGGAGCACCCGGAGAAAACCCATACGGTCACAGGGAGAATGTACAAATGCCGTACAGACAGCAGACGTAGTCAAAATTGAACCTACGTTTCTGCTGCTGTGAGGCAGCAACTCTACCGCTGTGTCACTGTGTCATTTCGAGAGAGAAAATCCTCTTCCACCAGATGGTGCTGGAGTTTTAAAATCCCTGCCTGAGAGGATGGTGAGATGAACATCTATGGACCCAGTGTTGGAAGATGGGGTTAGGTTAGGTAGTTCTCTTCAACCATCACACACATGTTGAATCAAGTGGCCTACCCTGTCATAGATTTTCTATGATCCTACAGTTCAACAGTGACCTGAGGGGCTGAAGTGCCTACTTCTGTTGCCGACGTTCTCATGCATTTATACATTACGTGTAGATCTCTGAATCAACCATGATTAGTATTGATATCACCCCACAGCTTTGAAAAGATTTCCAGTCACATTACATCGTAGAGGCCTTCGGGGCTGTTGTCCACTAACAGCAGGTTTCTGGGTTGTGGAGGGACAAGTTCCAAATGCCATTACATCTGAGGAGTTATTTTCTCTGTGTGAAGCTCTTGATAAGGTCAGGCACTTTTCATGGAAGTTAATGACTGACTGAACTAGTCAACAGGTGCCAGGCTGCATGAAGCAGAGTAAGGCAGACTATTTACTTTAGTTTAGGATTGCATCATCTCGCACACAGGGAGGTTGCCTACGGTCTCCCGCAGCAGATTATGGTGCCGGTTACATATCAAGAATGTTTTATTGTCCTATGTCCCGAATCGAAACAATGGAATTCTTACTTACTTGCAGCAGTACAATAGGTTTGTAAACACAGTACTCAATAGATAATATAATAAATAAACATTAAAAAAGTTCAATAAATAAAAAAGCCTAACATAGTGAAAAAATCAAAACAAAGCCCAATGTCCCGAGTGCAACCAAGGCAGTTCGTAGTTCGGAGTTTAGTTGCAGTTCATAGTGTTAAATAGCCTGATGATAGTTGGGAAGAAGCTATTCCTGAATCTGGATATTACAGTTTTCAGGCTCCTATACCTTGTTCCCAATGGCAAGTGTGAAATGAGACAGTGGTGTGGGCCCTTGATGATGCTGGCTGCGCCTCCTATAGATTCCTTTGATGGTGGGGAGGTCAGTACCCGTGATGGACTGGCCAATGTACATCACCTTTTGCAATCTCCTTCATTCCTGGGCATTCGAGTTGCCAAACCAGGTTGTGTTGCAACCAGTCAATATGCTCTCTTAAATGGGATATGGGGAGAAGGCAGGAATGGGGTACTGATTGGGGATGATCAGCCATGATCACATTGAATGGTGGTGCTGGCTTGAAGGTCCGATTGGCCTACTCCTGCAACTATTGTCTATTGTCTATTAGCCTCACACCTATAGTTGTCCTATTTGTCATTGTCTTGTCGACGTATTTGACGACCTTCCAACAACTAGAGAGCAGTCCTGAGCTACTATCTACCTCATTGGAGACCCTCAGACTATCTTTAACCTGACTTTATTGAACTTTGTCTTGCACTAAACATTATTCCCCTTATCATATGTCTTTACCTCTCAGTGTAAGGAATTGAGAGAAGAATTGAAGGGAAGTTAATTTGGATCAAAGAGAATAAGCTGCAAAGCCACAAGGAAGTAAAGGGATGATGGGAGCTAGCATGGACCCCGTGGCTGAATAGCCTCCTTCTGCATTGCAAGTTAGAACAGAACAAAATAAAATGTGTAATATCAGAAAAATGCAACAGATCGGGCAGCATGTGTGGAGAGGGTAGCAGTTATCATTTTAAGTCATCGACTTTGCATTAGGCAGGATGACGATTGTTTCTACCAACCTGGTGTCCTGATCTAAATAAATTAAACACATTCTACCTTGAAAGCAGCTGAATCAAATCCAGAATTCTGGAAAATCGCCCAGGAACAGGTGCACCCTGAACTATGGGTGGATGTCAAGTAAAGCAGCAGGCCCTGTGAAACTTCCTTTACGCAGCAAATCTGCAGTGACCACTAGGAGACTGGGGCAATGTCAGAGGTCTTTCTCCCAAATTGGACTTCAAGCTAAGAGTATGTTTGTTCTCCAAACATAAAATCTTCCTCAATTATCAATGCAGTCGATCAACTTCACTGAAACAAATGATCAGCGATCCCATTACAGACAGCGTGCAAATACTGTACACTTTGTTTCGAACATTACAGCATTATCTTCTTATCTGGCTTAAAAATGTTTGCTGATCCCACAAGGTACACCTCCATATTCAGGGGCAGTTTCTTCCCAGCTGTTATCAGGCAACTGAACCATCCTACCGCGACTAGAGAGCGGTGCTGAACTATAATCTACCTCATTGGTGACTCTTGGACTATCTTGATCAGACTTTACTGGCTTTATCTTACGCTAAATGTTATTTAGCGATACATTACACTAAACGATATAATGTACCTGTACTGTACACTGTGAATGGCTCAATTGCAATCATATAATGTATTTCTGCTGACTGGTTAGCACGCAACAAAAGCTTCTCACTGTACCTCGGTACACGTGACAATAAACTAAACTGAAGGTTATATAAGTCACCACAATCCAGTTATTAATGTTGGTTCCCTGCCTGTTTGAAATGTAGTTGCTGAGGATTTGTTTCTATTGCAGACGTTCTCATGTTTGAGACAGAGGACCTGGTTCTGAGGAAGAATGAGAAGAACTTTGTGCTGTGTCTGCTGGAAGTTGCCAGGAGAGCTTCCAAGTTCGGCATGTTGGCTCCGGTCCTCATTCAGATGGAGGAGGAGATCGAGGAAGAGATCCGCGAGGAGATGGATCTACCTCCGGAGATCATTCCTCCCAAACCCAAACCACAGAGGCAGCTCTGCGACTTCAAAAACCTGGATGAAATGGTGAGTGAGTCATGACGACACACTCAAACCGTGCTCCATGTAAAGCAAAGGGCAATGGCTTACAGCATACTACAGCTTGGAGGGGACACTCAGCCAGTGCCCGTGCTGGTCCATTGAAAGAGCCATCTGATTAGTCTCACTTTTCTTCCACCATGGTCCTGCAAACTGGTTATTTGCATGTTGCACAACCAGCAGGGCTGCCACCTCAGTGCTTCAGTAACCCGGGTTCGATCTTGACCGCCCTCCTCTGTCTGTGTGGAGTTTGCATGTTCTCCCTGTGACTCCATGGGTTTCCTTTGAGTGCTCTGGTTTCCTCCCACATCCTAAAGACATATGGGCTGGTTGGTGAATTAAGCAAAGTAAATTGCCCTGATTATGTAGGTGAGTGGTAGAATCTGGGGGAACAATGGGAATGTGGGGAAGAATAAAATCGGATTAATACAATTGGGTAGTTGACAGTCAACGGGCTCCATGGGCCTGTTTCTGGTGCCCCTTAGAAAGTTACTGTTTAATGTCCTACCCCCACCTGACAAACAGTGCAGACACCAGTGGCACCCAAAAATACAATCTCCTATGCCCTTTGATTTCTTTGCCAACTGCCTTAAATCTGTGGCCTCTGGTCTGAATCTGCAGCGTAAGAAAGGCCCTCCATATTTTCTTTCACATGGCGCATGGATATGTAGGAAATGGGGGAATATGTATAATGTGCAGACAAAGGGGATTAGTTTAATTCAATATCATGTTTGGCGCAGACATTGTGAGCCAAAACGCTTGTTCCTGTTCTATGATTTATGTTGTTCTGTTTTATGAAGGTGGTGGTGATTCCATGCATAATATGGAGTACGTTATGGAGTGATAGAGTTATACAGCATGTAAACAGGCCCCCTGGCCTGACTCGTACGTACCAACCAAGTTACCTAAGTGAGCTAGTCCCATTTGCCAATAATCCAGAGCCCATATATCTCCAAACTTTTCCTATCCTTTTACTGCCAAATTATGTTTTCACCACTCCATCCACCTGTATATCGCCACCTTCATGGAAATGTGTACCTGCTGTTCCTGGAGCAAAGGAGGCTGAAAGGTGACGTGTTAGAAGTATAAGGTTATTAGAGACATAGAGAGGGTAGATCATCAAAATATTTTCCCGATGACAGGTGTATCCAAAACAAGAAGGCATTGGTTTAAGGTGAGAGGTAAGAAATGTAAGGAGGATGTAAGGGGTTGGTTTTCTCAACACAGAGAAAGCTCAATATCTGGAATGTACAGCCAAAGGAGGCGGTGGAATCGGATGCAATATTATGGTTGCAAAGTATTTAGGCAGACATTTAAACTGGCAAGGCAGAGAAGGGTACAGTCCTAATGCAAGCAGATGTGATTAGTGTGTGTGGTTTAAACGGTCAACATGGATAAGGTGGGATGAAGGGTCTGTTTCTGTGCTGTATGGCGTCATTAAACCTCCTGTCTTTCTCATCTTTGGTGGCGTAGGTTTGAGAGGTGCTCTCAGAGCAGCCTGAGCAAATAACCCCAGTGCATTTTGCAATCATAGCACACATGCAGCCACTGCGGGCTAGATTATGTGTATGTGTAATTTGATTGAGAGGATGCCAGTTAAGCAGGTTACTTTGCCTTGGTTGGTTGTGCTCTTAAGTGCTGTTGGGGCTGCACTCATCCAGGCAAGTGGAGAGTGTTCAGTCACATACCTGACCTGTGTCTTGCTGATGCTCGAAAGGAATAGGGGTGTCAGGAGGTGAGTCACTCGCCAAGGGCTATCCAGCCTCTAACATGCTGGTGGAGCCACAGTACTTATGTGGTTTGTCTGGTTGTATAAGATGGTGGAGGCTCATTGATGGCAATGCCATTGAATATCAAGGGCAGGTGGCTTAGAAGCATACAAAATAGGTGCAGGAGTAGGTCATTCGGCTCATCGAGCCAGCACCACCATCCAATATGATCATGGCAGATCATCCAAAATTATTCCCCTGTTCCTGCTTTTACCCCATATCTTTTGATTCCGTTAGCCCTAAGAGTTATATCTGACTCTCTCTTGAAAACATCCAGTGGATTGGCCTCCACTACTTTCTGTGGCAGAGAATTCCACAGATTCACAACTCTCTGGGTGAAGAATGTTTTCCTCAACTCAGTCCTAAATGGCCTACCCCTTATTCTCAAACTGTGACCCCTGGTTCTGGACTCCCCCAACATCGGGAACATTTTTCCAGCATCTAGCTTGTCCAATCTCTTATGGATTCTATAAGATAACCTTTCATCCTTCTAAATTCCAGTGAATATAAGCACAGCTGATCCATTATTGATGCTCCTTTATTGGAGATGCATCTTGCCTGACATTTTTGGAGCGCCAATGTCCATCAGTCAGCACCGGAGGGCAGAAACGAATCTGTATCAGGGACTTCACATCAAAAAAATTAGGTGTTTCACTCAGATGTGCCAAAGTGGTGAAGGGTGAATTTTAATGGCAAGTGCATCTTGTCTTTAACCTGCAGGTTCGCCATCTTGTGAGTCGTTGCACCTGTCCTGATCAATTCCCCATGGTCAAAGTCTCTGAAGGGAAATATAAAGTTGGAGACTCCAACACTTTGATTTTTGTGAGGGTAAGTGACAAAGGCTTTTAATTTCTCTGTTCTTGGTCTGTAGCCTCTTCAAGTGGTTATCCAGGTATGTCAGCATCAACCACTCTTCCAGCCCATGTGTTGCTCACCCTCACTCCTATTAAGTATTAAACTTATTCTTCAGCGCACATCCTGTACAAACCTGTACATCTTTGGAGTGTGGGAGGAAACCGGAGCTCCCTGAGAAAACCCACGCAGGTCACGAAGAGAACGTACAAACTCCGTGCAGACAGCACCCGTAGTCAGGATCGAACCCAGGTCTCTGGCACTGTAAGGCAGCAACTCTACCACTGCGCCACCGACAACTCTGGGAATGGGATGATATAGTGAACTGGAAAGGATTTAGTTGCAAAAGGTTGGAGGAATCTCAGCTTAATCCAGAGTAATTCATTTACATGGAAGTCTCCCCAAGCTTAGGTGCATGAAGTGGTGGACATACGACATTGTTACTTGCTGAAAATTTCAGCAAAGTCTGGGTGCAATAATTAAGTTTAGGTTTGATCTGGTGCTTTAGAGCTTTGTTCGAATTTGTAAAGTTCTTAACATGGATTTTATTCTGTGTATTCAAATTTTTTAGTTTGACCATATTGAAACAAAAAAATAACCGCTAATTGCATTGTATAACATTTACAGCATAGTAAAGGGCCCTTATACCAAAGGTTTGTGTTTCTGTAGTACACAGGCCTACCAAACCTTGCTTCCATTATGGTTGAAATCATTAATGTTTCCACTGTTCTTCACAAAATATGCAGGCATTTGATGCCCCCATTTCAGTGTTGGCACAAAACCAATGTCATCACCGGGCACCACACTAAATGTGAAGTATAAATCAGGCCAGACACCCTCAAAGGACTCCAGAGCAAATTGATCTCTGATCATTCTGGACCTGTCACAAGTGGGTGAAGCACTGGCACTATGGCTGTGATTTGTGAGTCCTCCAATGCTCAAAACTGAGCTGAAAAGAGACAACCCATCTCAGAGTCAGCTCGAGCTGAGTAAGCATGGATTTATGAAAGCAAGAGTGTTTAATGGATTTATTAAAACTCTTTGAGGATGGAACTAACCAGCTCCATAAAGAGGAGCCAATGGATAAAGTGCTTTTGGTTTCTCAAAAGGCTTTTGATAAAGTGCACCTGATAATGGGCCATGGGGGAGCAAAAGGAAACAGGAGCAGTGATCGGCCACTCGGCCATTCAAGTCTGCCCCACCACTCAATATGATCATGATTGATTCTTCCCAGGCTTAATCTTCTCTTCCGGGCAGTTTCCCATTGTCCTTAATTCCCTAAACTTACAGAAATGTATTAACGATTTAGACGAGGGAATTAAATGTGACATCTCCACTTTTGTGGATGACAGAAAGCTGGGTGGCAGTGTGAGCTGCGATGAGGATGCTATGAGGCTGCAGGGTGACTTGGGTAGGTTGGGTGAGTGGGCAGATGCATGGCAGATGCAGTATAATGTGGATAAATGTGAGGCTATCCACTTTGGTGGCAAGAACAAGAAGGCAGATTATTATCTGAATGGTGTCAGATTAGGAAAAGGGGAGGTGCAACGAAACCTGGGTGTGCTTGTACATCAGTCACTGAAAGTAAGCATGCAGGTACAGCAGGCAGTGAAGAAAGCTAATGGCATGTTGGCCTTCATTGTGAGTGGATTTGAGTTTAGGAGCAAGGAGGTCCTACTCATTGTACAGGGCCCTGGTGAGACCGTACCTGGAGTATTGTGTGCAATTTTGGTCTCCTAATTTGAGGAGGACATTATTGCTATTGAGGGAGTGCAGTGTAGGTTCACCAGGTAAATTCCGGGATGGTGGGACTGACATATGATGAAAGAATGGGTCGACTGGGCTTGTATTCACTGGAATTTAGAAGAATGAGAGGGTATCTTATAGAAATATATTAAATTCTTAAAGGATTGGACAGGCTAGATGCAGGAAAATGTTTCCCAATATTGGGGGAGTCCAGAACCAGGGGTCACAGTTTAAGAATAAGGGGTAGACCATTTAGGACTGAGATGAGGAAAAACTTCTTCACCCAGAGAGTTGAAAATGTGTGGAATTCTTTGCCACAGAAGGCATATGATGAATTACATTTATATATGAATTACATTTATATAAATTAAAACATATGATATTTGTATTACACGGGCTGAAATGACTATGATGCAATTTCGATCGGAAACCAGAGAATGGAAATTGATAAGCAGAAAAAAAAGCTGTCTTGCAAAAAAAATGTCCAGGATAAAAGTCTCCAAAGTCTCTTAAGAACACAGTCGGGTAGTTTCAGCATAGAAGGCCACTGACATTAACAGGCAATTACTTTTATTGGCACTTGTGCAATGGTCGTCTCTTCTACAATTTAACATACAGTGTTTGGTATTTTTAGCCTGCAGTAATAAAAATAAACTTAGTTATTAAAAATGCTTTCATTTATGAAAATCATGCGAGAAATAGTGCGGCACAGTGGCGCAGCAGGTAGAGCTGCTGCCCCATAGCTTCTGAGAACTGGGATCGATCCTGACCTCGGGTACTGTTTGTGTGGATGTTTGCACAGTCTCCCCGTCACCCTGTGGGTTTCCACCGAGTGCTCCAGTTTTATTCTGCATTTCAAAGACATGAGGGTTTTGTTGGTTAATTGGTCTCTAAATTGCCGCTGGTGTGTAGGGAATGAATGCGAAAGTGGGATATCATAGAACTAGTATGAATGGGTGATCAATAGTCAATGTGGACATGGTGAGCCAAAGGGCGTGTTTTCTTGCTGTATCTTTCAATCAATCAACTTAATCAATAACTTTATTTTGGGAATCTGAAGCATTCTAGCCTCAACTCCTATTCCCCATTGACACAATTATTTTTGTAACATAAATTGATGTAACACAAAGTTTCTTATGAACACAACTATCACATTATAGCAGAATTACCTATACCACCTAACTATCTCTCCTGCACAAATCTCAGAGGAAAAGGATTCCAGAGATTCACCACCCTCTGGGAGAAGAAGAACTTGTGCACCTCATTTAAAAATGACCACGCCATTGTCCTCTTATTACGGTAGATTTCTCTGACATCTACCGTATTCATGCCTCCTTAAGATCATTATGTTTCATTAAGATCGGCCTTAATTTTTCTAAACTCCATAGAACAAAGATTTAATTTCTTTTGACACTCATGATAGAGCTACTCTCTCATCATAGGGATTAGCCTAATGAATCTCTTTTGGACTGACTCTAATTTCAGTATATCCTCATGAGAATAATGTCTTGCTATAATTATAGACCTGGTTACCAGACAGAAAGAAAACAATAGGGTTAAATGGATTATTTTTCAGTGCATCTGCAACTAGTCAGGCTCCACAGCAGTTAAAACTGGATCTAATTATTGACAACATTAATGCATTTGACAAATGCAGTGAAGGTATTGTACCCCAGTTTGGTGATAGTACAATTGAATGGGAAATAGTTGAGAGGAAGGCAAACTCTCTATAAATATTACACTTGGCGTGATAAACCTACACTGGCAGTAGTGCTAATGCTCACATTGAGCGATCCTCAAAAAATGTGACATTGATCAAAGGCACGTGGGCGGCTCAGTGGTGCAGCAGTAGAATTGCTGCCTTACAGCACTTGCAGCGTTGAAGACCCGGGTTCGATCCCGTCTATCGGGGCTGTTTGTATGGAGTTTGTACGTTCTCCCCATGACCGTGTGGGTTTTCTCCGGGATCTTCGGTTTCCCCCCCACACTCCAAAGACGTACAGGTTTGTAGGTTAATTGGCTTGGTAAATGTAAAAATTGTCCCTAGTGGGTGTAGGATAGTGTTAATGTGCAGGAATCACTGGTCGGCGAGGACCGGGTGGGCCAAAGGGCCTGTATCTCTAAACTAAACTAAACCTCTAAACTAAATTAAACAAAAAAATAAAAGATGTTGGAAGCAGCACTAGGGTGGTTTGGAGGCAAAGTGAGATGAGCACTGCGCCCAACAAACCAAGCCTATTAGAATAAGGCTTCCAACAATGAGCTCTGTACTAATCAGAGGAGGGCCCGAATGTACACCACAATAGACAAGAGAAAAGATGCATGGCTGAGGGAGGAGAGGGCTGCCACTCACATTTTTAAGGCAGAGATAGATAGATTCTTGATTAGTACGAGTGTCAGGTGTTATGGGGAGAATGCAGGAGAATGGGGTTAAGAGGGAAAATAGATCAGCCATGATTGAATGGTGGAATAGACAATGGACTGAATGGCCTAATTCTGCTCCTATCACTTATAAAGTTATGAAAGGGGGCATTGAGGTGCGCATAAAGACATACACACCAGCAAGGACGTTGTGCACCAAGAGGCCAGGGTAGCAGCCACGTCACCATGGTAAGGGCCTGGTAGAAGGTGGCTCCAGAGGTGTCCTCCAGATGCCAGAATGTAGAGACAAATCACATGCCCACGAGATATATCCGTGTCAGGGTGGACTGCTGGACACTTGTAGCAAGCCATTTCAGTCACTGGATCAAAATATTGGATTAGATTCATTCACATGTTATGATCCGTGCAGGGCAGTCTCACAAAGGGGAATATGAGTATTATGTAGTGTCACCAGGCTCTCTTGAATAATTAAAGGGTTGACCATATTTGTTCAAGAAATAAATTTAAGAATGTAAAAATGTGTTACCGAAATGTTACATGCAAATCATTATTGCTCCCAATGATCTTCTGCTTTTTTTCCCATAGATTTTACGGAATCATGTGATGGTGCGTGTGGGTGGAGGATGGGACACTCTGGAGCATTACCTGGACAAGCATGACCCTTGCCGCTGTACATCACTCAGTAGGTATCGGCCAGCCAGGGAGCGGGTTATCCACAGAGGATCAAGTTGGGGAGCGGGGACACACACACACACACACATACACACACACACACACACACACACACACACACACGAACGAACTGTTGTGAGTGAAGGAGGTGGACAACCTACCTAGTAGGCGTAGAAACAAAATGCTGGAGTAACTCAGTGGGTCAGGCAACATCTCTGGAGAAAAGGAATAGGTGACGTTTGAGATTGAGACCCTTCTGGAGACTGAGATTCAGGGGAGAGGGAAACTTGAGGTATGAAAAGGTACAGAATAAATCAGTGCTGGCACCAATAACTGGGGAAAGGTGGAACCCACTATGGTTCATCGTTGGCTGTTGCCATTGTTGCCTAATGGGCAAATCATTTCAGAGTTTATTATCACTTGTCCCGAGGTACAGTGAAAAAGCTTTTGTTGCGTGCTAAACATCCAGTGGAAAGACAATACATGATTACAATCCAGCCAATCACAGTTTACAGATACATGATAAGGGAATAATGTTTAGTGCAAAGTAAAGCCAGTAAAGTCCGATCAAAGATAGTCCGAGGGTCCCCGATGATGTAGATAGTAATTCTGGACTGCTCCCTGGTTGCGGTAGGATGGTTCAGTGCTAGGTTAGCTTCTGTTACAATTCTCCCCACAAAGCCTGGTTGAGTTGCAACAGCAGGAATATCAAAACCCCTGCCACAAACTGTTTTCTTGCTGCTGGCTCCACCCCTAACCAGACTGTTTGTATCACGGTATCCTATGAAATTCCAAACTGAATCTCTGACTCAAATCATCTTGATCAGACACCACAGTTCTCTGCCTGTTACGTTGCCTGCCTCTGGTTTATCGCAGCTATTGATCGAAGCTCCTTTTATAACTAATCCAATATTAACAGCATGGATTACATTGGAATTCAGCCAAATCATCCGGTGGGTGCAGACAACAAATCGTATTGAGACCTGCTCATTTACTGCCCAAACAGCATAAACAAAATTGATGTCCATTGATTCAGTTCCCTAGCACGGAAAGCTGTAATCCTGCACTCGAGCACGCCAACAAGTTCATAGACAATGGGATCAGACAAGTATTTCTGGGCGCATCAGACACATCCTTAATGCATACACTCTCACTAGGGATTCCTAAATGCAAGTCCTGTGAAGTGCCTGTTGAGATTGAAGAACATTGAGAATTGTGTCAATAGCATTAACATAGTTATTGCAGATCAGTCATAATTCATCAGCTATTGAATAACATGGATGTTGACCGATTTCCAATAACTGATCTCTAATCCCTTTAATTTTCAACAGCTCACAAGCAAGTGTCAAGATTCAGCAGCCCGCACAGATCCGCCATGCCTACGCACGAGATCAAGGCTCGCTTGCAGTCAAGGTCAGACCAGCCGAACAAGCCACAGACGACACTCATTCTGTCAAGGTCCCAAAGCCCCATGCCTCCAGTGGAGTGGAAACTAGCCACGCCCTCAGCTCTTTCCCTGAGAAATCACAATGCTGCTCTCCGACCCCCATCACCGGATGTCGCCTCTACCTCTGCAGATAGCTCCGCCAGGAGGAATCCCCGCAACAAGTCAGAGCCACGGCAAACCTACCAAGCCAGGTAGAGGAACAGAATTGTATGCTTAAAACACTGGATATGGCCGTCTTTCTCAGAAAGCTAAAGTTGGGTTTTTTTGCTGAAAATATTAAGGAAATTGGGAAAAACGGTGGGCAAAAATAATTAGTACTGCGATTATATCACTGAATAAAGTGATGAGCTCCTGGGCTAAATCTATTCCTTTTGACTTGCAGTGCTATGTTATCGCTTCCTATCCATGTACATCATCTATATCAATGTGTCGAATGCAGATCTTTACCTTTGTTGGAAGGAACTGAAGTTACTTGGCAGATAGCTAGTTTAAACCAAAGATGGACACAAAAAGTTGGAGTAACTCTGCGGGTCAGACAGCATCTCTGGAGAAAAGGAATAGATGACGTTTCAGGTCGAGACCTTGACCTGAAATGTCACCTATTTCTTTTCTCCAGAGATGCTGTCTGACCCGCTGAGTTACTCCAACTTTTTGTGTCTATCTGCAGATCTTCACCTTGCCTGGGTGGACACTGCCATAATGCTGCTTCTGTGGTTGTCTCCATGGGATGAACAACCATGGAGCAGTGGAGTCCCATTAGACCCAAGCGCCTCATTTACTCTTTGGACCATCAAGTCCAAGCAGCCTTCCTGCAGCCCTTGCGGGAAGTCCCAGAGCAGCAAACGTTTCCACAGAGTTCTGTTTCCCGCGATTATTTTGAACTCCGTCTTAGTCTCCTTCTTATTCTCCTGAACTAAATGGAGAGATTTTGAGAGGATGATGTGAGATGCAGAGAGCACAATGATGACGGAACTGTGCGTGACTGTTCGCTGCATGAGAACTATCAATTGGAAATCAACTTAATTATAATGTCCCCGTGCGGAGGCAGCCATGCGGAAGTGTTGCAATTAACTCTCGACCACCTTGGCAATGATCGCAGTGGGGCTGTGCAAGTGAGCTGCCTGCTGATATTTAGCACTTTGCCCCAGGGAAGTGAGTGAGGTTCTGCAGCAGTCTTATCCATAGTACCATAAATTCAGCAGAAACTGAGAGAAATATCTAAGCAGTCTTGTCATGAAGTAACTGTAATAAGTGGGGTGTGCTGAGTCAAGGCTGCTGTCATTGATGGAGTCTTGCACACTATGGTGTGTTCCAGTGACCAGTGTATGATCCTCACCTCCTGTATTAACAGTGTACGGTTTGCATGTTTTCCCTGTGACCCTGTGGGCTACCACTAGCTTGTGGCTGATCTGCCTGAGGTGTCATCTCCTCTTCTGTGCCAGTTCCTCAAGTGCTCAATGCCCCAATCCATCCAGTGATCCAGACTCCACAACTGCCTGGGGTATAAAGTACCAAAAATTCGATGCCCTCTGCAAGAAGGAATTACTGTGCACCTCTGTTGTAAATGACTGCCCCCTTGTAACTTTGGCCTCTCCACAAAGTTCTCCCACTCAACATCCAGCCTGCCATGGTCCCTCGGGCTTACGTTTCAATGGGGTCACCTCCCCATCTTAAACTTTATAGAGCACAGATCCAGCTGCTCATGATTTTTTGGCCCCTGATCCCTGGAATTAGACTGTATACAGTGCTGGTATTTACTATTTTGGAGACAAAGTTCCAGACTTCCACAGCTCATGGTGCAGAGATATGTTGATATATTCTCTGAACTGTTAAACTTTAATTTGAAGTTTTGCCTGCTTGTTGTGAGTTCCACACCTGAGGGTACAACATTTAAACAAACATTTTAATTAAATCGCATATCATCTTCTATACTCTAGGGAACTCAGCTATATTCTATGTGATCAGTCCTTATAATTTCACCCTTTTACCACCATTATCATCCTGATGAATCGCTGGTCTATTTTCTGAAGGTCAATATGATCCTTCCTCAATGACCACTAAGATATTCCATTTGGAGCGTGATCAAACTTTTATATAACCACTAGAAGACATAAAGTGCTGGAGTAGCTCGGTGGGGCAGGCACCATCTCTGCAGAACATGGATAGATGACTTTTTGGGTTGAGACCCTTCCTCAGCCTTTCTTCTGAACCAGCATCTGATCTTCCTTGTTTCTACTCTTTTTTAAAATATATAATCACACTCTAACTTTGTATTTCAATCTCTTTTGTATTTAAGCTGTCATTGCATTAGCGTTTTACGTTCTTCTCTTAAGCACATCTGCCAATGAAACTGTAAAAGGACACGTGTCCCTGGAAATGATAAGTGGGATAACCTTAATGTTAACCCTGAAGAGACGGATTCTGCTTTTAATGCTGAGATGGCATCTAACTACAGGGACATCAGCATATCCAGAAGTACAAGATATTGCTGCCCTATATATCTACATCACCCATTATCCCACAGTTAGTGATTGGAAGAAATGAACCAGACTGTATAATCCTCATTGCTCATTCTGTTAGAATGAGCACTGGTTAATTAAACCCCATTATCTGTGAACACTGGTGAGCATTTATCAGTGACAGATAATTCACACTCTTACATTACGAAAGAGTTTGGCTGTCAACAGTGAGACCTGTCTACTCGAGGCTCTGTGGGCTCTGTGGGAGTGCAGTCAACAAGCGTGAACATCAGCTGCTTGGGCTTACTTTGCAGGAAGCTGGTGATTTCCCTGTGGGATTGTTGCATTGATTTGTGCTACCACCCATCCCGGTAACAATGCTTCCAACCTGTAGGGAAGATGGCCGACTGAATGAACAGAACAGAGATGAGATAAGACACAATCATTGGCAAAGCTCCTAGTTTCCTATGCATTGCCATTGATTTCCTTTCAATCCTAGTGTTGTAATGTAACCTCCCATCCCCCTGACTCACAAAGCTGTTGTGTTGATTCCAGGACGAAGTCAGCCCAAGAAAGGCACCCTGTGAATGTTGCCACATCAGTGGGGCTCTAGAACAGAGCCAGAACACTAAAACATACATTTAACACATACTAAAAAAACACCAAAGAAGGAAGGGACGAGACAGACTGTTGGCGAGGTGGCCATTGTGGGCGCCACCCGGTGGTCACCCCATTACATGAAGGATATGGAGGCTTTGGAGCAGTTTACCAGAATGCTGCCTGAATAAAAGGGTATGAGCTACAAGGAGAGGATGGACACTTAGATTATTTTCTCTGGAGCATCGGAGGTTGATGGGAGACCTGACAGAAGTATATAAAATTATGAGAGGCATAGATAGGGCAGGCAGTAACAACTTTTTTCCCAGGATGGAAATGTCAAAGGACTAGACCGCATAGCTTTATGGAAAGAGGAGAAAATACAAAGGAGATCTGTGGGCAAGTTCTTACACAGAAAGTGCTGGAGCAGGACTGACATTCAGCTGACCGGTTAATTGTCAATGCTAACACAGAATTGGCTGCAGCAGGGCCATCCCTAACACTCAGCTTGATGAAGCAGTGACTCTGCTTGCTCTATGTGTAGCAATGGTTCATAGTGTGGAACACCGGGCTAATTGTGCCCTTGGTGATCTGAAATATGCCAGGCTGATGCTCTGGCCCAGTTTTTATCCTAACACTGGGTCAATTGCTAGGGGCTGCTATGGGTCCAAATGCTGGAATAGTGGAGCAAGACTCAGGGGATGGGTGCATGGACTCAGCCTTGTGTGAAAATAGAATGAGGCCTTGCAAGCCATCAGAGTGCACTGGTCGCAATTCGTCTGGGTACTGCATTCGCACAGATTATGTTCTGTTGTGAATTTACTTAACTACGACAATACACGTCGGCCCATTGGAACCATGCCATCTTCCATCAGTCCCATTCCCCCTCTCCTTTATTTCCCTGTAGCTCTCTAACTTCAGACTCTCACGTGCTCATCAACTCTCCGTTCATTCTTTTTGACCTTTGACCACAACCGCGGTAATTTGCAGTAGCCAATTAACTTACTGGTTAAGATCGTAAGGTCATAAGTGATAGGAGTAGAATTAGGCCATTCAGCCCATCAAGTCTACTCTGCCATTCAATCATGTCTGATCTGTCTCTCCCTCCGACCCCTCCTGCCTTCTCCCCATAATAATATATTTATTAATATATCTTAATAAATGTATTTAAAATTGATTGACAAACGGAGGCCAATAAAAAATGAACAGAGTGGAATAGACTGGAGGTGCCAAGTGATTTTTGGCAAGGCAACCAATAGGCACATTAGGTTGCTCATTTACTTATGAAATGGGACCCGGGCTTTGGGTGTTCAAGCAAACACCCGACAGATCTGCCTTCACCCACTGGTATGGTCTGTGATACTGGCCCATACAGGGCACAGCAAGTTACACAGCAAAACTTATGATTTCCTTCACCTACTTATCTACTGCTTACTTGCTTTCTCTGGGCCCAATAGGTACCTGTTTCTTCTGCATAGGCTCACTAGTTAAGAGGTTCACATGATATTTTTTTCACATCCTACTGTTCTATGTTTCTGATTTATTATCCAGGCAGAGAGATCGGTCATCAACTCCTTCTTACCAGATGCCAACCAGTGTCAACAGTGGGAAATTCAATTCCAACATCACCTCTGCAGCAAGAACAGGGAGAGAGAAGACCAGGGCTTTGCCAATAACCTCTAAGCCCTATTCTGCAGCTCAGGAGATCAAAAGGGGTGCCGAACCTGTGATGGACACCAAGAAAGTGCCAAGTCAACCTGCTGTCCCTCAACAGACAGAGAGCAGGATGAGCCGCACTTGGATCAACACCCAGTGTGTTGATTCCAAACGTGACCAAAGCAACTCAAACGTGAACAAGCAGAGCACCAGGACTTTGTCACTTACTCACAAGCTGGCTTCAGAAGCAAGCTCCATCATATCCAAAGGATTGGCGAGAGGTCACTTGTCTGCACCTAGCTTACAGTGGAAGCTGTCTGTAGCTCAAGGTGCGGAGAAGAGAAGTGGGAAGGATCAAGCAGCTCTTCAGCTGCCTGCTCCACTTGGTGCTGGGCAGGAAGGCTGCTGGCAAGAACGCATCTCAACCAGGAAGCCATCAACTGACGGATCAAGGAAACCAATTCTGCAAAAAAGTCCTATTCGATCGAGAACTCCAGACCCTTACAGCTTAAATAACAACAACAACAACAAAGGTGTGAACAATGGCAGGAGCAAAACGTGTTTATTCACACCACCACCTATTAACCCGACCCAGGAAATAGAACTGTACAGAAGCTTTGAAGATGAAATTGTGTCCAATATGAAAGCTTTGGAGATGTTTAGTTTAGTTGGGGACAACTTGGAGGAGAGCGAGCCCAGTGCATGTTCTTCAGCAGCGAGTTTGGCCAGTTCCCCAAACCAGAAGGAAGCTAAAAGACCAGACAACCTATGTTCTTCAAAGTATTCGATATCCCCCTTCCAAGTTGCAGCCAGCCATGTCAATAATGCCAATCGTCCCACCAGTTGTGGCAATGGGACTTTGCCTCCCTCAGCAAAGCTTACTCAGAATGGCAGTGGCTTTGGTGAGGTTCTTGCCGAGCTCGTCAGCGGAACGCCAAGCCTCAGTCACGTGGACATTGAGAACTGGATAGCAAACAGCTCCCTGGAAATGGTGCCATCTGATTCCAGCACCAAACTACAGCAAACAGATTTGAATGACATGGAAGCCATCAAGCCATTCCCCAATAGAACTGAAGATCAAAGTGCAAATGAGATTGGTTCAACGTGTGACCAAAAGGGCAGCGCTTTTAAGGGAGTTATGAGAAGAGTTGTGACAATGCCTCAAAATGAAGTGACTGCTACCGAACTGAATTCCACACCCACCAATGAAGGGTCTGACACCAACTTATCCTTTGACTGGCCAGACCCACCCTGCACTCCTCACAAAACCTGGGTTCAACAAGGAAGACAAAAGAGGTTTTTAAGAAAGCCCGAGAGGGTTCCCTCTATCTACAAGCTGAAGCTTCGGCCCAAAATACGTCCCAGGAGGGACAATAGGCCAGAGAAAAGGCCATCCAGAATCCCAACACCTTTATCTTACAGGCAGGACGATAAAACATCAAAAAACACCACCAAGTCTGGAATGCTGCACAAATCTCACAGAGCTAACAGCAGAGTTGTGAGATCCAAGACTCAGGGTAAACAGAAGCCTTCTTCGTATTTGACACAACCAGAAGAACTTGTTTCAAGAGAGGACTCTTGTCCTTCTCAGCATGTGCAGTCGAAACAAAGCAGAACTTCAGAAGAACAATCCATTACACAGGCCATGGGGCAAGGAAGTGAAGATAACGAGTCTTGGGTTTAAAAGCCTGAAAACACACTCAATTAATCTCAATCCCAAGTATTTCTACATCAATGTATTTGTGTTGGTTAATCTTTAGTTTAAAATCAGTGTTTCCAAACCTACAGTATCACTTGATCAGCGGCACAGTTGAAAAACCATGTATAAAAGAACATGTTATCACTGCAAAACAAAAGCACCTTGTAATGAAATTAAATGCGATTATTGTGCAAGAATCCGACATTTACATGTCAGCGACACAATCTGAATGCTAATTACACCTACTAGATATGGGAGGGAAGGCAGAAATCTCAACTAAAATGAAGTATTTGAATCACAGCACGAATGGCATTGACTGACATCATTCGTATGACATTGATTAACATATTTATTCATAATTATTTTGTAAGCTGAGCATTTTAGAGAGTCCAAGAGTAATGTTTACAAATGCTGATCTTTAAAAAAATCTTTACAAATCATTTCACAAAGCAATTTATAATGAGCATAATGACATCACTGAGATTATATAAAAGGTAGGAATCAGTTTGGTTTTAGCCCTGACACGACAGAATATTTCTGATTTTATTTTTGTCTGGTCTGGTTCAACTTTAAAACGTAAATATTCAGCTGCTGAACCTGATGTTTCACTGAATCTTGCCCTAGCTCAGGGCAAATGGCAGGTTAGGATGTTTAGATTAGAGAGAGCAGGATGATGCCAGTAAGCATTCTCCATACACAAAGGTGAGTGGAAATTGAAAACACTCCACCCAAAAACTGTCCTGAGGTTTGGGACTCTCTGCTGAAAATCGGAATTGGCCGATTGTTTAATGAATGTATTAATGGCCACAAACGGAAGGCATATAGATGGTGCTGCAGGACAGATCAATCATTCTTGAACCGAATGAGGCAGGCTGCTGAAGAAGCCGTTGTCCTTTCCTCCATTGCAGGGGGTTTGGAAGAGATGACTGAACGTTAACAAGGCATGGATTTCAAGCTAGGACTTGGAGGGAACATTCATCTCTTCTGCATAGAAAGGTTAGAAACACATTTGTCTTTGTTACATCCAGTGAATGTTAGCCTCTTGATCAGAAAGCTGTCAGAATGAGGGTTCTGGCATGTCATTCCTTGGGAAAATGATTAATATCTTGTTATGCATAGCTTGGAAATTGATGAATAGCAATACGCTATCTTGAAGGGGAGGGTTTCTGATTTTGTTAAAGAGCGAGAAGCTAAATTGCAACGCGTCTCATTTATAAGAGCTTATTTCACTATCTTTGATGCAAAGCAGTGTACACCAGGAGTCTCAGAGTTAAACCAGTATCCAGAGTGAAGTTTAATCATGAGTTCTAGTGAATAGAAAATGAACCAAAACTTGGAAATGAAAATCACAAATGTGCAAATACTGGTGTCCTGAAATATCCTGAATTCTTCATAGATTCTTGATTAGTACGGGTGTCAGAGGTTATGGAGAGAAGGCAGGAGAATGGGGTTAGGAGAGATAGATCAGCCATGATTGAACGGCGGAGTAGACTTGATGGGCCGAATGGCTTAATCCTTCTGTTACCACTTATGACCTTATGACTTATAAACAGAAATGACTGGTAACACTCAGCAGGGCAGCATCTGTGAAGAGAGAAACAGAGGAAGCGTCGATGCTGACTGACCTGATCCAAGCATTTCTGTTTTATTATTTAGGGGCAGCACTTGTGCTACCGAAAGTGTGCTTATTGAGGACTTTTGTATTGAGGACTTTTGTAGTTTCACACATTTCTCCTACCATGATGCCATGAGCAGGAAGAATTCATATCAATTGATTGTGAACAGGTTACTCTGTGTATCAATATTACACAAAATAAGTATTCATACTAACAATGGCCAATTGCCATTGTGTTGTGTTGACTTCTACTGATAGCAGTGCACTGACCCCACCCTGAGCACTTTCAATTCTGTCGTGTTGTAATTTTAATGAATTATTCTGTTGCCTTGTCTTCCAGAATTATTTTTATTCTCTGCATCATATATCTTTTGAAAAACAGAATCAAATAATCAATGTTTTCAATAAAGAACATTTGTAATTAAAAATATGTAATTTAATAACTGGTTTTCCGTTTGAAACCCTAATATCATATTTGACCTTCGTGTCAATGCCCATATGCAGACTGTCTACTTCCAGTTGATGAAACATGGATCAGGTCCAGCCTTGCCTCACTTGACCTGCTGCTGATATACTCATCCATGTTTTTGTCACCTCTAGCCTTGGGGATAGCGCCATGTGGCCTAGTGGAGCTGCTGCCTCACATCCCCAGTGACCCGGTTTGATCCTGACCTTGGGTGCTCTCTGTTTGGAGTTTGCTTGTTCTCCCTGTGACCATGTGAGTTCCCCCCCAGCAGTACCCGTTTGCTCCCACTTCTCAAAAACATGCAAGTTTGTAGGATACTGGACCTTTGTAAATTGCCCCACAGTGTATAGGAGAGTGGGTGATTCTGGGGGGAGTTGATGAGAATGAGGGGCGATTACAATGTGATTAATGTAAATGGGTGCTTGATGGTCAGTATGAACCTGGTGGGCTTTCCTTGCCATATGATGTTAGATATTAGTATTTCAATGCCTTCAGATCAGATCTCTTTATGCTCTCATTGGCCTGAGATGTCTTAATCTAGTTGGATCCTAGTTTTTGGGCAAAGCCTTGCTTTCATCCCACCACTTATCACCCCAGATCACAGCCCATCAGGGTGAGATGCTGGAATAGCAAGCCTGTATTTCTAGGGCTACTCATGTTCGAGCAACATAGGAGTGTAGCAGCTTTCCACCATTCTGGCTGTAGTCGCAACTGTTGAATTAGATGGTGCATTAAGTGTGCACAGAAGGGAAACACATAGATGATTAGTTAATACCAACACAGAGCTACTAACCACTGTTTGATATTATTCCAATAACAGATAGATTCATTAAAACATGTTGTTTAACCATCAAAAAGTTTATGAAAAGTTGCGATGAAGCAATGAAATGGAACAATGATGAATCACTGCGGTGGTCTTTAGGTAACCACTACCATTCAATTAAGTATTGATTGTGCTGGAAAGCAGCAATGCTGTTGCCCAATGTCTATAAATTCCTGAGATCCCTTGACATTTCTCTTCAACAAGGGATGTAACTGTTAAATGGGAAAGTGAGATATGTAGAGTTTAAGAAGGAACTGCAGATGCTGGAAAATCGAAGGTACACAAAAAAATGCTGGAGAAACTCAGCGGGTGCAGCAGGAGCGAAGGAAATAGGCAACGTTTCGGGCCGAAACCCTTCTTCAGACTGATAGGGGGTGGGGGGCGGGGAGAATAAAGGAAAAAGGAGGAGGAGGAGCCCGAGGGCTGAGGGAGAGATAGGAAGGGGAGGAGACAGCAGGGGCTAGCAAAATAGGGAGAATTCAATGTTCATGCCCCCAGGATGCAGACTCCCCAAGCGGAATATGAGGAATATGAATATGTACAATGTGCCAGGAGTGTAACCATCGATGGTGTGCTAATAATTGTGCTGTTTTCCGAGTCTGTGTAATTGTTTTCATGGCCGTTATGATATTATTGGGAGATTTTCTTCAGGTGGTCACTAGCACCTGGCACAGTCACCTTGGCCTCCCGTGTGACTGAACCCCTTGTAGATACTCAACCTCACAAAGCCAGGCTGCAGGAATTGTGAACAGCCTTGATGTTATTCATTTATTTAATATTTTTATGCTTATTATATGTGTGCTTTTTTGTTTTCAGGCCTATTATATGCTGCTGCAAGTAAGAATTTCATTGTTCTGTTCTCGGTACATATGCCAATTAAAACATTTGACTCTGATGGAAAATCCCAGCAATTGCAAGTCGACCGGTCATAATTATATGTCTGTGTAACGGTTAATAGTGATTCCTAAAGGGCAGCACAGTAGCGCATTAGATTTGCTGCCTTGCAGCTCCAGAGACCCGGTTTCGATCCTGACAATGGGTGCTGCATGTACAAAGTTTATATATTCTCCCTGTGACCGTATGGGTTTTCTCTGGGTGCTCCGGTTTCCTCCCACACTCCAAAGACAAACAAGTTTGTAGGCTAATTGACTACGGTAAAATTGCAAATTGTCCCTAGTGTGTGCAGGTTAATGTAAGGGGTGATCGGACTAGGTAGTTCGAAGGGCCTGTTTCTACGCTGTATCTGTTAAGTCTTAAGTCTAATTAGTCTTTAGAGAGACATACAGCATGGAAACAGGCCTTTGGCCCACCCAGTCCTCGCTGACCAGCGATCACCCTTTATACTAACACTATACCTACACACTAGGGACAATTTACAATTTACAGAAGCCAATTAACCTACAAACCTATACGTCTGCCTAAAGTCTAAAGTCTCAATGTGGAGTTGTAGTGTAATTATGGAACTGTAGTTCTCTTTATTGTTTGCATGAGCTGGCTGCGCTCAGTTTCTGTATTGCTTGCACTTGTGAAGGCCCAGCACTTATCTGTCTTGTGAAGCGCTGCTGCTTTGTCATATACTCCATGCAGCCACATTGCTATCCCAAGGGACTCTGAACAGCACAATGTCTCATACCTTGCTCGTCCCTCAGATAGGAGATCTGCAATGGCCAAGGCGCACTGTGCATGATGTGATGTGGTTGAGAGTCAGAGACTTTTAACTTCCCCGTCATTAGTAGCAAGGTTAGTTGACTGTGTTCTGTCAGGTGCACGGGCTTGAATAATAGCATTTCTCTGCACGGATCTTAAATAAATCTAATTGATCGGCATGGACAATTCCTGCAGGGTAGTCTTGCTGCATATTCCTTGTGAGCACAGCTGCAGATGATGGAACTATCTCTGGTTTCCTATCTTAATTACAAACCATTAAAAGTGACTGGTTACTTGGGCAGAGAATTCATTAGAAGGTAAGAGTGATCATGAAATCCCTGTTGTTTTTACGCTGCACGGGCAGTGGAAGATTGCCTTGTCGTACAAACAGTAGCAGGTCACTGTTTGTGCCCCATTTTGTGCTGAGTGAACAATGCTTCCAATTGTGGGTGAGGTTTTCCACAGAGGAAGTGTAGGTAGGAATGGCTTAGAAATGTCTAACCATTGAATCCCACTGATGAGATGATACCCTGTTAGTTTTCTCTCAGGCTGGTCCCAGATGCTGTGGAATAGGATCTTCAAGAGAATCCTCATGCAATCAGATTGGATTTGACAGTATGTTTTAGTTTAGTTTAGAGATATAACGCGGAAACAGGCCCTTTGGCCCTTCGGATCTGCGCCGACTAGCGATTCCCATACATTAGCACTATCCTACACATTAGGGACAATTTGCAGAAGCCAATTAACCAACAAACCTGCACATCTTTGGAGTGTAGGAGGAAACCGGAACACTCGGAGAAAACCCACGCGGTCACAGGGAGAACGTACAAACTCCATGTGGACAGCACCCAGAGTCAGGATCGAACCCCTGTAAGACAGCGACTCTGCTACTGCGCCACTGTGCCGCCCTTGTTTGGAGAAAGAATCTCTACGCCGTCCACCGGTCTAAGCCTGTCTTTCCACTCCCTCCTCCTCTGGTAGAGGCTGAGCACTTCTGAAGACGAGGTTGTCCACTATACAGCAGGTGATGGTGAGGTACCCAACCCTCTCCAGGGAGCACTGCTAGGGAACCAGATGAGGTGCTGCAGATACCAGGATCCACATCTTGAGAACATAGATGGCATCTACCACTGGGCCTCCTGGCAATGTGCACCCACACATTGCAAACCTCAGCCCCTTGGCTGACCAATGTCCTTTACAAAGCACTAAACCTTGACCTAATCTCACCTGCCACCCCTGTATATCCTCTGTGATAAACATCTTGTGTGGACTGACAAGTTTGTGTCAGGTTGAATTTCTTCAGTTATATTTTTTTAGTTAACCGTGTTTTCAAAATTCCCTATCTAAAATATTGATTTTAAATTGTGTGGCATTTAATGAAGCAGCACTACACCATCCAATTCTGCTTCACAATATCCAGGTCCAAAGTGTCAAGTAGCAGAAAGCTAATCAAATCATTCTGGGATATTAGCAAAATGAATTCCAGCCGCCACTTTGCTGAAAATGCTATTCATTAAAATAAACAAAGGCATAAGTGCCCATTTAAAGAATTAATCAATTCAGCATAAAATTGCTTGTTCTTACTGTACAAGCGATTGGCTGCACTGTTATAAATCACTGGTGAATGGTTTCCTGAAGGGACAATTTAGTGTAAAAATGCATGGCTCAGCAGTTACCTGGAATTATGATTACTGCAGCAGTATTTGCTGCCTGCTTCCCTTACGTGACGTCGTAAATAAACACAGCCAATTGTAGTTCATTTCTGAAAGGATAGAATTAAAAAGCAGCGATGACACTTTAATCTCGGTACAAATTGCAATGGGTGAAGGGGTTGTGGATTTGCCAGCTGTCAAATGTTTTGTTCCAGCGATTGTGGGTATGGCTTGGTCTGCCCTGAACCGTGAATGGAGTTGTGTCACGGGAGGACTTCCTGATGCACAGGTTTTTACCGTAACCAACAGATTTCAAACTTTATGTTTAGCAGCACAGTGGAGTTGCAGCCTCAGGGCTCCAGAGACCCGAGTTTGAACCTGACCTCCCGTGCTGTCTGTGTTGAGTTTACATTTTCCTTCTGTGAATGCTTTTCGCTTTCTCCAGCTGCTCCTGTTCCCCCCCCCCCCCCCCCACCTGCCAACGATGTGAAGTAAATCACTCCTCTCTGCATCTTCCTCACAGCTCATATTTCCACTCAGCTTTAGGTCATCCACTAACTTGAGCAGTTCCTCATCTAAATTGTTAATATATGTTTTGATACACTCTAAGAAGTTTAAAGAGATTCAGTTTGCTTCCAAATACACACCAGCACACCAACACCTCTTCATCCTTAGAAGGCTTAGGTAGTCTGGCATGTTTCCACCAACTTCTACAGATGTGCCGCTGAAAACATTTTATCAGGATGCATCAAAGCTTGGCTTGGGAACAGCTCCATCCAATACCGCAAGAAATTGCAGAGAACTGTACAGCTGCAGAGAACAGATGTAGCCCAGACCATCACACAAACCAACCTCCCTTCTATTGACTCCATTTGGACTTCACGCTGCCTCGGCAAGGACACCAGCATAATCAAGGACCAGCCTCACCTTGGACACTCGCCCTTCTCCCTCTCCCATCAGGCAAGAAGTGCAGAAGTTTGAAAACGCATACCTCCAGATTCAGCGATAGTTTCTTCCCAGCTTTTATCAGGCAACTGAACCACCAGCTAGATAGTTGTTCGAACCCCTCATCTATCGCATTGGAGACCCTTGGACTTTCTTTAATCAGACTTTGTTGGACTTTATCTTGCACTAACGTGATATTCTTTATTGTGTATCTGTACACTGTGGATGACTTGATTGTAATCATGCGTAGTCTTCTTTCTGATTGGAGTTGGAATTGTAGGAAATGCCTTCGGATCTCCAGTCTCAAGTGTTTGCCAAACCCATAAGAAATGCCCTCTAGTTACTGAAACGCCTGCCAGTGGTGCATTGCTTCCCAATAACACTGACCACATAAACTACCTATTAGTGCAGGCTAATATCAAGAAGAATCGAAGGGAAGTTGAAGGGCACACTGGTGAGAGAATTAGCCGCAGGAATACTGGGGTATAGGAATGGCAACCCAATGAAGTTGTACCCTGAAAGGCACCATGGATATGCGTATAGAAGTTGGAAGATGGGAGGTCATGTTGCAGTTGTATAAGATGCTGATGATGCTGCATTTAGGGTATTGTGTTGTGTTTTGGGCACCATACTGTAGGAAAGATGTTGTCAAGCTGGAAAGGGTGCAGATAAGATTTACGAGGATGTTGCCAGACTCAAAGGCCTGAGCTATAGGGAAAGGTTGAGCAGGCTAGGACTCTATTCTTTGGAGTGCAGGAGGATGCGGGGTGATCTTATAGGGGTGTATAAAATCATGAGAGGAATAGATTGTGTAGAGCGCGGAGCCTCTTGCCCAGTGTAGGTGAATCGAGAACCAGAGGACATAGGTTTAAGGTGAAGGGGGAAAATTTAATAGGAACCCGAGGGGTAACATTTTCACTCAAAAGGTGGTGGGTGTAATGAACGAGCTGTCGGATGAGGTAGTCGAGGCAGGTACTATCGCAACGGTTAAGAAACATTTAAGCAGGCATATGGATAGGACAGGTTTAGAGGGACATGAGCCAAATGCAGGCAGGTGGGACTAGTGTAGATGGGATATGTAGGCCGGTGTGGGCAAGTTGGGCCAAAGACCTGTTTCCACGCAGACCGAAGGGCCTATTTCCGCGCTGTAAGACTCTATGACTCTATGATCGGCCCAGTTGCCTCCTTCTATACAAGACAAATCATAGAAAAAGAATTCACTTCACACCACAGTTCAATTTCCTCTAAACATTTGCAGCTCCATCCTGGACGGCTCAGTCTCAGTTCACCATTCATGTACAATTTTAGTAAACCCAGAGTTACTCAAGGCTTTGACAACATTAACAAGATACAATGTCTAGTGTGGACATCAGGATCCAGCTGAGTGCTCATCAGCAGCTCTATAACAGGAATATCCTTCAAGACCACATTATTGGTGGCAAGAACAGGAAGGCAAATTATCATCTGAATGGTGTCAGGTTAGGAAAAGGGGAAGTACAACGAGACCTGGGTGTCCTTGTGCATCAGTCACTGAAAGTAAGCATGCAGGTACAGCAGGCAGTGAAGAAAGCTAATGGCATGTTGGCCTTCATAACGAGAGGAGTTGATTATCAGAGCAAAGGGGTCCTTCTGCAGTTGTACAGGGCCCTGGTGAGACCACACCTGGAGTGTTGTGTGCAGCTTTGTCTCCTAATTTGAGGAAGTGCAACGTAGGTTCACGAGGTTAATTCCCGGGATGGCGGGACTGTCAGATGATGAAAGAATGGAGCGACTGGGCTTGTATTCACTGGAATTTAGGAGGATGAGAGGGCGACTTATAGAAACATATAAAATTATTAAGGGATTGGACACGCTAGATGCACGTGTTGGGGGAGTCCAGAACCAGGAGCCACAGTTTAAGAATGAGAGGTAGGCCATTTAGAACTGAGATGAGGAAAAACATTTTCACCCAGAGTGGTGAATTTATGGAATTTTCTGCCTCAGGAGGCGGTGGAGGCCGACTCACTGGATGAATTCAAAAGAGAGTTAGATAGAGCTCTTGGGGCTAGCGGAATCAAGGGATATGCGGAGAAGGCAGGAATGGGGTACTGACAGTGGATGATCAGCCATCATCACATTGAATGGCAGTGCTGGTTCAAAGGGCCGAATGGCCTACTCCTGCACCTATTGTCTATGTATCTATGTATCTATGATTTATTTCTGCTTTATCACGCATTTTACTTGCTCCATTTCAAAATAAAGTGTTCTTTCCAATTCATTACAAATAGAAATTGGAATAATTCACAAAAGCAATTGGTTTTAAATAATTTTCTAAGAAATGGTAATCTATGTATTAAAATTTTTCATGTTAATCTCCCCAGTGCATTCAGTAATGCTCAGCATTCGTAGCCAGAGTAGAGCTTGACGCTCTGCTCAAGCAGAGCTGGAGTGATCCTATCAAGAATGTGTCATGGACTGAGCCCAATGGGGCCAACTGTGGATGCCAGTATGTGGCCTTGGTGGGTTTAACCAGTAACAGGCCAAAGGCATGTGAAACACTCTCTCCACTAGGGAACTGCTTGGTCCATCATGGGTATTGACCTCCCCACCATCAAAGGAATCTGCAGGAAATGCTGCCTCATGAAGTCAGCTGATATCATCGAAGACTCACCCCACCCGAGCCACACTCTCATCTCGCTGATTGTTTGTGACTTTGAGCTGAATAACATTTATCCATTTTTAGGCCATTCAGAATCTCAGCTACGTCATCCTTTACCATCACTCCAGCAATATCATTGTCGCTGTATACTGCTTGTACCTAAGCCTACCTCAGGAGATGGGGCCGGACGAGGTGCAGCCAGGAAAGGCCTGTGGGATAACAGACAATGTTAATCAATTGCATTTCCCAGGAAAAGGGGATTGAGAAAGGGAAGCATCAGATAAGGGCAATGGGATGGTGTAGAAATGAGAAACATGATCAATAAATCATTCCAGACCTGAGTTAGAGCAGAAAGCTGCATTGATATAGTCACAGATGTACTGGAAGGAAAGGTGAAGGTGGGACTGCGAAAGTCCTAATCTTCCACATGTCCAGGAGGATACCTTGAACATAGATGATGGAGTTGACCATTTTTGGATTTGGAATGGGAGCAGAAAAGAATCTCCATACCTGAAAATTTGAAGCCCACATGACCCTCCAGTAGGCTCGAAAGGCAAGGCACAGCTGACCAGCTGAAGTATCGGTGAAATGTTTGGTTCCTTGCAGGCAGACAAGGCCTTGTGGTGATCGGAGTTAGTGATCAGGAGGAATCTAGCAGGAGGATGGATATGTGGGTGATGGATAGTGTTGACCAGCCTGTGGGATGAAGGGGAGGTAATAGTCTATGTTTTAATATGAGAGTTGGAAGGAGCATCCTTACACTAATCTGGCAGATCATTTTACAGCACCCCTCTGCACCTCTGTTTAAACACATTCATAGAACCAGGGAGTTACGGACAAGGCCAGCATTAATTGTCTACCTCCCCAGGAAGCCACAACTAATCATGAGTTCCTGCATGTTTGGCAGCAGCTCCATTGTTTTAAAACCACAACTGAAGGGAGAACACGTCCTCTCCTCACCTCATTGATTTCCCCAGGATTAGCTCTGCACAAAATGGAACAAATGTTTCGTATATCACAACTGTGACATGGCTGAAAAAGTACTCCATTAGCTGTGAAATGCATTGAAATACTCTGAAGAGATGTGGAAGATGCTATATTAATAAAACTCTCTCTTATTGCCTCGAGGAAAAAACTATTGACCATTTCCTCAGTGCGTGAATCCTGACAAGGGTTCAAGATGCCAATTTGCACCTGCAAAGAAAATGGAAGAAAAGTGTGTCACACCAGATACGTATAGACATCAACTTGTGAGTGGGAAGAAACCATTCAGGAGAAATTGAGAGAAAATGGGCAAATGTAAGGTTAAAACATTTTTTTTGGCTTCATTCTAACAGGAAAATATTCATAATCTTTGATTGCTATTGATTATGTTGTTGAAAGAACGTGTTTCAAACATTAGCAATATAGTATGCAGCATCAGTGAATATTAAATTTATGTAAGCCGAAGACAACAAATGTTTTTAAGGTTAAACAATATTTACTATTTTATACCCATCTAAATGCTGTACTCTGCTCTACCAGGGTTCAAAGTAGACTTTTACCTCATGGAAAATGCAAAGTGCTTTTGGAATTCAATGGGTCGGGCAGCATCTGTGTAGGGAATGGACAGGCGATATTTTGGGTTGGGACCCGTTCTTCAGACTGACTGACACTGACTGACTACAGTGAACCGCCTAGCAGGATATATTTTTTACCAATTATCACCAATAGTCTGAGAGGTCATTTGGAGAAAACGGTCCATTTTTAAAATCTCTGGTACTATGTACGTATAATGATCTACTGGAGGGGCTGCAGAGACAGGGATTGTGATGCCATTCAGAGATTTCAAAACAGCAAAGGAACTTCTGATTTTGGGTTATTTTCTTTGGGGGTAAATGCCCACTTTGACCTCTGGCTGAACAGGATGTTGTGAATTTTGGAAGATCACAATGTGAGCTGATTAGCTGGCTAGGAACAGGCACCGAGAGCATGGATGAGAGCTTCAGTAGCTGATAAGCTGATGACACATGACTGTTGTGCCAAACATAACTCGAACCACATCATCAAGTTCGCAGATGACGCAACAGTGGTGGGCCTCATCAGCCACGATGACGACTCAGCCTACAGAGAGGAGGTACAACAACTCATCAACTGGTGTGACATCAATAACCTTGAACTCAATGTCAATAAAACAAAAGAAATAACTGTGGCCTTCAGGAAGAAACAGACAGCACACACCCCACTCACCATAAATGGCAGTGCAGTGGAGTCTGTGAAAAGCACCAAGTTCCTGGGAGTACACATCACAGATGATCAGACATGGTGGTCCACCAACACCATCTCCCTAGTCAAGAAAGCACAGCAACGCCTCCACTTCCTTCGACGGATGAGGAGAGCCGACCTCCCTCCTTCTGCCCTCACAACTTTTTACAGGGGTGCCATTGAGAGCATTCTTACCAGCAGTCTCTCAGTCTGGTATGGCAGTTGCTCTGCTGCTGACCAGAAGGCCCTACAGAGAGTGGTGAGGACAGCGGAGAAGATCACTAGATCACCCCAACCAGCAATCCAGGACTTATACCCATCTCGCTGTCGCAAGAGAGCAACCAATATCATCAAAGACACCACCCACCCAGCACACAAACTGTTCACCCTCCTACCATCCGGCAAGCGCTACCGCAGCATGCGGAGCAAAACCACAAGATTCAAAAACAGCTTTTTCCCTCAGGCCATCAGACTACTCAACACACTCAAGAAAATTCCATGAACATTACACAAACAAAGACCAACTGACTGTCAAATTAACTTTAACCCAATGTCTGCAGTATGCTATTTGCACTTTTCTATATTGCACCTTTTATTAATGAATATTTTATATAATGTATATGCCCATTGTCTATTTTTATTGGTATATTGTCTGTCTGTGTTATAAATATTACTTGCACATTGGAGTATGGGGAAACGCAATTTCAATCCTCTGTGTAACTACTTGTTGCATTATTTGAATTGACAATAAAGTTACTATTACTATTACAGAGGCAGAGCAGCTCAGTGTTGTGGAGGATGATTCAGATGCCATCGGTGATGGAGATGATGGTTTGCCTCAGCCTTGGAGAGCCTCAGAAAGATGATCAGGGCTGAGGAATGCTAGTTCGATGAAGACTTAAGAGTACAACTTTCACCCTCCCAATATTTAAAATGAATAACTATGAAAAACTTATTGTTGCCTTATTCATCGGAAGGCCACAATAAATAATAATAAAAGGCCTCCAGAAGATTTATTCAATTTCTGTGAATGCAGTTACAAAGTTCCTTTAATCAGAATCAGAATCAGAATAGTACTTAATATGCCAAGTATGTTTTGCAACATACGAGGAATTTCATTTGCCAAGTCAGTCATACAAATAAAAAGCAACAGAACACACAAAATACATTTTAACTTGAACATCCACCACAGTGACTCCTAAACATTCCTCACTGTGATGGAAGGCGAAATAAAGTTCAAGTCCCTTCCCTTTGTTCTCACGCGGTCGGGGGCCTCGAGCCCTCCGTTGACGGGACGATCTTGACTCCCGTAGCAGGCGGAGTTCGGACCCTCTGCGTCGAGGCAATCAGCTCCCGCATCAGGGGGATGTCAGCTCCCCTACGCCAAGCGATCGGACCCTTGGTCGGGCCTGGTCGAACCTTCTGCGGCGTTGGAGCTCCCGACTAGCCTCTCCCGAGACTGCGAGCTCTTGATGGTAAGTCCGCAGGCCGCGGTTGGAGCGATCCCAGGCAAGGGATTAGCTCCGATGTTAAGTCCACGCCCCCGGTGGGGCTCACGCCAGTCTGAGGAGGCCTCCAACTCCATCGATGGAAGGCCGCAGAGCGCCTGGAGAATGTGATCCGAAAATTAATCACATCTGCGGCAAGGTAAGAACCTGAAAAAAAGTTTCCCCTGATCCCCTCCCCGTCCCCCCACATAAGACAAACCGGATAACATTAAAACAAACTTTTAACAAACACTAAAAATAAAAAAAAGATGAAAAAATGAACAGACTGCCGGCGGAACTGCAATCGCACGGCGCCCCTGGTGAACATTATGGGGATTAGGCTCCTGCGCCCAGATAGCAGGAGGACATGCTGATGAAGAGGAAAATGTCGTGTCTGTGTACCATCCATTTCATTCTGATCCTGCCACAAGCTGATTTTGGGAGCTGAGAGGACCAGTTAAAGATAAGAATCAAACTATTTGCCACTGTAACCCTTGGCATTTCCATCAGTAATCTCTCATTTTACTTCAGCATCAATCAGATCAGTGCAATAAAGACTCCCCCTGCTGTCTGGATTGTAGAGAAGGGTCTCTCTATGATTCGCAGAAAACCATTTCTCAGCACAGATTTGCTATTCCAGCCCCACTTTTCGTTTCTGAGAACGTTTTCAGCATTTATCTCTGCAGCTACGAAGGGAAGAGCTTAACCTTACACACAACCTTCCTGACACCAGCATGTTAGAAAGGATTTATAGCCTCTCTAGGTTTAAGGCATAAACATGGTTGTTGATGAAAGGTGTTCAGTAGTCACAGAGGTCCCGGAGATGGAAGGAAGCCAAGAATGGCAGCAGTAGTCATCACATTTTTATGTTCCTATTTCTTACATTCATCATTCTCTGTTTCAGTTCAGATTCCCAGCGTCTTCAGGTTTCTGTGTTTTGTCGTTCTAGGCAGCAGTTTCGTTTAGTTTAAAGATACAGCATGGAAACAGGCCCTTGGTAGTCAGGATCGAACCCGGATTTCCGGTGCTGTCAGGCAGCAACTCTACCACTATGCCATTGTGCTGCCAAGTTCAATCACAGGGAGGTTAGAGGACAGAAGGAGGCCATTCAACCTATTGAGTTCATGCTGGCTCTGTGCAAGGGCAACCTAACTAATCCCGTTTCCCATCCTCTGCTCATGGCCTTTGCTTTTTATTTTACTTTCAGGTACATACCCATTTTCCGCCACCCCCACTCCTGCTGCCCAACAGCAGTGAAGGCACGGGAGCACTTGCCAGTTCTGATCCCTACACCACCCACCGCCTGGCCACCATTACGTGGTGGTTGGTGGGCATTCGCTGTGCAGACAGCAGCCACTCCATTAGAAAGCACATGCTTTTGTTTCCTTCACTTTGGTCTCCTGCTGGTAATTCCAGCCAAAGTCCCACGTTTGCTGCCAGGGAGCAATGTGTGTGGGGATCATCAAAGGGCCAGAGATCCTTCTGATAACCAATGTCTACCCCATCAGTCTCAAGTGTGAATGGTCCCGCTCTCTCTCTCTCTCCGGCACGCTCGATCAATGTGGAATGCACTCATGTTTCTCTCAATGTTTCCCCTTACTCTCTCCCCTTGTCTTTCTTCAATGTCTACATTCTGTCCACATCTCTCTCTCTCCATTTCTCAAAGGCTGAGTCGTTTCCCTCCTTTCTCTCTCCCTTTCTCACAATGTTGTGGTCCTCTTGTCCTGCCCCCTCACTCTTTATTGAGTCCTTTCTCATTTTTCCAGTAATCTCTAACATTCCTTCGTCAGCTCGCGATATTGTAGTCCCACTCTCTCTCTCTCGAACACCTAAATGAATATTATTATCCGCCTTCCCAATCTCAGTCTCTCACACTGCACAGTCGTGCGTTTCTACCCCCCCCCCCTCTCTCTTGCTCTATCTCCAGGATGAGTCCCTCTTTTATCTTTGCACTCTCTCAATGGAATGGTTCTCCCTCTTCCCTTTCCCAATATTGAGTGGTGCTGCTTCCTTTCTCTCTTTTACCCTAACTCTCTTTCTGTCACCCGCGCAATGTTGAGTTATCCATCTCCCTTGTTGAATATTGAATAGTCCTATATCTCTAAATGTGTGGCCCATCTCCCTCTCTCAGAGCTAAATGATTCCCCTCTCCCTTTGAATGTTGTGTGCTCACCCTCATTCTCTCTTAATGTTGTGGTATCTCTCTATTTCTCAATATTGAATGGTTCTCTTTCTTTCTGTGTTGAAGGGCCTCTTTCACAATCTCACTTGTCTTATTCTCTATTGTTAAACTAGCTCAATGTTTCTCTTTTCCATCTATTATTATGCAATTTCAACATGTTTTTCTTATAAGGTAGACAGAGGCCATTCTGCCATTGTCTATGCTGGCTCTCACAGCATTCTTCTCCCACCTTCACCCCCTCCCCACCCATCAACACCAAACTGATGCTTACATCACTCACCTACATGCTACCCTCAATTTACAACAACCAATTAATCTACCAGCTCACCTTTGGAATATGGGAGGAAATTGATATACCTGGGAAAACCCATATGGTCACAGTGAGAAGGTGCAAACGCCACTCAGATAGTTCCAGGGTTAGAATTGAACCTGGCTTGCTAGAGCTGTTAGGCAGCAACCCTAACCCCTGTGCCTCCCCTATTAAATTGATTACATCTGACAAATCTGTTTCTAATCCAGTATGACCGAAGAAATATTTACAATTGCACAAGAAATAATTGTAAATAAAATTTATTTTGCTCCGTTATAGCACATTTTGAGTAAAGGTATTCATCCTATTTTTGGATGGGAAGTTCTTTACTCTGGGTACAAGAGATCGTGGTACAATGTGGAGTATTAATAATTGCACAAACCCGTCTATTGATTAATAACCAGAATATATACAATGCAAATGAAGGATCAGTTGGTAGTTACAATAGTTTACCATCTCATTCAGACCATATAACAATAGTTATGGTTTGTTGAGACGCTATTGATTTGTACCAGACTCAATGGGCTCCACCTCTGACCTTGGCATGTTGTAGACATGAATATCAATGTCTGCTGTTGCTTGTCACTTCAGAATGTAGAGCCCTTCCCTTGTCCTTGCTGACCTTTGCTGTACAGAAAAAAGGGAATTCAGTTAAACTTTTTGGTATCTTATGCAAGAGAGCACATGGTAATGGTCCAACTAATTTCCACAGACCATTCTATTTGATAAAACTTATGTTCCAGATGTGTTATTGTACAAAATGGACCAATATAGAAAACTCATTCTAAACTAGTGGGCGTCAAGTGTGAGGAAGGAGTGCCTGATATGGCATTTACGTTACTGGAATTCCAGTGGATTAAACCATTGGGAAGAATAGAGATAATACATGAGATTCATGTCTTGAAGAACATTTTACAACCAATGATGTTCTTTGGAACAAAAGTCACTGTTAGATTGGGAAATGTAGCACTCCCTCTGTGCACAAGAAGAGGCCACAGAGGGCAAAGATTTAGTGAACATTTATTAGGATGAGGGTACTTTAGGAATCAACCAGCTGGTGTGGTGCGAGAGGATCCATACCTGGGACAGAAAGTCATTGCAAGCAACAGCCACCATGCTTATTTAGGAGCCAGTTAGTTAGCCTCCTGTCAGAGCATGGCACAGCAAGTAGCTCCCCTATAAATGTTATAAAGAAAATATATGTTTTTTATTCATTTGTAAAGATGTGGTGCTGGAATGGTTAGAAGTCCAGCTGACTTGCCTGTACTCGCTGGAGTTTAGAAGAATGAGGGGGGACCTCATTGAAACATACAGGATAGTGAAAGGCTTGGATAGAGTGGATGTGGAGAGGATGTTTCCACTAGTGGGAGAGTCTAGGAGCAGAGGTCATAGAATTAAAGGACTTCTTTTAGGAAGATGAGGAGACATTTCTTTAGTCAGAGGGTGGTGAATCTGTGGAATTCTTTGCCACAGAAGGCCGTGGAGGCCAAGTCAGTGGATATTTTTAAGGCAGAGATATAGATTTTTGATTAGTACGGGTGTCAGAGGTTATGGGGAGAAGGCAGGAGAATGGGGTTAGGAATGAGAGATAGATCAGCCTTGAGTAGGTGGAGTAGACTTGATGGGCTGAATGGCCTAATTCTACTCCTATCACTTATGACCTCATGACTTCACCACAGACAGGAACAATAACTTACCAGCTTTTATTTTTGGAAAAGAAAGGGCAACAAAATGGTGCCATTGTGGACTTGAGACATGGATTCAATCCTGAACATAGGTGCTGTCTGTGTGGAGTTTGCGTGTTCTTCTGTGACTGCAGGAGATTACTCCTGTTCTGGTTTCCTCCCACTTCCCAAAGACGTACATGGGTCGGTGGTTAATTGGCTGTTGTACTTTGCCCCTAATATGGAGATGACGTTAGAAACTGGGGGTTGAGAATAGGTTACAAAGGATTTTAGTTTTTATTTTAGAGATGCCATGTGGAAAAAGGCCCTTCGGCCCACCGAGTCCGTGCGACCAGCAATCCTGCACACTAGCACTAAACTACACAACAGGGACAATTTTAGAATTTTTACCAAAGCCAATTAACCTACAAACCTATATGAGTTTGTCGTGTGGGGGGAAAGTGGAGCTCCCAGAGAAAACCCATGCAGCCACGGGGAGAAGGTACAAACACCTTACAGACAGCCCCTGAGTTGGGATCGAACCCGGGTCTCTGGTGCTGTGAGGCAGCAACTCTACCGCTGCGCCACTGTGCCGCCCTTAGTGCATGAGATTTCTCTGTGATCACTCGGTGAGCTGAATGGCCTCCCTCTTTATTGTAATGAAATAATGAAAGCATAAGGTAGCTGGGCCCCGAACTTTCTCCGGTGTCCCTGGGCAGTGTGAGTGAAAGGTTTAATGTATATAGACCACCCGGCTGGAGTAGTCAATCATAGGATATTGATTGATCTTCAGTGAAAATGTTGACATCTGATACTGCCCAATGCTGGCTGAGGCTCAACAAGAACTCTTCAGCCCCTGAGCGGCTGCATGAGAAATGATCCACACCCTTGACACCAGTACCCCATAACCCAGACCCAGCAATGGAAGGGTAGGAGTCCTGACCCATTATCCATGGGAATGAGACAAAGCCCTTAACCCTTATCATCAGGCAGTTTACATCTTACTGAGGGCACTGTAGCTGCTGTCAAAGACCTGCTATTGAGATGCAATGCCCTCTTATGTGAAAAACAATGGAAGAAACCAGTGGGTCAGGCAGCATCTCTGGAGTATCATTAATAGGTAACGTTTCGAGTCGGGACCCTTCTGCAGACTGCAGTTACTTGTTTCTACACAAAGAACTCACTGGGTCAGGCAGCATTTCCGAACGGGACCCTTTTTCACAAGGTTTGATCAATCAGTCTGAAGAAGGCTCCTGATCTGAAACGTCGTTTGTCTATTTCTCCCCACAGATGCCGCCTGACCCGTTGAGTTCCTTCAAGCAGTTTTTGGGTCAAATTTCCAGCATCTGCAGTCTGGTGTGTCACCCTCGTACATGAGCTTTTAAAAAAAAAATACTGCCCTCCAGTGTTTCTTAGAACAGTCCTAAAAATCTTCAAAAATTCCTCATTAGATGTTAAGGTTGTGGGAAGTACTGAGCTCTGGAAAGAATCAACAATGAGCAGTTATATTGATCAATGGACACCATATGTACAATTAAATCCCAACCTGATGCAATCATTCTCATTCTCTTTGACAGATGTTCAAGTCTATCCCTGGTGATGTGATTTACAGATCTGAACCCGTTCTTAACTTTGCCTACTTTCCGGTCCCTCACTCAGAGTAGATCTTTGTACAGTTCAAAGGATGTGAGAATTGACAGAAGGTCCTGGTTAATCATCCTCATAAACCAAACTCTCTTACATCGTCATCTTTCGTCCACTAAGCCACAACATCAATTATTTCTGACCTTCCTTGGTCGCCCCTGTGCAAGTAATTTAAAAGGTCACCAACTCAATCTATCAGCAACATCACTGATTCACTGTACGGGAACTGTGGGGAAGAATACTGAGATCTGGTGCCATTTCTACCAGCAATTAGCAAGTGAGAAGAGGCTTGCAGAGGTTTAAGCTGGAAAGTGTGTGTATACAGGGGGTTTGAAGTAGACACAGTGAGAAATACCACCTCCCACCCTTGCCTGGATGCGGGAATGTGGAAGTGTGCATGCTTATGAGAATTAGTGCTGGAGGAAGGAAGGACCAAACAAGTTACTGTGACAGATTACCACCACACAGAGTGCAATCTTTACGCATCTGATCTTCATGAAAAACTAGCACGTGGATAATTGATCTCAGAGCCCAGGAATAACTGAGGTCAGATCCCAAGGATAACTGGTCACAGATCCCAGGGATAACTGAGTTTGGACCCCAACAATAAATTCTCTCAAGTCTAACCCATTCTGGAATTTTCCAGTGCTTAAAATCACCTCACTAATGGCCCTACTCAGATAAGGATAAGGGTGGCAGGCAAGGGGGGGGGGGGTCTCACCTTGCAGTGCAAGATTCCAGCACAGTGTGGTACAGCAGAAAGTAAAAGACACCGGATGCTTCGTCCAACCATCCAGACAAGGCTCATGAAGGTTCCAACTTGGTGACTCGTGTGGACAAGGTGGAGAAGAAAGTGTTTAGCATGTGAGACTTCATGAGGAAGGGTATTGGGAACAAAAGTTGGGACATTGTGGTACAGTTGTATAAGTCATTGGTGAAACGGAGTCTATATCCATGATGTAGAGCTCTTTGCCTCTGTGTTTCTATATCTTTCTGCTCAAGATGCAAACTTGCTCACCTTGTTCTTCCAGTGCTTCTGCTTTTGTCCCCCTCAAACCTAGAGAAGACTAGAGCAACATGTGTATGGCATGGTGACACAAAGATCTGCATGCATGGTCTCATCAGACTTTGCAAAGACAGTCTCATCGACCAGTGTAGGATGCAGTGTTAGCCTCCAGTTAATGGTTCTTGGAGCTGTGATCTGGACACTGGGGAGAATTTTACTGCTCTATTGGTAAATTGTGGCATTGAGTGGGCATTTTGAAAGATGGTATCTCCCACAGGGTGGCACTGGGGCACAGTTCCAGCCACCGGGGTACAATCCCAATCTCCTGTACTGTCTGTGTGGAGTTTGCATGTTTTCTCTGCGACTGCATTGGTCTCCCTTGGGTGCTCTGGTTTACTGCCACGTTCCAAAGATGTGCGACTTGTTAGATTAAGTGGCTGCCGTAAATTGCCCCTAGTGTGTGGGTTTTGTGTAGAATCATTGACGTAGATGGCAGCTGACAGGAATGTGGGGAGAATGCAATGGGACTGCTGTAGATGGGGCCTAGTTGGTCAGTGAGTTGAAGGACTGTTTCCATGACTGTTTGCCTCCGTGAGTCTAACACCGCAGCAAGGCCTCAGTCACGATCTGGAACGTCAGCCTAGACAGATACTGTTGTCAGGATTAGGGAAAGGGTTGACCCTACAACCACTGATGCAGAGTCGAGAGTGCTGGTGCTGCGTTTACTGCTGGCAGATAGGACACCACGTTCTGAAGTCCTTCTGATTAATTATTGCTGAAGTAACTGACAGAAAGAAACCAAGAGTGGCCGTAGGACAGAATTGAGGGGGCTAACTTCACAACTCAGCTCGAATGGTGCAGAGCTGCCGAAACACGAGTTAGGAGCGGAGAGTGGGGGGGGAGGGAGAAGCAGGCCGCAGACCGTGCCTGTTTATCACCGCCCTCAGATCCGAGTCCTACTTGCGGCTGGCTCAAAGCACTGGTGGTAAAAATCTGCCCGCTACATATCCCGTCCCCTTCACAGCCCTCGTGATGCAACGGCCACACGCTGCAAAGCCCCCGGCGGAAGGGAGGGTCACATCACACTGCACCGGTTCCGACGCAGGGCTCCCTGAAAGCGGATAGTGGTGTGCATGTGCCTGCAGCGTGCGCAGCCAATGGTCTTTAGCAGTTCGTTGAAGAGCATGAGGATGTGCCAGTTGTACTTGGCCGAACACTCAATGTAGCCACACTTCCAGGTCTTTTTCACGAGGTTGGACACGTTCCGCCTGGGGATGACACGGCCCTGCTGCAGGTCCCGCTTGTTCCCGACAATGATGATGGGGATCTCGCTGGTTCCAATCACCCTGGGCGGGAAGAGCAGAAAGAGAGAGAGAGAGAGAGGTCTCTGGATTAACAGTCTGTTCATTCAACCACAGCACCAAGACATCATGGATTCATTATTGCAACTCTCCCTTTGGACATTTTACATAACAATATCAGAGAATCGGGAAATTTAAGTCACAGGACGTGAAGCGGAACAAGAGGACAATATGTCCAGGTGGTCTCTGAGGTCAACATGACTCTCCTAACACCCAACTTCATCCAACCCTATCAACATATTGAAGATAGACATAAAATGCTGGAGTAACTCAGCGGCACAGGCAGCATCTCTGGATAGAACGAATGGGTGACTTTTTGGGTTGAGATCCTTTTTTGGACTGTTTCAGTCTGAAGAAGATGGGTATGTGGGTATCCTGAAGTCTGAAGAAGTGTCTCCAACTGAAACGTCACCCATTCCTTGTATCCAGAGATGCTGCTTGTCCAGCTGAGTTACTCCAGCATTTTGTGTCTATCTTTGGTTTAAACCAGCATCTGCAGTTCCTACCTATACTGTCAACATACCCTTCTCTTGCTGTTCCTCCTTTAGTTATTTATTTACTTACTAATTTTTCAGAATGGGTCAGGCAGACAAGGCCAGCATTGATTGTCCTTCACAAATTGTCTTTGAAGTTATTACTTTAATTGAGCATTCAAGAGCCATTCCCATATTATCATACCTATATAATTCCATTTTAAATATAGAAATTCCATCATCGGACGGGATCAGAAGAGAATGGGAACAGGAACTAGCTATAAAAATCTCGAAAGAGAGTTGGGATAAACATCTATTATATGTGCATAAATGTTCGATTAACGTAAGACATACTCTGATTCAATTTAAAATTTTACATAGATTATATTATTCAAAAGCTAAATTAAGTAAATTTTACCCAAATACCTCTGCTAACTGTGATAAATGCCTAGTCCAAGAATCAACTATAACACATTCTTTTGTTTTTTGTATAAAAATCCAAAAATTTTGGAATGACATTTTTGAAATTTTCACTAAATTATTTAAAATAAAACTGAAACCGAATGCAGAACTAATTATTTTTGGAACAATAGAAGCAAGTTTGGAGCTGACTGCGTTTCAAAGGAGTTTTCTATAGTTTCTTAATAACGGCAAAAAAACTAATACTGAAATTTTGGAAAAATGCTCCTACGCCAACAATAAAAATGTGGACTTCTAATATGTTGGAATTGTTACATCTAGAAGATATGAGATTCCTCCTAGCAGGTAAACAAGACCAATTCCAAAAGATTTGGTCTCCATATCTCGACTTATTACAAACATAGGGTGCAACAAAATGATGATAATAAATGGTTTAAGACCTGGCGAGGGGTGAGTAAAGATAAGAAGTAGGTACATCCCTTTCAGATTGTCCTATTTTATTTTATTTTTTCTCTTTTTTTTCTTTTCTTCTTTAACTACTTCTTGTGGTTAAGGTTCACATGTGTGTTCCTGGACCACTTTCTCACTCACTCACTGACTGTCTTTGCTAGCTCTTTCTATCCTTTTTTTCTATTAAAGTTGAAAAACAGAAGTGGTACAAGAATTGTATAAATTTACGTTATTGCAGATTACTGTAATGTAAAATACTTCTAATAAAAATAAATTAAAAAAACAAAACAAAAACAAATTGTCTTTGAAGTTATTACTTTAATTGAGCATTCAAGAGCCATTCCCATTGTTGGGTCTGGATTCACGTACAGTGTAAAGGTGTAAGGATGGGAGAATCCCTTCTCTGAAGTACCGTTGTGAACCAGGTGAATGTTTACGACAACCAGGTAGTTTTGTGGCCATTATTTACTGATGGTTGAATTTAAATTCTACAGTTGCCACGGTAAAATTTGAAGATACGATAGTCCATCTCACCATTCTACCTGACCGATTTATTTTTTAAATCACACAATGATCTAACCTCAACAACTCTCCAGGAAGATCTAATAATCTGAATAATCTAATCTTCAAAAGATTTGAGATCTTATTATATCCAGCTGTAAATTGTCGTGGACAATGAAACTATTGCTGACTGAGGGGATTCCAAGGACAACTCCATCCTCAGTGGCAATGGAACCCAATGATGAGGCTAAACATTTGTGACCGTTCTTATTCAGAGAGTCCAATTGAGAGTACGCCATGCAACAAAAGTTACAGGATCAGATAAAACCCGAGCAGTAGTGCTGAAGATTTGCTTTCCTGAACCTGCCACATCTCCTGCCAAGAAAATCTAGTTGCAGCACTGGTGTTCAACTGAAAATATCGAACAGCACACCAAACATCCATTTGGAGCGGAATCCAAATAAATTCAGTGTACGCACACATTACACTGAACAGCAGAGGCTAAGGGGCGACCTGATGGAAGTGTACAACATTACAACAGGCATACAGTAGATAGGATAGTTAGTAAGAAACCTCTTCCCAAGTCCAGAGAGCATAAGTTTAAGGTGAGGAGTAAACGGCATGTCCCACTTGCCCGTCATTTGCGTGTCATTTACGCGACATCATTTACGCGATATGACGCACGACGCGCACATCGTGACGCACACTTGATGCATGCATGGTGCGCATTACACGCGCATGGTGCGTAGTGACGTAGGCAGGGACAGGCCCTTAAGAGATTTAGAGTACAATCTGGAATGCACTGCCTGAGGCAGAAAAGAAACACCTCTCAATTGCCAAGGTATAGGCGAGAGACCTTATTCTGGTAATTAGGATTAATACTGGCCAAAGGGCCTGTTTCTGTTTCTGCATTGTCCGACTTGATGAGTCCTTACATCATTACAAAGAAGAAGCCCTTTATGAAAGTGTCCACCTCTCTGTGCAGTTATCGAGCTGCTTCTGTAGATGGTGCTACAATAGTACTTTCCTGTGTAGTCAGTCACATCTTTCATCTCTGCCCCCCCCCCCCCCATCCTCATCACCTTTCACTATGTTCAATGACTCTTCTACTGGGCACTGAGCATCTTTTCTTCACAATCCACTCAAATGCTTTTATGACTACTATATTTACGACCGCCACAACGATTTTACGACTCTTATTTTCAACATCTATAAATGAAACCTAGTGAGCAAATTTATTTTCTGAAGAAAACATTGTTACTGCATATTTTACAGGATTTCACAATAGCAATTCAATTTGCCCGATGAATGGACTCTGGCTTCACGACTTGCGTTCCCCATGCAGTCTGATGCAACCTGTTGCCTGGACTCTGACAGCAACCATGAGGTTACTAGTGGCCATGAGAGAGTTCTGCTCAGATGAAGGATGACATTACACATCTTTGGTTGGAAATGAGAAGCTCTGATAGAAAAGGAAGGGTTAATTCACATAAACGACCCCAGTTGGATGAAGTGAAAGGATATGGATTTTAGTTTAGTTTAGTTTAGAGGTACAGCACGGAAACTGGCCCTTTGGCCCAGGGAGTCCGCGCCGACCACTGAACCCATGCACTAACATTCTCCTGTACACACTAGGGACAATTTATTTTACCGATGCCAGATTAACCAACGTCTTCAGATTGTGGGAGGAAACCGGAGCACCCAGTGAAAACCCTCGCGGGAATCACGGGAAGAACGTACAAACTCCATACAGACAGCACCCGTAATCAGGATTGAACCCGGGTCTCTGGCCCTGTGAGGCAGCAACCCTACCGCTGCGCCACCGTGTCACCCTTGTTCAGTTTGGATTGTTCAGTTTTCACACAACTGAGGCAGTAAAGGCAGAAGTGAAGCCTTGTAGAAATAAACAGCAGAGGTCTGAAAAATCATTACACATTCCATTAAAACTAGGTCATTAAATTAAGAGTGTACTAAGAAAGTACCCTTACGTTCACTTAGCCTTTGCACCATAGCCTTTGTGTGTAGAGAAGTCTTGGCTGGAGAAAATAATTGGAGAGAATAAAGGAGAGAATGGCAAGGGCTGTCGTTAGACCAGGGGTCTGGGAAGTTTTAAAAAATTCCGCAGTGAAAGACTAAAAGCTCTTAAGATCCTGAAAATAGCCTAAAATAATGGATGGGCTGGTTTCCAATAACAGGGACGAACTTGCAAAATGTAGAAAGGATGTTTCCAATAGTGGGATAGTCTCGGACCAGAGGTCATAGCTTCAAAATTAAAGGATGTTCTTTTAGGAAGGAGATGAGGAGGAATTCCTTGTACACCAGTTACTGAAAGTAAACATGCAGGTACAGCAGGCAAGTGAAGAAACCTAATGGCATGTTGGCCTTCATAACGAGAGGATTTGAGTAGTGGAATAAAGAGGTCCTTCTGCAGTTGTACAGGGCCCTGGTGAGGCCACAGCTGGAGTATTGTGTGCAGTTTTGGTCTAATTTGAGGAAGGACATCCTTGCTATTGAGGCAGTGCAGCATAGGTTCATGAGGTTAATTCCTGGGATGGCGGGAATATTTACATTTACATTTACATATACACATACATTTACATTTGAGGAAAGATTGGAAAGACTGGGCTTGTATTCGCTGGAATTTAGCTGGATGAGAGGGGATCTTATAGAAACATATAAAATTATAAAAGGACTGAAAGCTAGATCAATTATAAAAGGACTAAAAGCTAGATGCAGGAAAAAATGTTCCCAATGTTGGGGGAGTCCTGAACCAGGGACCACAGTCTAAGAATAAAGGGGAGGCCATTTAAAACTGAGATGAGAAAAAACGTTTTCACCCAGAGAGTTGTGAATTTGTGGAATTCTCTGCCACAGAAGGCAGTTGAGACCAATTCACAGGATGATTTTAAAAGAGAGTTAGATAGAGCTCTAGGGACTCGGAGAATCAAGGGATATTGGGAGAAGGCAGGCACGGGTTACTGATTGTGGATGATCAGCCATGATCACAATGAATGGCGGTGCTGGCTCGAAGGGCCAAATAGCCTCCTCTTGCACCTATTTTTTATGTTTCTATGTTAAAATGCTGGAGTAACTCAGCGGGTCAGGTAACATCTCTGGAGAAAAGGAATAGGTGATATTTCGGTTCGGTTTCAGTCTAAAGAAGGGTTCTGATCAACTTTTGTGAGTTGGGTTAGTCTTAGTCTCTGCGAAACAGCAAGCATCATGCATCAGTATGTGAGGATCCTGAGTCAAGGTTTCTGAATGAGGCTGATTGTGAGTTTTCGCTTTGAAAAAGCAGTGCGGGCGCGTGTGTTTGCTTGCTACTTGAAGCTTGTCTAGTGAGTAAAATTATGAAGAAAGGTGCCACTAACATGGGGGATTTGACCTCTAATGCCCTCTGTTTCTCAAACTGCTTGTTCTGTTTTACAACCGGTACAAGTGAATTTTGTGTTTTTTGCTTCAGAGCCTTTTTAAAATAACTTTAAAAAAAGAGATTGCAGCATTTAATTGACAGAAAAATGTTACAGACAAAATCCAAAACCTGAGCTAAATGGAATTGTCTATAAAGTAGAATTAATCTAAGAATTTAGAAAGTACATTGAAAGATAGGTGTGGGGGAACAGTTACATTTATATGTTTAAGAAAGAACTTACCTTGGTAAATATATATGCCCCTAACTTTGACAACCCCCACTTTTTCAATAAAATTTTCAACATAATTGCAGAGTTCAACTATCAAAATGTTATAATAGGAGGAGACTTTAACTGTGTTTTAGATCCGTACTTAGATAAATCAAGCCAAAAACTGAGAGGGAATATGAAATCGAAAACCGGGGAACTGCTCAATACATATAAATAATCCTAATATAGCAGATGTTTGGAGAATTGTTAATCCAACTGGCAGGGAATACTCGTTTTATTCAATGGTACATAAGACATACTCACGTATAGACTACTTCCTGCTGGATACAAAATTAATCCCTCAAACATCTAACCCAATATACCACACAAATTCGATTTCAGACCATTCTCCACTAACTTTCTTTTTAAAACTGGAAGGAATGTTTAAGAATAAATCGTTTTGGAGATTTAATTCTCAAATTCTAAAAGATCCACAAGCGAGTATATATTTAAAAGAACAAATGGAGGCCTTTTTTCAAATAAATGATACTCCAGATATATCACCTACTGTATTATGGGAATCTTTTAAAGCATACATTAGGGGTATTATAATTTCATATCAAGCTTTTCAAAATAAAAAGAATAAGAATGAAGAAAGACAGTTAGAAGAACTTATTAGACAAATGGATATAGATAATGCTAAAGATCCATCAATAGATAAACATAATAAAATAATAATTTTGAAATTTAAATTAAATAAATTATTATCTGCCAAACTTATAAGACTTTTTCAAATTACAAAACAAGAGCACTTTGAATTTGGGGATAAACCGCATAAACCTTTGGCTCGCCAGCTAAAAAAACGAGAAAAGGAACATACTATACCAAAGATTAAATCAGATAAAGGGGAATTATTAACAACACCGAAGGATATTAATAAAAGATTTGCGCAATTTTATGAGAATTTGTATACATCTAAAACGACAATTGATTCCAATAATATCACAAAGTTTTTGGATAATTGTAATCTTCCAAAGTTAGAGCTGAAGGAACAAGAGGAATTGGGTGCACAAATCTCAATTAAGGAATTAGAAGATACAATAAACTCACTAAAGAATGGAAAAACACCAGGCCCTGATGGATTTACTAATGAATTTTATAAAAGCTTTTATGATAAAATAATACCAAGATTACAAAAAATGTACCAATATGCTTTTAAAAAACAAATACTACCTGATACATTAGCGGAATCAACGATTACACTAATACCTAAGAAAAACAAAGATTTAGAAGAACCGGGTTCGTATAGAGCTATAGCATTGTTAAACACAGATCAAAAAATATTAGCGAAAACATTAGCTAGAAGATTAAGTAAATACATTAGTAAATTAATAAACCCAGATCAGACGGGGTTTATCCCTAAGAGATACTCATCTAACAATATGAGACGTCTACTCAACATAATGCACTCACACAAATCTGAAGATCAAGAATTATCAATTATTTCGCTGGATGCTGAAAAAGCATTTGATCAAGTAGAATGGAATTATATGGATAAAGTATTACAAACATTTCAACTGGGGGAGAATTTTATTCTATGGATCAAGTTACTATATAATAAACCTACAGCTAGAATATTAACTAATAACATATTATCCTCGAAATTCCAACTATCAAGGGGAAATAGACAAGGATGCTCATTATCACCACAGCTGTTTGCTCTCATTATTGAACCGCTAGCAGAAAAAATTAGAATACACCCTGATATCCATGGATATAATACTAAAGACTCATATAATAAAATATCTTTATACGCGGATGATATATTACTGTACATTACAAAACCTCAAATCACTATACCAAATATATTAAATTTAATTGAAGACTTTCGATCTTTTTCTGGATATAGAATAAATTGGAATAAAAGTGAAATTATGTCAATAAAACCGAAAGATTCAACACATCTTTTAAAATTCCCTTTTAAAATAGCTACAGAAAAATTTAAATACTTGGGAATCGAAATTACTAGAACATATCAAGGTATGTTTAAGGCAAATTTTGATCCCCTACTTAATAAATTAAACACACTAATTAAATTCTGGAAAACGCTCCCGATGTCTTTAATAGGCCGAATAAATGCAATAAAAATGATCTTTCTACCACAAATTTTATACCTATTTCAATCGATTCCTATATACTTACCAAAGAAGTTTTTTTTAAAACTCGACTCAGATATCACTAATTTTATATGGGACTATAAATCACATAGAATACAAAAAACTCATCTGAATAAACCTAAAGAATTAGGGGGTTTAGCACTACCTAATTTTATGTATTATTATTGGTCAGTAAATATTAAAAATATGATTCAACTGATGGATAACTCCGCCCAGCAAGTGGACTGGATTGTAATGGAGAAAGAGGATTGCTCCTCTGGAAACATTGGAGCGATCCTCCTCTCTCCAATTGAATAATGAAATTGAATAATATAAATTATAATAAGAACCCAATTATTCATAGTACAATCCGAATTTGGAAACAAATAAAACAAAATTTAAAATTAAGAAATTTATCACTTTTATTACCTATAGTTAATAACCCTTCGTTTAATCACTCTATTATAGATAAAGCTTTTACACATTGGGATAGACTAGGAATTAAAACGCTCGGTGACTTGTATGAAACTGGAAAATTACTTTCATTTCAACAATTACAAATAAAATATAAACTCGGAAATAATCAATATTTTAAATATTTTCAAATATGCGACTATTTGAAAAAATATACAAAAGATCATTATAATAGCCCAGCAGATGTATTGGATGATGCAATGCAGATAAAAGCTGAATCAGCAAACTTAATATCATATTTGTATAATATTATCTTAAATGTACAAATACCATCTACGGAGGGTATCAGAAGAGACTGGGAACAAGAGTTAGCTATTAAAATTTCAAAGGAAAGTTGGAATGAACACTTATTAAATGTGCATAAATGTTCGATTAATGTAAGACACACTTTAATACAATTTAAAATTTTACATAGATTATATTATTCGAAAACTAAAATTCATAAAATTTTCCCAAATGTATCATCTATTTGTGATACATGTCAATCCCAAGAAGCTACTATAGCGCACTCATTCGTTTTCTGTACAAAAATTCAAAAATTTTGGAATGAAATTTTCAAAATCTTTACAAAGTTATTTAAAATAAGACTGATACCCAAAGCAGAATGGATTATCTTCGGAATAACGGAAGATGGTCCAGAACTAAATGTGTTTCAAAAGAAACTAATAGACTATGGGTTAATAACTGGAAAAAAGCTAATTCTAAAATTTTGGAAGAAGGCTCCAATACCAACTATAAACATGTGGATTTCAAATATGTTCGAAACATTACACCTAGAAGAGATAAGACTCCTCCTAGCAGGTAAACCAGATCACTTCCACCTGATGTGGTCTGCATTTATAGAATTATTACAAATATACGGTGCAAAGGTACCTTTAAAAAAAAATTGAGGTCAGGTAAGGGGGGATGATAGTTGAAGAGTTGGTATGTCCCATTTGCGTAATGCTCATAAAAATATTTGTTTCTCTCTTTTTCCTCTTTCTCTTTCTCTTTCTTTTCTAGGGTCTATTTCTTAACTCTTTTTCTTTTGTTTTTAATTTTGTTCTTATAGGGTCTTCGTCCTTTTTTGTTGTCACATTTTCTACACTCTCACTTTTTCCTTCACTTTCTTCTTTCTTTCAATCTTTTCCTTTTCTAGTGTAAAAAATAAATGGAGTACATTAATTGTAAGAAGACATAAGTGACGAGTACTAATGTATGTGGTTGTAATGTAATGTACTTCTAATTAAAAAATTTTTTTTTAAAAATTAAAAAATAAAATAAAAAAAAAATAAAAAAAGAAAGAACTTCAGATGCTGGAACAATTGAAGGTAGACAACAAATGCTGGAGAAACAGCGGGTGAGGCAGCATCTATGGTGAGTAGGAATAGACGATGTTTCGGGTCGAGACCCTTCTTCAGACTGATGTCGGGGTGGGGTGGCGGGAAAAATAAACAAAGTAGGCGGAGACAATAGGACGTGGGAGAACTGGGAAGGGGGAGGGGAGGGAGGGAGAAAGCAAGGGCTTTCTAAAATTAGAGAAGTCAATGTTCATACCGCTGGGGTGTAAACTACCCAAGCGAAATATGGGGTGCTGTTCCTCCAATTTGCGCTGGGCCTCACTCTAGCAATGGAGGAGGCCCAGGGCAGAAAGGTCAGATTGGGAATGGGAGGGGGAGTTGAAGTGCTGAGCAACCAGGCGATCAGCTTATATTTATGTTTAGATTTAATGTTTACATTTACATGTACATTTACATATACACATACATTTACATTTACATTTTGTAAAGGATTGAACTTGAAATGATTTGCATAAAGGATAATGCTTTGAAGTCTGAAGAAGGGTCTCGACCCGAAACGTCACCCATTCCTTCTCTTCAGAGATGCTGCCTGTCCCGCTGAGTTACTCCAGCGTTTTGTGTCTATCTTCGATTTAAACCAGCATCTGCAGTTCTTTCCAACACATGCTTTGATTCTGCATGGTTAGTGCATGATTGCCCTCCCCAATGCAAAATTTGACGACCATAACTACAGGGTTTACTGTGTATTAATTCCAGACCCTTGGAGTAAAGGATACCTTGGGTTGATTGCAAATTGGAATCAAGTGATTTCAATTCTTTGAAGCCATTTGCTGCCGTCCCTCAGGCTTACAAATGAGGACATTCAAACTTAAGTCTATGCATTCTACTGAGAAATGAATCAAAGCTGAATTTGGTAAAAATGTTGAAGCATTAATGCTAATTACTCTCACTGAGTTCACACTCAGCAGGTGTAAGGAGATTAAGAAGCATGCAACTAAATGGGTTTCCACTGCACCAGGACTGAAGGCCTCCTAATTTTGACAGTCATACTTGGGCAATGTGTGCCATAGTGTCATAGAGTCATACAGCATGGAAACAAGCCCTTTGGCCCATCTTGCCCACATTGACCAACATGTCCCATCTATACTAGTCCTATCTGCTACATTTGGCCCATAATCCCTCTAAACATATCCTATCACTGTACTTATCTAAATGTTTCTTAAATATTGCCTATAGTACCTGCCTCAACTACCTCTTCTGGCAACTCGTTCCAAACACCCACCACCCTTTGTATTAAAAAAAGTTACCACTCAGGTTCCTATTAAATCTTTCACCCCTTACCTGAAACCTATGCCCTCTGGTTCTCAATTCCTGTACTCTGGGCACGAGACTCCGTGTGTTTACCCGTTCTATTCGTCTCATGATTTTGTACATCTCTATAAGATCATCATCCTCCTGCACTCCAAGGAATCGAGTCCTAGCCTGCTCAACCACTCCCTATAGCTCAGGCCTTCAAGTCCCAGCAACATCCTCGTAAATCCATTGCAATCACGTAATTCCTCTGGTGTGGTGAACAAACCTGCATGCGATACGCTGGCTGTGGCATGACCAACGTACAACATAGTTGTAACATAATTTCCTTGCTCTTATATTGTATACCCAACTAATGAAGGCAAGTATCCTGCATCCCTTCTTAACCACCTCATCTATCTTTCTGCCGTCTCCAGGGATAAGGTCCCTATGTTTCTCACCAGTTCATACAGTCCTACTGTTCATTGTGTATATCCAAGCATGACTTGTTCTCCCAAAATACATCACCGAGCATTTTTCCATCTGCCACTTCTCTGCTCATCCTCCCAACTCGTCTGAAGCCAAAGACCAGCCCCCTCATTATAAACAGCAACACCAATCCATGTGTCATCTGAAAACTTACGAATTGTACTCTCACCTTCACATCCAGTCTGTCAATGTATGCAGCAAACAGCAACAAACCTAGCTCCGATCCCCGTGTTATTCCACTGACACAGGCTAATCACAAAGAAAACCCCTGGCCTGGACCATTGTCCTCTGCCTCTTATCGCCAAGCCAGTTCGATTTGCCAACTTGCCTTTACATTTTGGACCAATCTCCCATGTGGGACCTTGTCAAAGCCCTTCCTGAAGTCCGTGTAGAACACATCAAATGTGCGACTCGGATACAACAGGTCAGTCAGTTTGGCAACCACCCCTTACAGGTGTAACCACCCACAACAGGTGTGAGCCCAGAAAGCAGGCCTGATCTAGCCTGATCCATTCACTGTTAAACCATCACTGCTGCTGGATCTAAATCCTGGAACTCGCTCCTCGAAAGCACTGTGAGACCACCTTTGCCAGTGGGGCTGCAGCGGTTCAAGAAGGCAGCTCAGGGCCATCTGAGAACCCAAAAAAGGGCCTTTCAAAGGGCAATTAGACATTGGTAGTACAAGCTGACCTTGGCACCAAGCTCCAGATCCCATTTACATAATTTACAGTACATTCAATTTACATTGAATTTCCATTAATTATCACCATGGCAACACCCTGTCCCTACTCGTAGCGAAAGACACAAATCAAGAAATATTTCAAACCAAGGAAGTTTCATGTCATTTAATGACATACCCAATCGCATTGTATGTTCTGAGCCAATTTTCTGATGGCTTACACCCAACTAGTGATTCCTCAACTGTCACTACTGGGGGGAACAGCAACTTGCTACATTTTCCTTGATCATGGACAAATACCATAATCAAGAAAACAATTTTCTTGATTAGGAAAGAATGTCCAGTGTTATCGAGCGAAGGCAGGAGAGTGGGGTTGAGAGGGAAAGACTGATCAGCCATGATTGAAGGCAGGGTGGACTTGATGTGCCGAGTGGCCTAAAGGGCCTGTCCCACTTTCACGACCTAATTCACGACCTTTCTTACTCGTGGACATTTTTCATCAGACTAGAAAAACGCCCCGACCTGCTTGATGCCACGAGTACCTACGACTAGCATCAGGGCCTGCTACAACCTACCTACGACCTCCTACGACCTCATGACGACCATGCTGCGAGTATGAGGCCAGGGAAAACTCGGCAGAGGTCGTGAATTAGGTTGTGAAAGTGGGACAGGCCCTTAATTCTTCTCCTTGATCAAGAACATTAGCTAAAACAAGACACAATTCATATAGTGACCTGGAGCAGTGGTCATGGACAGTGTGGACAATGAACTATGACCCATATATAAACACAAGAAATAATTGATCATGATCTTGAAGACACATCTGGAAGAGGAAACAGAACGTAGGAAGAACTCAATGGGGTTAAGTCCTGGCACCTTCCCATGCAACTGTCGGAGGGGTAACACCTGTCCCTTTCATCTTCTCTGTCACCACCATCCAGGGACCTAAACAGCCTTTCCAAATGAGGCAGAGGCTCACCTGCTCCTCTTCCTGGCCGACTGTACACAATGCGCTTCCTCTACATTGTTTAATGGTTCAATGATTCTTTATTATCACATGTACAGGCTTGCAGTGAAATTCTTTTTTTGCATTCAGTTCAGTAGAATATTGCTATAGCGAAGCACAATCCCCGATTAGTACAATCTGCATAGAAACAGTCCCCTGAGAACGCATGCCAAAGTTGCCAGGTTTTGCGGGCATTTTCAAAGTTCACTCAGGTCCTGCGCATTCGGGATCCTGTTGTGGCGTCCGGTCCAGGCGACCACCAGACTGCTGCAGGGCCTCCACATTGGTGAAACCAGTCACAGACTAGGCCATCATTTTGCGGAGCTCCCGCGCTCCGACCGCAACATCCATCTTGAGCATCTGATTGCACTTCACAGCTTTCCTTCCCATTCCCACAGCAAGCTCTCGCTCCTCAGCTTTCTCCATCATCTCAGTGAGCCCAAATGCAAATCTCCTCTTTTCAACTACATCTGATATTCTGAATGAGATAAGGCTCAATGGTATGACCAGTTTTCTAATTTCAAGTAAGCCCCTCACCCCTGCTTCCCCCCTCCCTCCTCCCCAGTGTCCTCCTCCACCCACTCAGCTGTCCACCTCAGTTATGTCTCCCTTTGTTCCCAACTCCTGCCTCCTCCCTCCCTCACCGACACCTGGTTCCATCTGCCCATCACCCTTAGTTTAGTTTAGTTTATTGTCATGTGTACCGAGGTACAGTGAAAAGCTTTTTGTTTCATGCTATACAGTTAGCAAAACGCTATACACGATTACAATCAATTTATTCACAGTGTACAGATACAGGATAAAGGGGAGATAGACACAAAATGCTGGAGTAACTTGGCGGGACAGGCAGCATCTCTGAAGAGAAGGAATGGGTGATATTTCGGGTCGAGACCCTTCTTCAAACTGATGGTCATCAGTCTGAACAGGGTCTCAACCCGAAACATCACCCATTCCTTCTCTCCAGTGATGCCGCCTGTCCCGCCGAGTTACTCCAGCATTTTGTGTCTATCTTCGGTTTAAACCAGCATCTGCAGTTCCTTCCTTTTTTTTTTTTTTTGATTAATATTTTTATTAGAAGCAAACATATTATAAGGTATGGTAACATATTATAATAGAAATAAAAGCTTTTCATATACATCAATCATACATTATTAAAATTGTCAATTGTCGATTAGTTCTGCTTCTAATGTTTTTTTTAATATAGATAGAAAAAGAAAGATAGAAAAAAAAAAGCATTACAAATACCATGAGAAAAAAAAAAAGAGGATGAATCAACTACTTATAATACGTCTGAAGAAGGGTTTTGGCCCGAAACGTTACCTATTTCCTTCGCTCCATAGATGCTGCTGCACCCGCCGAGTTTCTCCAGCATTTTTGTGTACCTTCGATTTTCCAGCATCTGCAGTTCCTTCTTTAACTCTTTAATACTTATAATACGTCTTTGGAGATAAGTTCGTAGGTTATGAAATATATTTTTACATCTAATCCTGAGTTCAAGCTTTAGTTGGGTTTTCGGGCTTGGCCCATCTATCCCTTCAAATAGTTAATGAATGGAGCCCATATTTTAACAAAAAGTTCTTGTTTGTCCATTAAGACAAGTCTAATTCTTTCTAGGTGTAGGGTCTCCGACATTTCCACAATCCACATTTTAATTGTGGGGGTGCAGTTCCTTCCTACACACAAGACAAAGGGAATAATCTTGAGTACAAGATAATATATACTGGCAATCTCTTCCATCTTAGACCTGATCAAGGACTTGAACTGAAAAGTCAGCTTACACCTTTTCCCTCCGTAGATGCTGCTTGACCTACTGAGTTCCTCCAGAGTTCTGTTTTTATTACTTGCTCGCTGGCCAGATGGAATTGTATGGATGAACCAGAAGACCAACTGAAAGAAGCAGGACCAGCAGATGCAAGATTAACAATAAGCCGGATGTTGTGTCTTTTCCAAAGCAATAAAAGAAAGGTTAACAGTTCCCTTGTACAGTAACACTGCTCATTGTCCTTGAAGAAAGGGTTTTACCTGAGATGAACACACCATGAAACCTTCAATTACACAGCAGAAAACAGAGAAGGGAATCAGGGAAAAGAAGACATTAGTTTACAACCCTTTGCACCAGCACATTACAGTCAAAGATAGATGGCAACATAATGGTGTAATGTAACAGTAGAGGTGAGGCTGATAATACCTCATTTTCCTTTCCATCCTGCACTCAAATTCACGCACCATCTCCGACATCTCCCTACCATTTCTAGATCTCACCGTCTCCATCGCAGGAGACAGACTATCGACTGACATATATTATAAATCCAATAACTCCCATAGCTATCAAGACTACACTTCTTCCCACCCTGCTTCCTGTAAAGACTCTATCCCCTACTGCCAATTCCCCCGTCTACGCCGCATCTGCGCCCAAGATGAGGTGTTCCATACCAGGTCATCGGAGATGTCCTCATTCTTTAGGGAACGAGGGTTCTCCTCTTCTATTATGGATGAGGATCTCATTAGGGTCTCCTCAATATCCCGCAGCTCTGCTCTTGCTCCCCCTCCCCCCATTCGTAACAAGGACAGTGTCCCCCTTGTCCTCACCTTCCATCCCATCAGCCGTCGCATACAGCACATAATCCTCTGACATTTTCGCCACCTCCAACTGGATCCCAATATTAACCACATCTTCCCATCTCCACCCCTTTCTGCTTTTCGCAGAGACCATTCCCTCCGCAACTCCCTGGTCAACTCCCTGGTCAACCCAAACCACCCCCTAACAGGTACTTTCCCTTTCAACCGCAGGAGATGCAACACATGTCACTATACCTCCCCCCTCGACTCCGTCCAAGGACCCTGACAGTCTTTTCAGGTAAGGCAGAGGTGAGGCAGAGGTTCACTTGCTCCTCCTTCAACCTCATCTACTGTATCCGCTGTTCCAGGTGTGGCCTCCTGTATATCGGCGAGACCAAGTGTAGGCTCGGTGATTTTCGCTGAACATCTCAGCTCAGTCCGCCTAAGCCTACCTGATCTCCCGGTTGCTCAACACTAACTCCCCCACCCATTCCCACACTGACTTTTCTGTCCTGCGTCTCCTCCATTGTCAGAGTGAGGCCCAGCACAAATTGGAGGAACAGCACCTCATATTTCACTTGAGTAGCTTACACCCCAACAGTATGAACATTGACTTCATTAACTTAAAGTAGCCCTTGCTTTCCCTCTCTCTCCATCCCCTCCTCCTTCCCAGTTCTTACTGTCGCCAACTAAATTTTATCTCTGTACTACCCACTCCCCTGACATCAGTCCGAAGAAGGGTCTCGACCTGTAACGTCGGCCATTCCTTCTCTCCAGCGATGCTGCCTGTCCCGCTGAGTTACTCCAGCATTTTGTGTCTATCCTCCTTTTCAATAATTTTATTACCACCTGGATATCCACTGAGTAATTTTGAATGAGACAAAAGTGTAGAGCAACCAGTGTCAGAGGACTTCCCTTTTGAAACCTCTCCTGAGTCTGTTACACTCAGCGGGAGCCAATATTGGGAGAGGTGCCCGATGGTTGACAAGCTGGTGAAGAACGGTGGCCAAAGGAGATAGGTTACTTTGTGCATGATCTGCTGCCAGCACTCCTGGCAGAAGCTTAGCAGTGAAGTCCCCATCAGTACATGAAAAGAGTCGACAAGAAAAACAAAATGCCATCGAAAGTTGGACTGCTATTTTAATTTTCCATCCCTTCCCCAGTGTGTGGCTTCTTGCACTGTCACAGTGATGTCTAAAGCAAACTCCAGCAACATCATCTCATCTTCTGTCTGAGCATGTTGCAGCCTGCTGTACAAAACGTTGATTTCTACAACTCCAGGTAACTTGATTGCTCTGCCTTGGTCAGTCGTCCATCTCTGATGTTGGCTCAGCTTGCTCTTTAATACTTTATTTTTCTCTCTCTGGGAGTGAAGGACGAGTGCAGTCTGACCTGCCGGGTAGGTCCTCCTGCTCGGCACTTTGCAACTCCTGCAGTCCTTTGTCTAGGTTCTTTTGTTTCTCACACACGAACTGCTCCTATTCATTTGTTAATCAGATAACCTAATTATAGGTTTATCCCCATGGTCACACCGGTTTTACACTATCAAAAACATCCCCGTCCCCACCCTCCTTGAGGCTTTGCAACCACCTTTTGTCTCGTTCTCTGATCCGATGAAGGGTCTCTGATCTGAAACGTTATTTCAGTTCCTATTCCCGCAGAAGCATCCTGACCTGCTGAGTATTTTCCATGTTTTCTGTTTTTGTTTTTAGATTTCTGGAATCTGCAGTTTTTAGATTTTCCCAAGACAGTCTGCAGTTTGGAACAACAGTGCAACCTGTGTCCACTCTGCCTGCTCCTGTGGGCCAAGGAAAATGTACACAGAGTCTTTTCTCCTTGACTCTAGATCTTGGGTTTTAGTTTTAGAGATCCAGCATGGAAACAGATCTTTCTGCCCGACGAGACCATGCCAACCATCATTCATCTGTTCGCAGATTATCCCACTTTCTCATCCATTCCCTGCATATTAGGTGCAATTTTTCAGAGGCCAATTAACCTACAAACCACACGTCTTTGGGATGTGGGAGGAAACGGGAGCATACAAAGGAATTCCACGGGGTCGCAGGGAGTACATGCAAACTGCACACACTCAGCACCCGGGGACAGGATCCAACCATGACTCTGGTGCTGTGAGGCCCCTAAAGCAGCAGGAAGCAGCAAACTGTGAGAGGCAGATGGTAACAACAAAAGAACATGAGGGGAGGAGCAGGAGTATGTCAATCACCCCTCGTGCTTGCTCCCTCATTTGGTAAAATTGTGTCTAATCCATCCTTCTCTCTGTCTCCTTCCCTCTGTCTTCCCATATCCCTTGTCTTGCCGACAATGGAAATACCTGACAGTCCCCCCCTTTGAATATGTGCAATGGTTCCACTTTCAGCATTCTCTGGGAAAAGAATTCCAAAGATTCTTGCACTCTCTGAGGAAAAAAATATCCTCCTCGATAAGATCCTCTCTCATTCTTCCAATCTTCGTCGAATATAGACCCAGCCTACTCATCCTTTCTTCATATGTCAGAAACACGAGCAATTTTTTCCCACTTTGGGTTAAGCCACTTTTCAACTTGGAGCTGTACAGGTAAATTTCGAGACCAAGGAAGTTCCAATGCTTCTGCAACACAACACAGTTAACATTGATCCTCTTCTCAAGTGCATGAAAGAAACAAAGAGGATAAGGAGAGTAGCCTAATCATCCCTGGCACCTCTTGAAGTACTAACTAACCGTGGCGGATACAAACAGTTTCACTTCTGAGGCTCTAGCTTCTCAGCTAATGGTAATGAGGGAAAGCAACACTTTACACAAAGGTACTTTTGCAATCTGCAGCAGCCCTGTGCAATAAACCATTCCGAGTACAATTAAAAGCAGAATCAAACTTTTTGTAACAGGATATTTCACAGTTGTCATGTTCCATAGTGTCAGATTTGGCGTTTCTGATAATGCATTTCTGCAAATAGTACATGTTGTGATGAGTAGGAAGAACAACTGCTTCTCTCTTGCTCTTTTTGTTCTGTTTATTTATCCTTTCTGGTTTATTCTTCATATTTTATTTCCCTGTCCTGGCACAGACTGGACGCAGAGTTGAAGCTTTCACATCTCGGGCTTATGGCAAGATGGGAAAGGTGACATTCTCCCCTCAACTCCCTTCAACCTGTTCACGTACATGGCATGATTATACTTAACCGGGAGCTTGGTTTCAAACGGAACAAAATTCCTTTGCAACCCACAGCCAACACGTTGATGAATCAATAGGGAGAAGTCTGTGCAGCCCACATACACCAATGAGAGAACTATTTTATTTTCGGAAAAGACATTGTGTACGAGCTAGTTTGGCTTCAGGCCTGTTAAGCTGCATCTCCTGCTGGTGCTGAGGCTCTAGCTTCTGTTCAGTGTTGGCACGCAGGCATCCAGTAGCAGGATAGATGCTGGTCTTTGCTCAAATGATTGTCAGCAACCAGTGGGCAGATGCGAATACCTTGCACAGATGGGACTTTTTAAAGAGGGACAGCTTAGTCTGGATTACCATCAGATTGGGTACTGAGTCCTCGGTAGGGGAGGTATTGGATTTTGCTTGTATTCTTTCCAGATTAGTTGCAATTCCCTGAGCAGAATCCTTATTGTCCACAACAGCTTCTGTGTAGCTTGCAGTCAAACAGCAGCTTGTGGTGGAAATTTCCCAAGCAGATAAAAGCTGAGCCACGCAGAGGAGAGCATGAATATTGTACAGCAAAAAAAAACCACTGGAGGAACTCAGCAGGTCAGGCAGCATCTGTGGAGACTGAGGGACTGTCGATGTTTTAGGTGGAAACCCTGCATCAGGACTCCTGACACAGGTTCTCGACTTGAAGTACCAACTATCCCTCTACCTTCAACGATGCAGCCTGATCTACTGAGTTCCTCCAGCTCTTTGACTTTTGTTTCAGATTCCTGCATCTGCAGTTTATTTCATCCCCATGGATCTTGCACGTGTGAGATATTTTCCGTGGATCCTCAAAGTCCATCTTCCTTACTGAGGACCACCAGTCATATTAACTCTGTTGGGATCTTGTATCTCCCTGTCGGGTGTGAGAGAATCCTGTTAGACTCGTCTCCATTAAGTGACTCTAACTTGCACTGAATGAATCAGCTGGCAAGGAAAGTAGCTCTTGAAGCAGAATATAAATATTCCCTTGGAATATTATAGGATTCTCCAATCCTCTGCAATGTGAACTGTTTTATGGCCTTTAAAATTTGTAAGTTCTTTACAAATTGCCTTGCAGCTGACATCTTGAGGGGCCTGCAATGGGGAAGGGAGGAATGGGAAAAAATGTGGTGATGTCCCCAATCTTTGAGACCTAACATTGATACCAGATTGGCCACTGTGTTTGCTTTGTTACAACAATGAGCACACATTGAAAGTAGCACAATGCTTTAAAACTCTTTGAACTGAGAACGGCACAGTAAAAACTCGTCCTTCATTTCTAATATTTAAGGGCCCCAATCTTCATCAACAACCTTCTTCCTGGCCTGCATGGACAAGAGGGACCTGTTTCCATGCTGTATGATTCTATAACTCCATAACAAGTTCTCTTGTGCAGGAAGGAACAGTAGATGCTGGTTTAAACCAAAGATAAACAAAAAATGCTGGAGTAAATCAGCGGGACAGGCAGCATCTCTGGAGAGAAGCAATGGGTGACGTTTTGTGTCGAGGCCCTTCTTCAGACTGGTTCTCTTGGCCTAACCCGTTCTCTTGTTGTGAACGCAGAGGAGATATTGACTCCAGCCTTAGAAGGGGAAGCTGTGAGGGAGCTTGGCTTGCAGTAGTGATTCAACAAAATGCCCGGAAGGAGGTGGCAACTAGACAAACAGCAACAGAGTTGAATGCTGGTCATCATAAAGTGGATCAAATTAAAGATTCCCAACCCAATCTCAGGTTAAGTGGACGGGTGAAGCATGTGATCAGACCATCAGCATCTCTGGATGTACTGGGTAAAGCGATCACCTGACACACTTGCAGACTGTTGGATGATATGTTGTTCAAAGGCACCTTTTTATACTTGGCCTCCACTGATTGCAGTTTCTCTCCCATTACCTAGAAGGCGATTGCATGCAGTGAGCTGTGAACCTGTTTAAGCTACTGTATGTAATCTAGCCAAATGCCCTCACTTACAATGAGATAACAGGCAGGATAATGGGAACAGTCAGGTGGGACAATGTGTGGAAAAGATATGAACTCGGACTTTCAATTTCAAGTTACCTCAATAGCGATATTAATTCATCTTCCATTACCCACTGCAGAGCCCCAGACAATCAGGTCACAAGAACTGTGACAGGAATTGTAAGTCAAACGCAGAGAAAGATTATGAGGATTCTTTTCTATTGTTGAGGAAGGATTTTATGGTTTCACTAGTTAGTTATAAATCTTGTGTCCAGCAGTACCATAAGGTAAAATAAATTATTCAGTTAAAAGCATTTGGATAAGAGGAGACCATTCAGCCCCTTGAACTTGCCCTACCCTTCAATTAGATGCTAGGCTCCAAACTCAATTCCACTACCAATCTTTGGTTTGTATCCATGTATAACCCCAGCTAAATCTCCAAGATTTCAAGTGTTGCCCAGGTTTCACTCCAGGTTTTCAAACCACTTTCTGTGAATATTCTCACTATAATATTCAGATATCTTTCTGGAAACATAATCATGAGGTGTATATATTTTCAAAGTTGCGTGATTGACTTGAAGCATAAAACTGATCTCAAATCAAATAGATACCTCCGATCAGGAGACCTTCAACTGTCCATTTCCTTGCAGGCAATGCAGGTACACACCAAGCACATACAACACACACAGATGATGCCAACTAACCCATCCCAACTGGAGATCACACTGATTGATGCATGGAAAAACAAGTACACACCTTGAAGGCCACGTATAATAAAGTAAGTCTCAACAACAGGGATAATCTATGCTATTGCAAAGGCTCACTGATTAGTACATACAGACTTGGAGGATACACAAATACACAAAGCAGGATCAGGCCACTCAGAAGAGCAGTAAACCTATCCAGAAAAAGGCTGTTCATATTTGGTCATGCACGATGAAAAAGAACAGATAAAACATGTTGTGGTTCTGTACTAGTGGACATTCAGGTTGAGGGTGAACACTTCAGGTTGAAACCAGTGTCATCAATAGTGGCAATTACAATGGTCTGTAGATGGATTGTCTACAGTGGACCTGGTAAATAAGTCATGGTATAGGTCAATAGATGAGCCATGGTAGATCATCAAACAGCATGTGGCACGGTGGCAGCAGTAGATTGACAGCTCTATAGCACCAGAGACCCGGGTTCGATGCCGACTACGGTTGCTGTCTGTACGGAGTTTGCACATTTTCCCTGTGACCACGTGGGTTTTATCCCAAATCCTCCCACACTCCAACGACGTTCAGGTTTGTAGGTTGATTAGCTTGGTATGAATATAAATTGCCCCTAGTATGTGTAGGATAGTGTTAGTGTGCAGGGATCGCTGGTCGGTTTGGACTCGGTGGGCCAAAGGGCCTGTTTCCGCGCCGTATCTCTAAGCTAAACTAAATTAAGCTGGTCATAGCACTCAGCTAAACATTGATCACTCAGGACATCGATTATCTAGCTTTCTCCTATTGACCACTTTACCTGTCTTTCACCTGTTCACCGCTTGCAGTAAGATCTCCGGATCAGCTGAGTAGCTGCTGGGTTAATTGCCAATGGTGCCGGGAGTGCAGTCCACACTGCAGATTGGCACTCAGTACTGGGTTGGTTCAGCATGCGCATTCTGTCATGGAGCTGCCTGACGTCTCTATCACTATTCATGTGCAGGCGTTCATAAGATCATAAGTGATAGGAGCAGAATTAGGCCATTTGGCCCATTCAATCATGACTGATCTATCTCTCCCTCCTAACCCCATTCCCCTGCCTTCTCCCCATAACCTCTGACACCCTTACTAACCAAAAATCTATCTATCTCTGTCTTAAATATATCCACTGACTTGGCCTCCACAGCCTTTCTGTGGCAAAGAATTCCACAGATTCACCACCCTCTGACTAAATAAATTCCTCCTCATGTCCCTCCTAAAAGAACATCCTTTAATTCTGAGGCTATAACCTCTAGTTTTATACTCTCCTGCTAGTGGAAACATCCTATCTACATCCACTCTACACAAGCCTTCACTATTCTGTACGTTTCAATGAGGTCCCCCCTCATCCTAAACTCCAGCGAGTACAGGCCCGTACCATCAAACGCTCATCGAAAGGGTGTTGTGTGGGAGCACTGTGATGGCACTTTACCTGTGCGTTCGTTGGGGAAGCCACCACTGACATGTCCCACTTGCAAGAGTCCTTTCATGGGGACAGCACTGTATGGATCTCTGGCATGCCAATGCTCCGCTGCAGCTTTGCCGGGGTTCACAAATTTCTGGCCCTCGAGTCCCCTCACTGATTCTTTCAGCAGAGGGACTGCGTAATGGCACAGCGGTGGAGTTGCTGCCTTACAGTGTCAGAGACCTGGGATTGATCCTGACTACGGGCGCAATCTGTGTGAAGTTTGTACGTTCTCTCTGTGACCGTGTGGGTTTTCTTCAGGTGCTCCTGTTTCGTCCCACACTCCAAAGACATACAGGTTTGCAGGTTAATTGGCTTTGGTTAAAAAAAGTTGTAAATTGCCCCTAGTGTGTTGTGTACGGAGTGAGTGGGTGATCGCGGGCAGCGCAAACTTGGTGGGCTGAAGGGCCTGTTTCCGTGCTGTATCTCTAAAGCAAAGTCTAAAGCAGAAGAAAGCATTACCCCACAACTGCATTATCAAAGACTTTGAACATTTTTAACATCTTTCACTCTCCCTGCAGTCTTCTAAACTCAGGGGAGTACAGGTGAAGTTTGGGCAACTGGTTTAGTGAATGTAAATATGTGTCTGGAAGTATGCAGATGTGTGCAGTGTACTCAGAGAGAATTGAATCAAAAAGACACAGGTGCCTTAGGCATTCTCTGGCTCACTTTACAGATTCATCAACTTCTTGGCACGGCCTTCAGTCAGAACAAGATGCCAGACATACATTGCAAATTGGTGGTTATGAAGTACAGACCTCATGTGAGCAAAGTAAATAGTTCTAATTTAAGCAAGATGTCCCAGTTGTCAGCACTGGGTCAGTGCAGGGGCAGCTCACTGGCAGTATCTGACCCTGACAACAGCAGATGACCAGGAGGGAGCATTGGTAACTGAGAGTACAGGAGAGAGCGCCTGGTAAACACTGAAGAAAGGGGAACAGCAGGGAGATCCCTGGGCAAGGATTACAGATGAAAATCCACCCCAAATATATGGGGAGGAGCAAGGCTGCAAGGTACATGCTGATAGACTGAAGGTGAGAGTGAATGAGTGTGTATGTGTGCGAGTGTCTATATTTGAGTGTCTGTATGCGTGCGTGAGTATATTCAGGCATAAGATGGCTCCTGATGGGTTAGGAATCATCGAGTCATAGAGAGATAGAGTGCAGCCCAGAAACAGGCTGACGTGTCTGTGCAAATGACATTAAAATTTGCTTTGTCCACCATTCGGTATCACTGCATATGCTCACTGCTAGCCATGCCTGGCTGTACGGTGCAGATGAAGAGCACAGACTGACTGTAGACGCACACATTATATTTGAACCAGGAACCCCGGTGGGTTTTAGATAACATTTAATCGCAGCAAGTGCTCATAAATTGGAAAGTTTCTAGCCCACTGCTTTTTCAATTAGATTGTTGCAAAAGATTCGAAGTCACTAAAGCCAGGCACAGGAAATATTCCTTTCTAATCCGATAACACCGTGGGCCTGTGCCTTCTGCTGGGTATGAGGAAGTGCTCAGTGATCAAATAAGTGAGCTCTCTCACTGGGAAAGACTGGAGCAACTTGACCAGTATAAGAATGCATTGAATGTACAGAGCGAGGGTGAATTTTCTGCCAATTGAGGTCAAACTGCAAGAGTTTACCCTGATGAAGCCAAATGCAATCCTGGAGTATCCTTTCTCACGCATTCGGCATTTATTGCCCATTCATGATTACACCTCGAGTGAAGGTTTGACGTCACATCTAGCCCAGACTACATAGGATGATTTATTTCCTCTCATGAAGTGAACTTGATGGGTGATAAGAGAATACCATGGTGTTATGGTCCCTGAGTTGCCATTTTGACTGCCCTGGATGTATTTATGAATTTGAATTACTCAGCTGCCTAGATGGGGCTTGAACCCACATTTCTGCATCAAGGGTCAAGTCTATGAAGGATATGGAAGTTTTGTGGCTCAGCAAGGAGCTCGATGGAGACTTGGGGGAAACTCTGGGCTAACGCTCCAGGGCAATACTGAAGCTGGTGCATCACTGTTCCTGGTGTTCTCCTTCAGGTATGAATCTCAGATGAGTTCTGTATTTAGAGTTTAGTTTAGTTTAGAGATACAGCACGGAAACAGGTCATTCGGCCCACCGAGTCTGCACAGACCAGCGATCCCCTAACATTGTTCAAGAAGGAACTGCAGATGCTGGAAAATCGAAGGTAGACAAAAATGCTGGAGAAACTCAGCGGGTGCAGCAGCATCTATGGAGCGAAGGAAATAGGCAATGTTTCGGGCCAAAACCCTTCTTCAGACACCTAACATTAACACTTATCCTACATATGCTAGGGACAATTTACATTTATACCAAGCCAATTAACCTACAAACCTGTATGTCTTTGGAGTGTGGAAGGAAGCCAAAGATCTCGGAGAAAACCCACGCAGGTCATGAGGAGAACGTATAAACTCCATACAGACAGCACCCGTAGTCAGGATCGAACTGGGGTCTCTGGCGCTGTAAGCCAGCAACTCTACCGCTATGCCACTGTAGGGGCGGTAAGAAGTTATGAAACTCTCAGCCAAGAATTCACACTATGTCACACTATCCACAATTTCCAGACTCATAGCCTTGTGATCTCTATGGCTGGCGAAAAGAAGAAGTGCAAGATCTGAGCAGACACTTTCCTAATGTGGAATACCGTCATTCCTTCCCTTTTGTAGATCCTGGGCCCATTAACTCACCTTTTGGTGGTACCTTCACCTGACAATGTAATCCCCATTATCTCCCAAAGTCATTTATAGGTAAGCAACGGAATCCCCCTAACCAGTAATATCAGCTCCTGGAATCTATCATTTACATTATGAACCAGCTAAGGATAAGCTGGGATCAAAGTAAATGTTATCTTCTATGTATCAGCTCTAAAACCTGTAAATGGGCTTGATTTCAGAACCCAAATCACATTACATTAGGTTTGGCTTTGAGATTCTTGATCTGTTCACAAATCGCAAAATGTGCATTGCTACAGAAAGCAGTTGATTTATAAGCCTGCAATACGCTGGATCCAAAGGGGAACAATGCGATTGAATAACAATGGTTAGCTCAGCACAACAATCTCATCCGCTGAGCCTGCTGGACATTACCTGGAAACACATTACTTGTCAGTGATCAATAACAGGTACACAGTCATTTCCCATTATGTCCTATAACAATAAACTGCGGAAGGCAACATTATCCACCAGAGCCTCTGGAGAATATAAACCAGATTCAGGACTGAGGATTGAAATACAGAGAGGGGAGCTGGAGATTAAAATATAGAATCAGGGGCTGAAGAGGGGCTGGATAGCACGTACATTGTCAGGGAGTTGAAGATTAAAATGCAGGGTCAGGGGCTGGATAGCAAGTACATTGTTCTTGCTGAATTGTGTAGTTGCAGATGAGATCAGTTTAACTAGGCATCATGTTTGGCACAAACATTGTGGGCCGAAGGGACAGTTCCTGTGCTGCACTGTTCTATGCTTTATGTTCTATGTAGATTGTCAGGGATTTGAAGATTAAAATACAGAGGCAAGGGCTGCATATCTGGTTGAAGATTAAATATTGAAATAGGGTTGGATATCAAATACACCATCCAGGAGACAGGCCAGGGGCATATAACACACTAACAAACCACTCAAGTTCAAAGAAGTCTTGGTTCAAGATGCTGTGAGGAGAATCCAAATCTAATGCTGTTTGAAATTTCTCAAAATTGTAGGTTCCAGACAAGGAGCCCAAAGCACGAAGACACAATTAGTGAGTACGATGTTTTATTAAAGAACATACTTTGCATTATAATTTTGGTGCCTTTTTGGATCATGACTTAAAGGATAGACTTTTTTGTGGAGACTGGTAAATGAACAAATTCAATCTTGATCCTAGCTATTGATTATGCAAAACCTGGATTTAAAACTTGTAAAGTTGATGCATCGATAGAAATGGAGCCAAGAATCTCCTTCACCACACCAGGTCCACACCAGGAAGTTGTAGCAAAGCCAAGGGTGAATCTATTGGTGAGATGGGCTCAGTTCGCTGCTGTTGGTACAATTGTCATCACTCGGCCCAGTCTTGTCAGCTGAGGATGACCACGAATTGTAATTGCCATTTTGGAAGTCACATTTCTACTGTCTGGAGATACAAGAATAAGCCAAGCAGCAAAAGCTATTTCAGTGTCAATTTGAAAAGGCATCAATTCGAAACTTTTCAAAGTTTGCAAGTTTATTAAAACAATGGAGAACTGGGATTGTGGAGTGTATGTGCCACAAACAATAAGACAGCAAACAGACAGACTTTCAAGTGAATGTGTGAAGCAACAGCAATGGGTGTATTCTGTGAGGCAGAATTGATGCGGCCACAGTCTGTTTGATAATGAGTCAAGACATTGAACTTGCAAACACTCACCCAGGTACCATTGATGGAAAACACTGTCACACGGAAACCGGCTGATATTTTTAGCAACATTAGGGCAAATGGAATTCACTGTGCAATGCAGCAGAGAGGCATTGCAGCTTCCAAGCAATGTAAACAGGCCAGCTTTAATTGGGAATGACTGGCTGAGACATGCCAAACTGGATCGGAAGAATGTTTTCACCATCAACACTATAAAGTTGCACCTCCAGATGTTGTTGTGAAGTAAGATGATGTTTTTGGCGGCGGCTACATTGGAAAAATACAGCACAATGTGCATGAGATTTTGCAGCAGACTGCAAGCTCAGAGCAGTCACATGTGCTATGAAGAGTCCTGTTGAGAAGAAACTGGATAGGCTGGAACAAGGATAGGCTTGGTGTGTTCATGAAAACAACCAGTAAGAGTGGGGGACACGAGAAGTAGCTGTTTCGATGGCAGAGAAAGTAGCCGAGCTGAATGGAGAGTTCAGAGTCATTCAAGGCTCAGCTAAAAATTACCGATATTATCCAACTTTGCAGTCCTTGTACGCAGAGTGAGGAGAAATGCAAAACTGGACCCCTCCCAATTGTTTTACATGATGGAACCAGTAGAATCCGCGCTGTAGAATCATACAACTCGGAAACAGCACTTTGGCCCAACTTATCCATACTAACCAACATGCCCCATCTACACTAGTCTCACCTGCCTGCATTTGGCCCATATCCCTCTAAACCAATCCTATCCATGTACCTATCTATATGCCCCTTAAACGTTGCGATAGTCATTCCATACTCCCACCACCCTTTGTGTAAAAAAAGTTACCCCTCAGGTTCCTATTACATCTTTCCCCCCCCCCCCCCACACCTTAAACCTGTGACCTCTGGTTCTTAATTCCCCTACTCTGGGCAAAAAATGTTTACCCAATCTATTTCTACCGAGTGCTTCGGTTTCCATTCACATTCCAAAGTTGAGCGAATCAATAGGCCACTGTAAGTTGCCCCTAATGTGGATGGGTGCTAGGAACATCTGTGATGGGGGAGGGGCAATTGATAGGAATCTGAGAGAAAATAGATTCCGGGGAAAATGGGCAGGGATATGATGGGATTGCTCCAAGAGTCAGCATGGACTTAAATGGGCTGAATGGCCTCCTTCTATGTCAGAGAAATCTGAGAAATAAATAGGGTTGTGGAACAGTTATATCAGCTTGGAAGGTACACAAAAATGCTGGAGAAACTCAGCGGGTGCAGCAGCATCTATGGAGCGAAGGAAATAGGCAACGTTTTGTGCCTATTTCCTTCGCTCCATAGATGCTGCTGCACCCGCTGAGTTTCTCCAGCATTTTTGTGTACCTTCGATTTTCCAGCATCTGCAGTTCCTTCTTAAACAGTTATATCAGCTTGTTTGGAAGAAAATATTTAGACTGAACATTACTGGACACACAAGAAGAGTCATCATAAATGAATTGACAAATATCTTTGGGTATTGGTCTCCCTAGGACTGTTACCATGAATTATTGGTAAGCAAATCCAATATTTTCCAAAATTGTAGGAACACACCATTAAAAATTGATTTGTTATGATTTGCTGGGCTTTTCCAGAGAGAACATTGTGAATAAATTATGACCTCCTGATACTGATTCATAGTTAAGGGCCAGTCCCACTGTGGGGACCTAATTTGCGAGTTTAGAAGAGTTTGCGCTCGACTCAAACTCGCAGCATCGTCGACACGTGGTCCTAGGGGGTCCTAGGAGGTCACTGTAACTCTCCTTCATGCTCGAGGCAAGTTCCCGCATATTGGCGGCCTCAGTTTGGTCGAGGAAACATTTTCTGCATGCTGAAAAATTTTCCGCGAGTAAACATTGGTCGACATGGTTCTTTTGAACTCGTAGTGCAGTGGGGTCGCTATGTAGTTATAGACAGTCGAGGTAGCCGTAGGCAATCTCCTTTGCTGACCAGGCATTTTAATTGGCTCATTGGAGTTTTCAGAACCAAGGAAAACCGACCGGTAATGTTAAATGCCCGCTAAACTTTATCAAAAGTTGTATGGCTTCTTAAAAGCGTCTCCACTCCTTCTCCCCCCCCCTTCTCTCCCCTTCTCTCCCCTTCTCTCCCCTTCTCTCCCCTTCTCTCCCCTTCTCTCCCCTTCTCTCCCCTTCTCTCCCCCCCCCCCGCGCTCTCTAAAGGACTTACCGTGCACTGTGCCAGCCGTCTTTTACCTTCCAGTTCATCGCGGGTGTGAATTTCAGACAGCGCTCCCCCGCTTTCCCTGGCCCCCGCCGTTGCGATGTGTTTGTGTGTGTGTTTGTGTGTGCTGACGGTCGATCCAGCTCGCGGTTTCTTCGCTGACAGTCGATCCAGCTCAAGTTTTTTCAGGCGCGTGCCCTCGAGCTTGAAGGTCGAAGACAGTTGCTGAAAAGTGGCATTACTGGGACAGGCCCTTGAGTCCTAGTGGGTGTTAGTGAAATACAACATGTTATTTAAAAGGAATTAAATGTAACATCTCCAAGTATGTGGATGACAAAAAGCTGAGTGACAATGTGAGCTGTGAGGAGGATGCTATGAGGCTGCAGGTTGACTTGGACAGGTTGGGTGAGTGGCCAGATGCATGGCAGAAGCAGTATAATGTGGATAATTGTGAGATTATCCACTTTGGTGGCAAGAAAAAGAAGGCAGATTATTATCTGAATGGTGTCAGATTAAGAGAAGGGGAGGTGCAATGAGACCTGGGTGTCCTAGTACATCAGTCACTGAAAGTAAGCATGCAGGTACCGCAGGCAGTGAAGAAAGCTAATGGCATGTTGGCCTTCATAGCAAGAGGATTTGAGTACAGGAGCAAGCAGGCCCTACTGCAGTTGTACAGGGCCCTGGCGAGACCACACCTGGAGTATTGTGTGCAGTTTTGGTCTCCTAATTTGAGGAAGGACATTCTTGTTCTTGAGGGAGTGAAGTGTAGGTTCAACAGGTTAATTCCAGGGATGGCGGGACTGACATATGATGAAAGAATGGATCGACTGGGCTTATATTCACTTGAATTTAGAAGGATGAGAGGGAATCTTACAGAAACATATAAATTCTTAAAGGATTGGACAGGCCAGATGCAGGAAACATTTTCCCGATGTTGGGGAGTCCAGAACCAGGGGTCACAGTTTAAGAATAAGGGGTAGGCCATTTAGGACTGAGTTGAGGAAAAAGAGTTGTGAATCTGTGGAATTCTCTTCCACAGAAGGCAGTGGAGGCCAATTCACTGGATGTATTCAAGAGAGAGTTAAGGGGCTGTCCCACTGCGGCGACCTAATCCGCGAGTTAAGAAGAGTGCCTTCGAACTTCAAGCTCGAGGGCACTCGCCTGGAAAACCTCGAGCTGGATCGACCGGCCGCGTTGAAACCGCGAGCTGGATCAACCGACCGCACACACACACACACACACACACACACATACAAACACATCGCAAAGGCGGGGGCCAGGGAAAGCGGGGGAGCGCTGTCTGAAATTCACACCCGCGATGAAGAGGAAGGTAAACGGCTGCCACAGTGTACGGTAAGTCCTTTAGAGAGCGCGGAGGGGGGGGGGGGAGAAGGGGAGAGAGAGAAGGGGAGAGAAGGGGCGAGAAGGGGCGAGAAGGGGAGAAGAAGGAGTGGAGACACTTTAAAGAAGTACAATAATGTTTAGCAGGCATTTTACCTACCGGTCGGTTTTCCCTGGTCCTGAAAACTCCAATGAGTCAATCAAAATGCCCGGTCAGCGAAGGAGATTGCCTACGGCTGCCCTCGACTGCCTGTGACTAAATAGCGACCCCACTCCACTGCACTACGAGTAAAAAAGAACCATGCCGACCAAATTTTACTTGTGGAAAATTTTTCAACATGCTGAAAATGTTTCCGCGACCAAGCTGAGGCCATGAGTATTCGGGAACTTCCCTAGAGCATGAAGGAGAGTTCCAGTGACCTCATAGGACCTCCTAGGACCTCGTGTCGACCATGCTGCGAGTTTGAGTCGAGGGCAAACTCGTCTAAACTCGCAGATTAGGTTGCTGCAGTGGGACAGCCCCTTTAGATATAGCTCTTAGGGCTAATGGAATCAAGGGATATGGGGAGAAAGCAGGAACAGGGTCATTTTGAATGGCGGTGCTGGCTCGTAGGGCAGAAAGGCCTACTCCTGCACCTATTTTCTGAATGTTTCTACATGAATCAATGTACCGTAACCCTACATGTTTCAGATGAGCTGAGATTTAAATGCACCTGCCACGGGTTACCTAATGAACTAATTTCTCCATTTCAATCTACACCTCTTGTAAAATTTACAAAATAGAATAGTTTAAAACATATTCTTGCTACTCCATTTCACCCAGCTTCAAATGAAACAGTTGAGCGGATAGTCAGAATAGTTACACAAGCTCTCAGGGAGCAAGTGATGTACTTGGCCACTTGCCATTCACTGGGCCAATTGCTTGTGGGAGTAAAGAACAGTCTGCACAGTACCGCAGCATCTCATTCTTTCAATGTTCTCAGAATTGTTGATGGTTGAAGAGAAGTAAAAAATGTCTCCATGACAATAATCTGAGCGGACACAGTTTCAAGCAAAATTTAATGCATTCCTGTTCTTATCCTCTCACAAATCCAGCTCACGGGAAGTAGGACAGTGTATACGAGAGATATTTGGTTGCAACTGATGACAAAGTGCAAAATGTTCAACTAATTGACTGTTCTCTTCCAGAGATGAACCAAATCTGGAAAACAGAACACCCAGCATGGAATTATGCCTGGATTATTGGCTCAAATGCAGATTTTAGGAAAGGAAATACTGAATCTTAAATCTGCCAAAGGCTGAAAGCTCCAAGTTCAAACCAGAATTAAATGGCCTAAAAGGTGATTCAACACAAAAACATGTAACGGCAAGTCAGAAAATTGGTTACCAGACTGGATTTAAAGTGATTATTTATTTAAAAGCGAAAACCATTTATAATTATAGCTTTGTGCAACAAAATAGGATTTATCATTGAGCTGAAAGTAAAGGTACTCTCAGCTAACAGCTAGTACAATAGTATTTACTTTTACATTTGGTTTGAAGGAGGCTTGACTTGATTGAAACACATATGATCTGATTGGCCTTGACAGGAGTGACATAGAGAGGATGTTTCCTCTTGTGCGAGGAGCTATTCATGATCACCCTTGCTCTTATTGAATTCCAGAGCCGGATTGAAGAGTTAACTGACCCCACACACCCCACCCCCCTACACCCCTCTACTTCTGCTCCAAATTCATTTGTTTGCAAGTTGGTGTATATGCACCTCCATTTGCCCTATTCTTCAACTAATCAGTCTGCCCTAACGTGCACTATAACTTCTTCATTTTATCCCTGGCACAGTTATGACCCCAATAATCAATCATCATGTTTCTCTCTTTAACTACAGTCTTGGTACCACGGTCCCCATCCTTGAACTGACTGACGGTTTCTGTCACCTACCTGTGCCTACTCTATGGTTACCGATGTTCTAGCATGAATGTTATGCCATGCTTTCTCTCAGTGTGATTGATACAGTAGGTACGAATGTAGCTTAATTATTTTCATGTAAAACAAAGGAGTAAGCTGAAAGAATACTTGGTGTCCACTTAGGCAGTGAGTGACTATCTGTCTGCATGAATCACTTTAAAGTTACCATTTAAAAGTGTCTTAATTGGTCTGCAATCGTTGAGTGAAGCAAATGGAACAAAAATAAAATGGGATAAGAGGAACGGATGTCAATAATGGAGGTCATATAGATGCCAAATTAGAAATATAAGCCTTTCTCATTTGTAGCCCTCCACTTAATTACAATGGTCTCAAATTTTCTTTAAACCTTTAATGGAGTGACCGAAGTTCATACATACTTTCGTCCACAAGGCGGAGAGTATACAAATGTAAAACTAGTGACTCTGGGATTGGACCAGCTCCCAGGGATTAGAATTGGGTAGAAAGGACTAGTGGTCAGTATCTAATCTGATCCTCAATGTCAAGTGATGTGAGCTGGAGTCGCCTTTGTTGGGTGACAATATCAGCAGGGCATGTGGGGAATGTGTGGGATGGGGGATGGAGATGAAAAGGGCAAGTAGGTGTGCGTAAGCGAGAGAAGTAAGTTAAAAATCTCAATGAAAGGAATCTCAATGAATGGCTTCCCAGTGCTAGTGAAGAAGGTTCCCTTTGCTGGTGCAGGCCAAGCAATGATAGAACATAAGAAATAGGTACAGGAGCAGACCATTCGGTCCCTCTCTGCCTCTTAGTAAGATTGTTTTGCTTCCATGCCATTCTTCTCCACCAGCTCCATAGCCCCTGATTCCCTCAATATGTCAAAATCTACTGTTCACTGTCCTGAATATACTCAGTAACTGAACGTTCAATGCCCACTTTGGTAGTAAGTTCTAAATATTTACTACCTCATAGACAAGAACATTTCTTCTCTTCTCTGTCATGAATGGCCCCTTAGTTTGAGACTGTGATCTCTCTGGTTCAAAAAATCCCAGCCAGGGGAAACATTATCCCTACATCTGAAATAAAATAACAAAAAAATCTGGCAATACCCTGCAGGTCAGGCAGCATCTGTGGGAAGAAGAACAGAGTTAACATTTCAGATGAGAGCCATCAGTTTTCTGACAGTGGGTGAGTGAGGAATCCAAGGTCCAAGGATGTATGTGAAGATATTGCAGAAGAGATTTGCTGGCATGGTTTCAGGGAAGAGAGACTACAATTACATGAATAGACTGGAGATGCTGCAGTTTCTCCTTCGAGCAATGATCAAGATATTTGATAGGGGTGTTTAAAACCTTGAAGATGGGAGAACTGAAGGGCCAATGATTTTAGGTGATTGAGAAAGTCACCAAAGGGACGAGGAAAACTTTTGTTTTGTACAAAAAAATGGTTAGAGTTGGAACACACTGCCTAAGAGAGGCATGGATACAAATTCACTCTATGCCTGTTGAAGGGAAATTGGATAGTTGTTTAGAGAAATTGAATGGAATGGGTCAAGAAGGAGGGCTCATGGATTTAAAGAATGTAAAAGGTATATAGACAGTCTTTTTCCACGAAAATAAAAATAATAGAGGGCTTTGATGTGAGAGAGGGAAAGTCAAAAGGAGATGTGCAAAGCACTCTTGATACAGAGACCGATACAGAGACGTTACAGAGATGTGCCTAGAATGTGCTGCCAGGGAACATGGTGGAAGCAGATACAATCAATAACGTTTAAGAGGCATTTAGGCAGATACATGAACATGCAGGGAATACAGACGGTGGTCAGGTATATGATCAGTTTAAATTGACATCATGGTGGGCACAGACATTGTGGGCCTCAGGGTCTGTTCTTATGTTGTACTGTTCTATGTAAGGAATTAAGGGGAAAGGAGGAAATATAATTTCACCCTAGTGCGATGTGATGGGATCTGAAACTCAATGCCTGTTGAAGAGAGACTCTGTCTACATTTAAATAGTAAGCAAACTTGAAGTGCGTGACGTTCAGGGTGACAGAAGCTGCTGGAAGGTGGGATGAGGCTGGGCAGCATTATTTGACAGTATAGACATGATGGGTTGAAGGGTATTCTTCAATGTCATACATTTTCTACAACTCGAGGAAATCTATGATTGCTTAGGGCTTTTCCCGTGTGCTCTTGATTTCTCCCACATTCCATAGATGTGTAGGCTGGTAAATTGATTGGCCGCTGCAAATCTCATGTTCATAAATGATAGGAGCAGAATTAGGCCATTCAGCCCATCAAGTCTACTCCATCATTCATTCATGGCTGATTTCCCTTTCCCTCTTAATCCCATTCTCTTGCCTTCTCCCCATAACCCCTGATACCCATACTAATCAAGAATATATGTATTTCTGCCTTAACAATATCCATGGACGGCCTCCACAGCCTTCTGTGCAAAGACATCTGCAGAATCAACACTCTCTGACAAAAGAAATTCCTCCTTATCTCTTTCCTAAAGGAACAACCTTTTATTCTGAGGCTATGACCTCTGGTCCAAGACTCTCCCACTAGTGGCAACATCCTCTCCACAGCCACTCTATCCAGGCCTTTCACTATCTCCCTTCGTGCGTGGGTGAATGGAAGATCTGGGGGAGGGGTTGATAAGAATGGAATACGTATGTGGTATAAACTGGTGCTTGAGGGTTGGTATGGACCCGGTGGGCCGAAGGGCCTGGATCCATGTTGTATGACTCAAAAGCTGAAAACTAGATTGCCAATGAGGCTAAACATGCGACCACCATCTTCCAGCTCCCTCCTGCTTTGTCCATTCTGGAGATGAGTCCCATGACTGTAAACTCCAGTAACAGTCTGAACATTAATGCAATGGTCCCTTACAGATAAACAGAACATTAATCTTCTCTGGAGTGCCTCAGGGAGATGTGCTGAAGCTCGTCTGAATGAGGCATGGGAATTACAGATGAAAGGCTATCAAATCCGTTGTTTATCAAGGAAACACCAGCCATAAACACAATGGTCAATTTCCAAATATAAATTCACATTTTTACAAGAGGAGAAAACCTTCTGGAAACAGATTTGATCAACAGTTTCATTTCTCAAAACTTCAACTGCAATGTTTCAATGAAACTTCTGTTAACCCTTCAGATGTTGATTTCATATTTTGTATGTTTATTCAATGGATTTTATTTGCCTGTTACTGGAAACAGTTACGTCCCTTTGAGATAGAAACCTTGTTGGAAATACTCAGGGGGCAGGCAGAATCAATGGGAAGAGAAACAGTTCATGGTTAACATTGAAGATTGACATACATTGAGGATGTTTTAGATTGACGCCCCTTCATCAGAAATATGTACCGCAGTTATACTTTACAATTGAATGGCCCCAACCCAAAATGTTAACTGTTTTTTTCTCTACAATCGTTGACTGGTCTGCTAATTATTTCCTGTTGGTTCTGTATTTATGTTACATTTACAACATTGTCAGTTTTATTTTGGTTTTTGACATTGTTAATTGAGTGAAGTGTTCAAGTCTAGGCCAAGCTGATGGGATGTTTGTCTGTTGGCTATGAGGTCAAATATGAAGAAGGTTTGGAGAGGTTTAGCTCCTACCATGCATAGATACTTTAGTACATGTGGAACGGCAGGTGTGTGACGTGCTGTTTCCATGCTGTGTGAACTATGATTTCTAATTTACAAATTCAAGTGTCTCTGTTGAGACCATCACTGTGGGGCTTCATGGTCTGTTGCTAAGGGTACCACAAAACCCAGCCAGATATCAGAGCACTACAGAAGTAATCAGATATCAGAGCACTGAAAAAATCAACCCATAACATATACAGTGGACAACTACAAAGTTGAATAAATCATGGATTTAATGCCAAGGAAACTAGAGTCACGTAGTCATGGTTCAAATAACACTCCAAAGGCATGGTTCCATATCCATCCCTGCTCAGGACTGAGAGAACCCTGCACCCATATAGGTGCTGACTCTCAAATGAGGGATTAAACCAAAGCCTGTCTATTCTTTCAAATAGAGTAAAAGATCTTATGACAATACTTTAAGAATCTCAGGAGAATTCCTCCTCCGATTTGATCAAGTTTGTGGTTAAAAAAAAACGTAAATCGTAACAGGTGATCTTCCCATTGATTTTATTGCAGTGATTCGGAACCTGCTGTGCAGAGATTAGCCTGTTACAATTCATCCCTTACAGCAGCCACCATGGCTCAAAAGGACCTCATTGCTTTGAGGTGCTTTGGGAAATCCTGTGGTCATGAAAAGAACAATATAAATACAAATGTAATTGCTGGTTAAAGCAATCATCTGAATTTCTTTCCTGCTAGTTGAATCATATGAATGTATTTCTACAATTAATATCACAGCCTTGTACAATTAACTATTGATGCCACAAAACTTTGCAGAATGAGCCTATTTGCTAAGGACATTGAGATATCCAACACTCCAAATGATACAGTCCAAGGGATATAAGGGTGACACAGTGGCGCAGTAGGTAGAGCTGCTGCCTCACACTGCCAGAGAGATGGGTTAATTCCTGACCCCGGGTGCTGTCTGTGTGGAGTTTGCACATTCTCCCTGTGACCGCGTGGGCTTCTTCCGGTTGCTCTGGTTTCCTCCGACATCCCAAAGACGTGCGTGTTTGTAGGTTCATTGGCCTCTGTAAATTGTTCTAACTGTGTAGGGAGTGGATGAAAAAGTGGGATAGCATAGAACCAGTCTGAACGGGTTCAATAGTCAGCGTGGACTCGGTGGGGCCGAAGGACCTATTTCCATGCTTTTTCTCGTAACTAAACTAAACACAACCTTTGCACAGTGAAGCATGTGCTACTCTAGTGCAACAGCTCTTATAATAGCAGGGTTCCAGGCCGTTCCACATCAGTGTTCAACAGCCGCTGTTTCTCTTGTGTGCAGTAAGAAGTTATCTTTTGAACTGAGAATATGGCTTGATCATTGGAATTTGCTTTTCCTGGAATCTTTCCAAATATTTTTCATGTTATTCGGAGGTCTCAAAACGAAACCCAACGCCGCCTGTTCCTGATGTGGCAGAGCTGATTGGACCGGTGGGATCATATCGATGCCAACAGAAATCTCGGAGCTGGCAGCCTGCCTGACGCGGATTCATGGGAGGAGCAAGAAATGAGGGAAAAGACAGAACTGGGCAATTGTTATAAAAGTGTACTGACATACAGTGGAGAAAGGAAAAACTCAGAATGTCAAAATCACAGAACAGTGTGGAGCATGAAAAAGGCCTCTTGCCCGGAGGTGTGTGCTTGTTTTTTGGGAGAGTGATTCAGTTCTTTAAACTGCACTTTCTCTGCAGCTATAACACTGTATTCCACACTCCGTCTCCTTTCTCTTTTTGCACCCCCTGTTGTACGCAAGCATGGTTTCACTGCACTCTTGTATGGTATGATTTGCTGTAGCATGCAAAACAACTTAGACAATAGGTGCAGGAGTAGGCCATTTGGCCCTTCGAGCCAGCACCGCCATTCAATGTGGTCATGGCTGATCATCCACAATCAGTACCCCGTTCCTGTCTTCACCTCATATCCCTTGATTTCGCTAGCCCTAAGTGCTCTATCTAACTCTCTTTTGAATGCATCCAGTGAATCGGCCTCCACTGCCTTCTGTGGCAGAGAATTCCACAGATTCACAACTCTCTGGGTGAAAAGATTTTTCCTCATCTCAGTCCTAAATGGCCTCCCCCTTATTCTTAAACTGTGATCCCTGGTTCTGGACTCTCCCAACATTGGGAACATTTTTCCTGCATCTAGCCTGTCCAATCCCTTAAGATTTTTATAAGTTTCTATAAGATTCCCTCTCATCCTTCTAAATTCCAGTGAATACAAGCCCATTCTTTCATCATTCCCTTTAATTTTTCACAGGTTAAATGCTCTTACCTTGTGTCCAATATTTGTTGCCGAATGGTTTTGATATATTCAAAGCTGTCGAAGCAGCAGATGTCATACACCAGGATGTAGGCGTGTGCACTCCGCAGTCCACGACAACATGTGTCTGCCCATTCCTGCAATTGACGGGAAAGCCAGATTAATCCATGGCCCTCAGCTATCCATCTACAATAAGCAGTCTGAACAATTAAAATAGAACCTAACATACATTATTCCCTAATGGAATGATTTACCTCAAAGAGGTTTTCCACAAAATGTCCCACAAAATAATCTTAAATGGATGCAAAGATGGTCAGTGACAGAGATAGACCAGGCAATGTATCTAGTAATGAATGGACAGTTGGGGTTAAGGCTATTTTAATTGCACTCAGACCAAAGCAAGGTGGAACTGTCTCATTGCCTCATTATCTTTCTCACGCACCTCAACAGACCCACAAAGTCCATTGACCACCTATTTACATTAACCCTGCACTATCCCCACTTTATTTAGTTTTCTTTAGTTTAGTTTAGTTTAGTTTAGTCTATAGATACAGTGCGGAAACAGACCCTTCGGCTCACCGAGTCCGCACCGACCAGCGATCCCCACACATTAACACACTGGGGACAATTCACACTTACACCAAGTCAATTAACCAACAAACTTGCACCTCTTTGGAGAGTGCGAGGAAACCAAAGATCTTGGAGAAAACCCACACGGTTACGGGGATAATGTACAAACAGCACCCGTAGTTGAGATCAAACCCAGGTCTCTGATGCCGCAAGCGCTGTAAGGCAGCAAGTCTACCGCTGCGCCACCGTACCACCCCTTCTGTGGGATGTTGGAATGAAATTGATGTAGGAATGATGCTTGATTCGGTACAGACTCGGTGGGCTGAAGGGCCTGTTCATGTATATTATAGCTCTCTGGAAGGACGTACACTGTATCACACACCATTTGAACAGTCAAAGCATACATTCAGTTTACTTTGAAGGTTATTATTAAATCTGCCTCCACCTTTTTTGGCAGGGCATTCCAGATTAAAACAACTCATCCTTGAAAAAATGACACCATTTGCCAGTCTCCTTAAACTGAGTCATCTAATTTCAGACTTAGTTGAAGCTAATGGAGGCATTATTTACCCCATCAAATTCCTTCATAATTCTTTTCTGCGGCCTTCTTAAACATTCGAGTTACCAAACCAAGCTGTGATGCTGCCAGTCAGTATGCTCTTGACTGTTCACCTGCAGAAGTGATTTACTGGATCTCCTCAAACATCTGAATGGATCAGTTGGTTAGTTAGTTTAGCTTATTGTCATACCGAGGACAGTGAAAAGCTTTTTTGTTGCGTGCTATCCAGTCAGTGGAAAGACTATGCATGATTACAATCAAGCCGTCCACTGTGTACAGACAGATACAGGGTAGACGTGTTGATGAGCTTTCGTTGTAACTGCATCAATCTGCTGGGCCCAGGACAGATCTTCAGAGATTGCACGGCCAGGAACTCGATGCTGTTGACTCTCCACCTTTGTCCGTCAATGAAGACAAGTTCGTGGAGTCTCGGTTTCTCCTTCCTGAAGTCAACAATTGGCTCCTTGGTCTTGCTAACATTAAAGGGCCTGTCCCACGGGCATGCGACTCCATGCGGCAAGCATGACCTAACCGGAAGCGGGGGCCGCGTGGAGGTTGAGTGATCCCCGTACAGGGCCGGTCCCACCAGCATGCGGCTGCATGTGGCAAGGATTACCAAATCGGAAGCGGGGGCCGCGCGGAGGTCGGTGCCATCAAGACGGTGCGTACGGCGGCGAGGCGGTGTGCACGGCCTCGATGCGGCTGCGGGGCAGCAGGCCGTTGCCGCACGGAATTTTTGAACAGTGTAAGTTTTTCAGAGCCCCGCGCGATGTCGGGACCAGCTCCGCACAACTCCATGCGGCTCCCGCGATCGAAGTGGGACCGGCCCCGCGACCTCTGCGCGGCCCCCGCTTGCGGTTAGGTCGCGCTTGCCGCATGGAGTCGCATGCCCGTGGAACAGGCCCTTAAGAGCAATAGACAATAGACAATAGACAATAGGTGCAGGAGTAGGCCATTCGGCCCTTCGAGCCAGCACCACCATTCAATGTGATCATGGCTGATCATCCCCAATCAGTACCCCATTCCTGCCTTCTCCCCATATCCCCTGACTCTGCTATTTTTAAGAGCCCTATCTTGAAAGCATCCAGAGAACCTGCCTCCACTGCCCTCTGAGGCAGAGAATTCTACACTCACCACTCTGTGAGAAAAAGTGTTTCCTCGTCTCCGTTCTAAATGGCTTACTCCTTATTCTTAAACGGTGGCCCCTGGTTCTGGACTCCCCCAACATTGGGAACATGTTTCCTGCCTCTAGTGTGTCCAAACCCTTAACAATCTTATATGTTTCAATGAGATTCCCTCTCATCCTTCTAAACTTCAGAGTGTACAAGCCCAGCTGCTCCATTCTTTCAGCATATGACAGTCCCGCCATTCCGGGAAATAACCTTGTAAACCTACGCTGCACTCCCTCAATAGCAAGAATGTCCTTCCTCAAATTAGGGGACCATAACTGCACACAATACTCCAGATTGTTGTTCTGGCTCCATTCAACCAGATTATAATGAAATTATAATGGAAGTCACAGATACATAGAAAATGTACAGAAGAGAAAAAAATAATTCAACCCATTGTGCCTGCCCCAGCCAAGAAAGATCTCCTGAACCTTATAGAGTCATAGAGTCATAGATTGATACAGTGTGGAAACATGCCCTTCGGCCCAACTCACCCACACCGGCCAACATGTCCCAGCTACACTAGTTCCTCTGCCTATGCTTGGTCCATATCCCTCCAAACCTGTCCTATCCATGTACCTGTCTAACTGTTTCTTAAATGTTGGGATCGTCCCAGCCTCAACTACCTCCTCTGGCAGTTTGTTCCATACACCCACCACGCTTTGTGTGAAAAAGTGACCCCTCAGATCCCTATTAAATCTTTTCCCTTTCACCTTAAACCTATGTCCTCTGGTCCTCGATTCCCTTACTCTGGGCAAGAGATTCTGTGCATCTACCTGATCAATCCCACATTTCAGCACAGCCAACCACACTCCTGCAGGTCATGGGTCTTCAGTGCACATCAAAGCATTTCTAAACAAATGCTGAGGGTCTTATGCATCTATCACCCTGACCGGCCCTGTCTCCGTCTGCCTATTCCTTTCCTTGTCTGCTTCCCCCTATCATTCCCTGCATATCCATGTACCTATCTGAAAGTCACAAATGCCCCTATCATATCTGCCTCCACTATCACCCCTGGCAACACGTTCCAGGTACCCAGCACCCACTGTGTAAAATACTTGTCCTGTACATCACCTTTAAACTTTGTCCCTCTCACCTTAAAACTTTGTTCTCTAGCCTGACATTTCCACCCATCTACCTTATCAATGCCTCTCGTAATTTTATATACTTCTATCAGGTCTCCCCCTCAACCTCTAATGTTCCAGAGTAAATAATCCACGTTTGACCAACCTCCCCTTACAGCTAATACCTCTAATTCATGCAGCATCCTGGTAAACCTCTTCTGCACCCTCTCCAAAGCATGCACATCCCTCCAGTAATAGGGCAACCAGAACTGCATACAATATTCCAAATGTGGCATAACCAAAGCCCTAAAAGCTACAATATGTCTTCTTGACTCTTATGCTCAGTGCCCTGCCCTATGAACGCAAGCATACCAGGGGACCATAACTGCACACACTCTATCAACTGCTACTTTCAGGGAGCTATGAACCTGGACACCAAGATCCCTCTGTACATTAATGCTGTTAAGACTCATGCCATAAACTGTATACTTTTTCCTTACATTTGACATCCCAAAGTGCAACACTTCATACTTGCTTGGTTTAAAGTTCATCTACCATTTTACTGTCCATTTCTATAGCTGATCTAGATCCCACTGTATACTTTGAAATTTTGGTGTAATCTGCAAACTTGTACTGTCCGCTTCCTCCACTCCCCTGTCCCATCCCACCCATATTCCTCTCTCTAGCTTTACATTTCATTCCTCTCCTCCTCAATCACTCTTTTGTCCCCTTTTCACCCCTAGCCTTTCACTTACTCAAACCACTGCCAATCAAGCCCCCACTTCACCCCCCTCTCCAGCCCATTTACCAGCTATCAAATAAGGGTGGCATGGTGGTGCAGTGGTATTGCTGCTTTACAGTGCTTGCAGCACTGGAGACCCGGATTCGATCCCGACTACGGTTGCTGTCTGTACGGAGTTTGTACGTTCTCCCCGTGACCTACATGGGTTTTCTCCGAGATCTTCGGTTTCTTCCCGCAATCCAAGGACATGCAGGTTTGGAGGTTAATTGGCTTGGTAAATGTAAAACTTGTCCCTAGTGTGTGCAGGATAGTGTTAATAAGCAGGGATCGCTGGTCGGCGCGTAGCCGGTGGGCCGAAAGGCCTGTTTCTGCACTGTATCTCTAAACTATCTCTAAACGAAACAAAAAAAATTACCTGGCTTTGTCGGTATCGCTTGCCTGGCTTTATCCTGCCCCTGCTTCTCGTTTATCTATTCCCTCTACAGGTGCAGCCTGATCTGCTGAGTTCCTCTAGCACTTTGTGCTTTGAGCAAGATTAATTACACTGCCTCAGGAAAATTACTTATTCTGGTATCCACTGTGCGTAAAATTGAAATATTACCACCTATCTGCACTGCGTAATTACCTTTGGATGGATGCTAGACAGAGACCTCATCAGACGGTTTAAGCCCGCATGATATTTACGAACACCATCTGTCTGTCATAATGCTGCTCCTTTAAACCATGGCAAGAAGGCTGGTTTAATGCACTGGTTTATTGTAGGCCTGACGTCTGCATAGTGCCTGTTTTGTTTCCTACATTGCACAATGACTGTCAGAAAGCATCCAATCTGGATGCATCAATTTGGCTTGGCAACAGCTCTGTCCAAGACTTCATAAAATTGCAAAGTTGTGGATGCAGCCCAGTCCATCATGCAAACGAACCCTCCCACCATCGACTACATTCTACACCTCACGCTGCCTCAGGAAAACAGCCAGCATAATCAAGGAGCACTCACACCTCAGTCATCCCCTCTTCTCCCCTATTCCATCAGGTAATATATATATAAATGCCTTAAATCATGTACGGAAAATTAACGAACAGCTTCTTCCCCATTGTTAACAGACTCTTGAACGGATCTCTCATATGCTAAGGATGAATCTGTATCTCCCAACCTACCTCATTGCAGAAAGTAGAGACACTGGCACACTTCCTTCATGGTTATGTTTATGTGCTGGGCTCAGGATAGATCATCCAAGATGTTTATGTCCAGGAATTTGAAACAGCCCTATCCATCATCGAACTACCAATAAAAACCTTCATGTAGTCTCTCGACTTCCCCTTTCACAAGTCAACCATTACTCCCTTGATCTTTTCGGCATCGAGTGAGAAATATCATCAAAGACACAAACACCCTGGCAACGCTCTCATCTTGCTTCTATCAGCAGGAAGAAGGTACAGGAGTCTGAGAAATGTTACCTCCTGGTTCAAGACAGCTTCTTCTCAGCAGCCATCAGGATCTTGAACAACCCTGCACAACCGTAACAACAACACTTCTATCAACCTTGTATGAGGTTGCACAATGTACGTTGGCTTGCACTATTGTGGCCTGGTTAGTTGGTATAACTGAAAATTTATTGCATTTTTTTGTTGTGTTATTGTACACAATGTGCCTGTAAAGCAGCAAGAAGTGAGAATGTTATTGTTCAGGTCCTGGTGCATGTCCCAATTAGATGCCTTTGACTCATTACCGCAGTGACAGTCTCATTAATCAATAATGCATGCTCCCTTCTCTTTTGCTTCCCTTCCTCTCATGCCTGAAACTTGTATATCTGGAATGTTGAGTTGTCAGTCCTGTCCTTCATTCAATCATGTCTCAGCAATTGCAACAATATCACATTCCCATCAATCGATCAATGTTCTAAATTAATATGCCTTTCCCCTCATGTTGCTTGCATTAAAATAGATATGATTTAATATTCCAATCTACCGTATCTTTTCTTCCACATATCGGATTGAATCTTATCCTCAAGTGTGCTCCTAATCTGTGCCCCACTCTCCAACCAAATTAATTTACAGCCGCAACAGCGCAAGCAAACACTCCAGCAAAGATATTGGACCTATGTTAGTTGAGGTGCAACCTGTCCTACTTGGATAAATCCCACCGACTCCAGAAACCTTCCCAATGGTAAAATCTAAAGCCCCCATTTTCTATGCCATTTCTTTAGCCACACATTTATCTGGCCCATCCTCCAACTCCTATACTTAGGCTCAGGCTTAACATTGGGAGTAAACCTGAGATTACAAACATGGTGGTCCTGCTCTTTAATCTGGTACCAGCCTGAAGAAGGGTCTCGATCCGAAACGTCACCCATTCCTACTCCCCAGAGATGCTGCCTGTCCCGCTGAGTTACTCCAGCTTTTTGTGTCCATCTTCGGTTTAAACCAGCATCTGCAGTTCCTTCCTACACCAGGCTCCTTCAACTCATTTCATGGGACCTCTTCATTTTTTCTGCCTACGCCATGGGTATTGGATTATGTGACCAATCTCAAGCCCTTGCAGCCGCTCAGAAACATCGCTGACCCTAGCATTAGAACGGCTGCAAACCTTTTGCGAGTCTCGTTCCTGGTCACAGAAACGCCAGTGGAACCTGGTGAAGGAATGGAACTTCAACTAAAGCTGCAATAGTTAGTTCCTGCCACCACCAGCCCCTTCATTATGCATTGATCCTTCATTCCTAAAGTGCCAATTAACAGCCTTTTCTCCTGGTGATACTTTCATCAGTAGCAATCAAAATGCTGAAAAAATAAATAGAATGTCTTTTAATACGGTTATGATCCTGGTTCTGGATGTTTCTCAGAGGTGTCTTGGATATCAGTTGTTAATCCCTGTATAGTCCTGACAGGGCTTCAGTCCTATTGCAGAGATCACAGGGCTGGAACTCAGCATTTTGAAGTTGTAGAGCTTTCTTATCTGCATAACTGGGTAAAACTCCAATAATCCTGCACCCTTGGGTATTTTGGTGACAGTCTAGCAGATTTCTCGGTTTATCATGCAAATATTGGCAGAAACAAATCAAATATTTCCAGCTGCCCCTTTTATACTCCTTGTTATTCCTATTAATACTCCAATAGGCAATAATTTAGTTTATTTTCCATCACCAGTATAGATTTTACAGTGAACCGAGTAGGTTTAGAGAAAGGATGGGAAACAGAACCAACAGAAAACCAAGAGCTCACCCCTGTGGTTATATTTAAGAGGGAGTTAGATGTGGCCCTTGTGGCTAAACGGATCAGGGGTATGGAGAGAAAGCAGGCACAGGATACTGAGTTGGATGGTCAGCCATGATCATATTGAATGGCGGTGCAGGCTCGAAGGGCCGAATGGCCTACTCCTGCACCTATTTTGTATGTTTCTATGTTAAATGATTCCTTGAGACACAGCTCTCTAACCATTGATATCTCCACTCCATTCTTGTGCTAAGATACCAGCTGCTAACTCTGGATACGTTGCCAGCACAAGGGAGTGAATGACCCATCTTATTTTTCAAAGGGTGGTTGGGTGTGTGTGTGATTCCATCTGTGTGATTAAAGATCTCTGGGGATATGATTCCTTGCTGTTTGCAAGCTCTGATTGCCATTGTAAGGGTCTTGATTTGAACCCAGCTGACACCCTCTGTATTGCAGGATTTAGCTGGGTATTCAGTCTGTGCGGCTGGTCCCGTGAGATGCACAGTGCTCAGCTGCTGAATCCACATAGCAATGGGAGAGCACGATCAAAATCAGAGATAGACTGGTAGCAAAAGGAGGCCCAGGGAAGCCTGCCAGTGGAAGAGGTAGGGGGGCTGGTTTCTCAGAACCAAGGTAAAGAGGGTTTCGGGGTGGTTTCCAAGGAGAAAGGAGAGGCTGAAAAGATTAAAGGAGATCTACCTAGGTCAGATTCTAACTGCTGAACCTGTTTTGCGAGATCTCTTTGGAAGTATGGTTATTCAAGGAGTGTCCAGGGACCTGGGTGAAAAACGTTTTCCAGTTTCCCAGAATTACCTCAAAGTGATTGCATTGCATCGGGAATTATGCCGCAATGATAAGGAAACTCTGCCGCTCATGCAATTGTGATTTGTGACATCCAGTAAAACGTCTGGAGAGTAACTTTTGGGTGGCAGGGCGCAGCGGTAGAGTTGCTGCCTTACAGCGCTTGCAGCACTGGAGACCCGGGTTCGATCCCGACTCCTGGTGTTGTCTGTACAGAGTTTGTCCGTTCTCCCCGTGACCTGCATGGGTTTTCTCCGAGATCTTTGGTTTCCTCCCACACCCCAAAGACGTATAGGTATGCAAGGAAATTGGCTTGGTATAAGTGTAAATTGTCCCTAGCGTGAGTAGGGTGGTGTTAATATGTAGGGATCGCTGGCCGCTGTGGACTCGGTGGGACGAAAGGCCTGTTTCCCCGCTGTATCCCTAAACTAAACTAAAATACAGCCCAAAAATGGCCACTATCATGTTCCAACTTGAACGTAAGTAACTTTTAGTTGCGTGGCCCAAAAATAAATAATGTTTCCAACACCAACCCCCTGTTGCATTGTCATGTCATCAATTGTATATGTGGGCAGTCAATGAGAGGAATTCAGTGTCTTGTTGCTTTCACCTTGCCTTGTGACGAGGCCGTCTCTGCTGGAATAGACTTTGGACACCACCCCCAAAGGTCCTCTTCCATTATCCAGTGATCTGCACCGACAGGCTTTTGCACACAACTGAAAAACAAAAATCCTATGAAGGATTTTCTGCATCAGCAATATTCAGCCCGAAGCGGTTGGTATATATGCGAAATATAGAAAATAAATATAGCAGAACAAAGCACTGAAGGAGTGAATTCAGTTTTGACTCCAATGCACTGCTCAGAACCCAACACATCAAGACTTGACACAACCGGTGAGGCAGCATCTCTGGAGAGAAGGAATGGGTGACATTTTTGGGTCGAGACACTTCTTCAGGTCTGAAGAAGGGTCGCAACCCGAAACGTTGCCCAATCCTTCTCTCCAGAGATGCTGCCTCACCCGCTGTTACTCCAGCATTTTGTGTCTACCTTCGATTAAAACCAGCATCTGCAGTTCTTTCTTACACATCAAGACTTGACATGCTTCCCCGTTTCCTCTCTGCAATGATCAATCTAGTGTGTATTCCCACCGAGCGTCTGAGCTTAAAACCCTGGTGTGGGATTCATGGAGTGGTAAAGCCATTTTAAGGGCCTGTCCCACTTACGCGACTTTTCAGCAACTGTCTTCGACCTTCAAGCTCAAGGGCACTCGCCTGAGCAAACCTCGAGCTGGATCGACCGACCGACCGCAAGCGCGCACACACGCGCGCGCACACACGAGCACACACGCACACACGCACACGCACACACGCGCACACACACACACACACACAGCAAAAGCGGGGGCCAGGGAAAGCGGGGAGCGCTGTCTGAAATTCACACCTATGATGAATAGGAAGGTAAAAGACGGCTGTCACAGTGTACGCTAAGTCCTTTAGAGTGCAGGGAGGGGGAGGAAGGGGGAGAAGGAAGGGGAGAAGGAAGGGGAGAAGGAAGGGGAGAAGGAAGGGGAGAAGGAAGGGAGAAGGAAGGGGAGAAGGAAGGGGAGAAGGAAGGGGAGAAGGAAGGGGAGAAGGAAGGGGAGAAGGAAGGGGAGAAGGAAGGGGGAGGGGAGAAGGAAGGGGAGAAGGAAGGGGAGAAGGAAGGGAGAGGAAGGGGAGAAGGAAGGGGAGAAGGAAGGGGAGAAGGAAGGGGAGAAGGAAGGGGAGAAGGAAGGGGAGAAGGAAGGGGAGAAGGAAGGGGAGAAGGAAGGGGAGAAGGAAGGGAGAAGGAAGGGGAGAAGGAAGGGGAGAAGGAAGGGGAGAAGGAAGGGGAGAAGGAAGGGGAGAAGGAAGGGGAGAAGGAAGGGGAGAAGGAAGGGGAGAAGGAAGGGGAGAAGGAAGGGGAGAAGGAAGGGGAGAAGGAAGGGGAGAAGGAAGGGGAGAAGGAAGGGGAGAAGGAAGGGGAGAAGGAAGGGGAGAAGGAAGGGGAGAAGGAAGGGGAGAAGGAAGGGGAGAAGGAAGGGAGAAGGAAGGGGAGAAGGAAGGGGAGAAGGAAGGGGAGAAGGAAGGGGAGAAGGAAGGGGAGAAGGAAGGGGAGAAGGAAGGGGAGAAGGAAGGGGAGAAGGAAGGGGAGAAGGAAGGGAGAAGGAAGGGGAGAAGGAAGGGGAGAAGGAAGGGGAGAAGGAAGGGGAGAAGGAAGGGGAGAAGGAAGGGAGAAGGAAGGGGAGAAGGAAGGGGAGAAGGAAGGGGAGAAGGAAGGGGAGAAGGAAGGGGAGAAGGAAGGGGAGAAGGAAGGGGAGAAGGAAGGGAGAAGGAAGGGGAGAAGGAAGGGGAGAAGGAAGGGGAGAAGGAAGGGGAGAAGGAAGGGGAGAAGGAAGGGGAGAAGGAAGGGGAGAAGGAAGGGAGAAGGAAGGGGAGAAGGAAGGGGAGAAGGAAGGGGAGAAGGAAGGGAGAAGGAAGGGGAGAAGGAAGGGGAGAAGGAAGGGGAGAAGGAAGGGAGAGGAAGGGGAGAAGGAAGGGGAGAAGGAAGGGGAGAAGGAAGGGAGAAGGAAGGGGAGAAGGAAGGGGAGAAGGAGTGGAGACACTTTTAAGAAGCCAGACAACTTTTAATAAAGTTTAGCGGGCATTTAACATTACCGGTCGGGTTTCCTTGGTTCTGAAAAACTCCAATGAGCCAATTAAAATGCCCAGTCAGCAAAGGAGATTGCCTACGGCTACCTCGACTGCCTGTAACTACATGGCGACCCCACTACCACTGCACTACAAGTTCAAAAGAACCATGCCGACCAATTTTTACTCACGAAAAATTTTCAACGACAAACTGAGGCCGCGAGTATGCGGGAACTTCTCTCGAGCATGAAGGAGAGTTACAATGACCTCCTAGGACCACGTGTCGACCATGCTGCGAGTTTGTGGCAAGCGCAAACTCTTCTAAACTCGCAAATTAGGTCGCCATAGTGGGACAGGCCCTTTAAGGTGTGGCTCTGTCTGCCAGCGGCTTGACTAAGGAGTATGGACAGTGCTCACTCTCAGCTCCCTTCCTCACAACTCACATTGACTGCTCTCAATTCAAGTTTCCTTCATTTGAATTCTAAACAATTTTCATTTTTACATTTTCTCGATTCCCTTTCAGCAAAGATGCCATATTATTTAAATAGCTGAATTCAAAATACTGCAAGACCCAAATCCCTTTGATGACAGGTAATGGAATCAGACTGGAGTTGTATAGGTACCATCTCACGGCACAGATTCACTTTCACAGTCTGAGTTGATTAAAATAGTTTCATGTTCCAAGAGCTTTGTGCAAATTGTCAGACTGAGGGCACTGATTAAAATGCAGAAAAGGTATATTATAGAAAGATAATACGGAATCAGAATGATTTTAATTCTACACAGTGCTTGAAACATCCCTCTTTGACATAATAATAGAACTGCACTATGACTCCAATCGAATAATAAATTTTAAATTAATCTGCACTCATGCAAATATTGGCAGAAACAAATCAAATATTTCCAGCTGCCCCTTTTATACTTCTTGTCATTGCATTGATAAGCACAGCTGTGGTGGAGAATATAAGACGCATTCAAGAATACGGTGCTGTGATGCTGTGGAAGTGTATACAGCATTGGTTTGTGGTTTGTTTACTATCTAGTATTGGATAGGATTCATTCATGATTGAATCCGCAGTGCAATTTGTCTGATTAAAGTTGGCGGGCATCTCACGTTGTGATCTGCAGGTGCAACACATCCACAGAAGTATGAAGTGCAGCAACACAGATTCAGATTTTCGCTCTGCCTTCACTCTCCATCCCTGTCACATGGAAGAGCCTCTCCAGTGGGTGACAGGAAAGCAGGGGGCTGAAGCTGCCTCACAATGGCTGGGTTCTGAGCAAATTTCATTAATACAAATATTAGCTTGCCTGGTTAGTCGTGGCTCAGAGACTGTGGGCTACAGAAATAACATGCAGAGGCCTGAAGGTCTACGGTTCAACCTCGGATCTCAGTCAATAGCAGAGTGACAGGGCGGTGACTGTAGCCAGACGCCTGGGAGGAGGGACAGAAAGTGTGTGTGTGCGTGTGTGTGTGCATGTGCGTGCGCGTGCGTTTGCGCGCGTGTGGGTGCATGCATGTGTGTGTGAGCATGTGTGTGGGTGTGTGTGTGCATGTGCATGTGTGTGCGTGTGCTCGTGTGTGAGTGTGCATGTGTAGTTGTGTGTGATGATCACAGCAACTGATAGCACCTCCATGTTTGAAAGGAATACCACAGCTAATGGAGAATTGATTGGCCAAAGGGCCTGTTTCCATGCTGTATGTCTCTGCAACTTTAAGACTCAGCCACTGAGAGTGTGGCAACTACAATAAAGAATTATGAGCTAGCATATGTAAGAGGAGTGTTGATTTCATAGTGAGATTGGAAAGGATTACAGATAGGGTGGAGGGAAGACATGGAGGGAATTGAAAACAAGGGCGAGAATTCTAAAATTAAGTTGTATTTTGGCCAGAAACCAAAGTGTGCTGTTGAGCATAGTTGATGAGTGAGGACAGAGCAGGGTTTTTAATGTTTACATGTTGACACCACGTCCTTTAGAGAGGAAATCTGTGGTGAGCTAGTCTGGCCTCAATGTGACTCGAGACTGGCTAAAGCAGCCCTCTGACTGGGTCCAACAGGCCATTGTTTCAGAGGGGCATTTGGGAGATCTTGCTAAAATAAATAAATATAAATAAGAATGAGGGAATCTGGGCAGAAATGTACTGGAATAAACAAATCAAGAAGAAATAAAGGCTGTAATTGAGCAGCAGATAATAATCACAGCAATTCAGCCACAGGCAGAAACAGCAGGGCATCAGCAGCTGGTAATAACTATGGGATTTCAGCAGCTGGTAATAATGGTACTATTAAGATGGTAATAATTGTAGTATTAGATTAGATAATAATAACAGTGGCATTGCAGTAGCTGGTAGGAACAGTGGTACCACAGTATCTAGTAATAATGGTCATATATCGGCAGCTAGTAATAACAGTGTTATTTTGGCTGCTGGCAATAACCGTGTTACTTTGGCTGCTGGCAATAACAGCAATATTTCGGCAGCAGATATGTTGGGGACTGAGGTGGCAGCTGTCAATGATACCATTCCGAAAATTGCGAGTCTTCATCAAGACCTTGGTATGCAATCTGAAAGTCAGCTTATGAACAAGTACAACATTAAGATTGCTGACAGTTACTGGGGAGAGAGACAGAGTCTGAGGCTAGAGGAGTCGATACTTTGAATTTTCCAGGAACTTTGGCCATCCCAATCACTCCACAGAGAAGGACCTGTGAAACGATGTGCGTTTTGTAACGTAAGAGACATGACCGTCAATTGGGCCTCAATTTGTGTATCGGGTATC
>CM075982.1:17485120-17647620 GCA_038087875.1 Malacoraja senta
TGGTATGAATATTGATTTCTCTAATTTCAAGTAGCCCCAGCATTCCCTCTCTCTCTACCCCCCCCCCCCCCCAAGTCGCACCAGCTTCTCGTTTTCAACCAACAAACAGCTAACAATGGCCTGTTTCCTTTATCATTGTTACTTTTTTGCATATCTTTCATTCATTGTTCTTTATCTCTCTACATCTTCATCTATATCTCACGTTTCCCTAACCAGTCTGAAGAAGGGTCTTGACCCGAAACGTCACCCATTCCTTCTCCCCAGAGATGCTGCCTGTCCCCGCTGAGTTACTCCAGCTTTTTGTGTCTATCTCTGGTTGCCACATCAGCTTCATCAGTCACCTCGAAACTGGGGTGGATGCAGGTCATCCTGAGTCCCAAGGGGCGGTAGGGAACAAGGATGTGCGAGGAAAGAGATAAAGGTTTTAAATCTGAGCAATGGGAGAAGTGAGAGCCAGTGTAGGTCAGTGAGGAGGGACGTGTCAGGGCAGTAGATGGGGACAAGCATTTTGCTGGGTGCAGGATTACAAAAACGGGAGTTTAGATTTGGATGAACTGATTTTATGAAAGCGGAGAATGAAAGAGAGGCAATGAACGTCTTGGAGATAACATTATCAATTTGCAGGAGACACAAGAGAATGTAGCTGGAATCCTGAGCAAAAAAACAAACATTTGGAGGGGAAACGTTTCTATTGGAGGGTCTCAGCAGGTCAGGCAGCATCATAGATATGCAACCTGGCTCTCTGAGTCCTTCCAGCAACTAGTTTGGAGGACTTCTACACCTGAAGAGGTGGTGGTGATAATGTGGAAGTAGAAATGGAGACTTTGAAAATGCATCATAATGAATTAACTCCCTGTCACTATATAACTCTGAGCATCGTTAAACTGTTGATGGTAAAGCTAAGCCATCTCATTGTATAACTCATTATTAATGTCATAATTAATAGTAAGATTAAACGAGAACTTACCTAAGTTTGAAGATTGATCTTTATTTTATGAGGAGTTACGTAGGTGATTACGTGAAGAACCCCGCCAGTGCGCCTGCGCGTCAATCTTCAAAGCAGCGGTGTGAAATCACAAAAAACAACAACCGAAGTAATATAGTCTCATAATAAAACGAGTAATACAAGAACTTCCATCTGACCTTTATGATAGAGGGTAGGGTCGTGGTGGGCACGTAATCACCTACGTAACTCCTCATAAAATAAAGATCAAACTTCAAACTTAGGTAAGTTCTCGTTTAATCTTACTATTTTACTTCGGAGTCACGTGAGTGACTACGTGAAGATTTTAAAGCTTTGTGATTTCATGCCGTGGATCAATCCCGGCTTCTCACTGCATAGATTGACTCGGAACGAGAATAATCAATCATGCATTCATAATAACATTTGTACCACAAATGCAGTAATTCATTTCAATAATGAAATGAATCAGATCCCCTTTAAACCAGAGGAATTTACACAGAACTTAAAATAGTTTCTGCAAACAACCCCGCATTAACAATAGGCCGATGGTAAAAATGTTGAAACATCAACTCATTGGACCACCCGGCGGCTGCGAGGATATGGTCGACGGGGCCGTCTTTTGCCCTGGCCGCTGACGTTTCTGCTGCCCTAGTCGAGTGAGACGTAAAAACATAAGTGTTAATACCAGCAGCTGTTAAGACTTCTTTTATCCATCTGGAAATAGTCTGTATTGAAACTCTCTTGTGTGGTTTCTTGTGTATGATCAACAACCCAGTTTCCGTATTCTCAAATTCTTTGTGACCTCAATGTATTGTAATAAATATGCCTTAATACAGAGACATGGACCATTTGGATATGCTGCTAGCATAATTTTAAATCCTGTCACACCTGGCCTAATTTACTTTAGTAGGTCATAGATATAGAATGTAACCTTGTCTTCAGTTACTTCCATACTGTCTATTTGTAATTTTCCAAGTGTTTGCACTCGTTGTGCTGTCACTCATGCCATAAGCATTAATACTTTCATACTGAGCTTGACCAAAGCTAAAGACACACTTGATGACCATTCACGAAGTAGTTTCAGTACCACACTTACATCCCAGATTGTCACGTACCTAGGTTTCGGTGGTTTGGAATTAAAGATTCCTTTCATTAGTCTGGAAACAATTGGGTGTGACCCAATTGAGTTTCTTTCTGAATCCAGAACCAAATATGAGGACAATGCACTTCTGGCTGAATTAATTGCACTACAACTCAGACCTTCATCATAATAAAGTTTTGACAGAAATTCTAAACATTTGAAATATCTGCAGTACTTTATTGCACATTCTTTTGTACACAGAACTCTTCCCATTTCTTAATATAAGAAAGGTACTGTTTTTGAGTGCTCTTCCTCCTGGCTGCCGTAAGCATGTCCACAGTATGCTCAGACAGTCCTCGTCCCAGAAAAGGCATTCTTAAAACCTGCAAATCAACAAATCCAAACGATGATATAATGGATGTTGTTACCCTGTTACAGGGTGCAGCAATAAATTACTCCTTTTTGGGACTTTCATCAACATTTGTGTTGTTAATTCTAATATCAACAGATACCATGGCTGTGTAGGCCAATCTGGTACTACCAATACCCTTGAAGCAGCATCTTGCCTGATTTTAAGCAAACATTGGCTTATGAGGCAGAAAAGGTGGAAATATATATGAAAACATACCACCCCAATGTAGCGAGAAAGCATCAATCACCACTGCTCCTGGATCTGGTTTCCATGAGACATATCTCGATAGCTGATGATTCAAGTCGATGTCGGTCATTCCAAATCTGATTACTATATCATTGAATACCTCTTGATTCAACATCCATTCTTTATTATCATGGAACTTTTTGTGACCTGGTGTCTGCTATCGTGTTCATTCTACCTGGTAGATAGATAGCTGAAATCCAAATGTTCTTTTCAATACACCAAGACCCAAGTTGATTTAACCATTTTGTCACATGACACCGACTTAATTCCACCCATATCATTAATATAGGCAACTACTGTTGTGTTTATTAATTTGAACTTGAACCTTCCTTTTAGTTGTGTTAGAACCATAAGCTTGGAGTCCATAGAAACCTCCTAAAAGCTCCAAATAGGTAATTCCCCATGTCTGCAGTAACACTAACCTTTCCTGATTCCATCTGCCTCCGCAGCTCCATGTTAAGTCAGTTGCACCCCATCCTAGTGCACTGGCATCAGTTTGTAATATCATGGAAGTTTGTTCAATCAGCACTTTGCCTGAACTGCTTGAGACATGTAGAATCCACCACTGCAGCTTAGAAACAGCATTTGTTGTTACTTGCATGGTTCTATCAAAATGACCAGCATTTACTCTCAGTGCCTGTTCTTTAATTCTCTGCAGCTGTTGATAATGTAATGGTCCACACTGGACTGCTGGGAATCTACTAATTTTCCCAGTACTCGAGCCACCTGTCTGATTAGAGGTTTTTGCTCGTTTAACAGATTACTGCAATCTTCAATCAACTCCACCCTTTTTTCACTGGGCAAAGTAATTTGCATTTGGGCTAAATCAATTGTGAACCCCAAATAATTAATCGAGGTACATGTTTTTAACCTTGATTTCTTTGGATGAATTTAGAAACCCCCAAACTTTCAAAAGTTTGATTTTATTACTGCAACCGATGCTTCTGTTGACTGTTTTGTCCTTCCTATAATCAGGACATCATCCAGGTATGCCATTAGTACATGCCCCTGGCTCTCAGCAACCCCAGAATTGATTTTTATGAATATTCTGGGAGGGAACGTTAACCCTTTAGGCAGAGCTTTGAACTGCCCTAATTGGTTCATCCATGTAAATTTAAAATACTTCATATCTTGCAAGTGAACAGACACTGAACAAAAGGATTCAGACTTGTCAAGTCTATAATAATCCTACATCCTCCATCCTTTTTAGATCGAGGGAATATATTTGACCCAAATTGGTGAATTTGGTAGACTGCTTCTTTAATAACACCTTTTATATATAGGGTTTTGAAGCGCAACTTGAACCTCCATTACTTCACAAAGTGGAGAGTTCTGCTAGGAACATGCTGGACAGACAAATCATAATTTGGATTGAATTCAATTCGAAATCCTTGTATATTATTCAGAATTACCACATCTGAAGTAATCTTCTTCCAATGTTTATAGAAGAGACGTAATCTGCCTCCAACTGTTGGACTTAATCCAGTTAGTATGTTCCCCTGAGAACCAGGTCCACCTACCTCTTGAGTCATTTGAGTATTCTGAGATCCCTGGATTCTCCCGGAAGCACCACCACTGGTCCTTACTCCCGTTGCAGGCCGCCAGCTACGTCCCTGCGTTGATGAGCGACTTGGTCCTGGTCTAGGATCCGTATGACGTCTGAAAGGATACTTCCTCTTTACAGACTTTGCAACCATTGATGTATTTATCAATCCTGTTTTCGCTTCATCTTCCAACTCTTTAATACGTCTCCCGAGATCCTCTCCAAAGAGTAAGTTGGGTAATTGTATATTACTTGGTTTGCAGAGTGCTGCGAATTTCGGATTCATAGTAGGCCGTATAGCACTTTCCTCAGATAATTGATCTTGAAGTGGGTGCTGCATAGCAACCCCAGTGCTTGCTGATGCAACTTCATCATCTTTTGGTTGTTACCTGCTATTCTGGTAAAAGCAGTTATTCCAGAACCCAGCAGCTTTAATATTCTCTGCAACTGATTCCAGATAATTTGGTTCACTGCTGCTGCTTTCAGCAAGCCACAGTTACTTGGGGTCTCCTGCTTTCTTGCAGTCTCATCCATCTCCTGCTGTTCCAGCTAATGGTAAACCAAGTAATTTATTAAGGAGGCCAGTTCTTCTCCTAATGGCTCTCCTGACCCTGACGGGGCAGCGAATCCTACTGCCAGGGGTGGAACATCTGGCAGCTGCCGTTCATCACCTTGTACAGCCTCACCGTCAGAGTCGGGGTCTGAAATCTCATGACCCGTAGCACGCTCCTCATTCCTGAGGGTGCATTCCATCAGCCCTGAGCCAGGTGCTGTTAAGCTGCTCCTGCAGCTTGGATTACAGTACACTCCTTCCTGAGTGAACTTTGCTCCAACAGCCTATGAAAAAGGCTTTCTATTTGGGCAATACGCTCGAAAGCAGTATCTAGCCCTGTACCAGGAGCTGTTTGAGCTGTTTCTAGCAGCTTGGCTTTCAGTACACTCCTCCCTGAGTGAACTTTGCTCCAACAGCCTGTGTAAAAGGCTTTCTATTTGGGCAATACGCTTGAAAGCAGTATCTAGCCCTGGAGCTACTTCCATTGCCTGGGACTCCCTCCGTGGGCCGTTGGGATTTAAACTTCGTCTTTTGCCCGACAGGCGCTGACTGTGTTTTCACCAGCCCCAGGTCCACAGTCGCTATGCTCACCGCTGGCGACTGTACCGGGGTTTAGAGGCGGTTGGTCTCTAACCGCAGACTCCCGACTTTCCCGACTTCTGTCGGCTGTGTCGCTCGCCTCTTCCCCCTGTCCGTTTTTTCCATGGCGTCTGTGGAAAAAATCCCCATAGACCCACAATAAACGGACCTGGAAAACATGAAAAAAGTTTCTACTTACCTTGTAGTTGAAAAACTACAAACCACTGTAGGAGCTCTGCTCCTCACGTCCGTTTGCGTCAAGGCGTCTGACGTAATGACGCGCAGGCGCGCTGGCGGGGTTCTTCACATAGTCACTCACGTGACTCCGAAGTAAAATATATTTTTTGCAGTATCTAATCTTCTTGCAATGTAACTGACCTGTTTACATGGGTATATCTTGCAGCTCTTGCCTGGGGCCGACACTGGAAAGATTAGCTTTCTCTTACAGATGCTGTTGAACCTGCTTCACATCTTCTACACCATTGTTCTGATTTACAATCTGCTGCTTTCATAGTTTAATGTTTTTATCTCCAATACGCAAACTCCCCACAGAATAAACCCATTATATTATTTCAATCTTTGGACAAGATTCGAGACGTGACTTGAAATGTTATGAAGAAATCAGCAGCTGAAGTTGACCCATAGTGTCTGTGGAGCGGAGTGGGGGGGAGGGGGGGGCGGGTTTGTGTCGGTGCCAGTGAACGACTTTGCTACAGTAAACAAAATCCTCTTTTATTGCTTCACTCTCAAAGCCTGGATGATCTTCTCTGGTAATGGGTCCAGATGGACAGGTTGTTCAGAGATACTCTCATCCTAGAACACTTTCTTCATCAGCGAGCCTTCATCATGAATGCTGACAAGCTATTTGACAATAGAGGCTAGCACATCAAGGTTCTTGTATTAGCACAGATGGGTAGGAATCCCAACTGATTATTCCAACCTTGGGCACCATGGCTGATAATAGCATTTGATCCATGTTTTTACAACCCACTACAGATTTATTAGAGAAATTCCCTAATCTGTGAAATATGGGATATATTTGGGGCTTCATAGTCCTCCATTTCTCTATCTATTGTAAGTTGGTCTCCTGCACACTTCCAACAAATTCTATCATGATTTGGGATTTATAGCTTCGTCTCCGCTGCAGTATAAAGTAATTAGGGAGTTCTTACTGGGAGAGCATCTCTATATATCTCCATTATATAAAGGAAGGAATTATCTGCAGAGTGCCTTTGATGTCCACAGGATGTCCCAAAGCACATTACCGCCATTAAAGCACTTCTAAGGTGCTGTCATGCTGCAATGCATCCTTTTTTTACTCAGCAATGGAAGCAAAGGGAAATTTATTTCAATAATGGCACAGTGGTGCAGCTGCCAGGGACTCAGGTTCGATCCTGACCTTGGATGCTGTCTGTGTGGAGTTTGCACGTTGTCTCTGTGACCTCGTGGGTTTCCTCCGGGTGCTCCAAAAACGTGCGGATTTGTACGTTAATTGGCCCTCTGTGAATTGCCCCAGGTGTTGGGAGTGGATGAGAAAATGGGATAACATAGAACTAATGTGAATGAGTGATGTCGAACGGCCTGTTTCCGTGCTGTGTCTCAAAAGTAAAGATGGTCAGGACACTTGGGACAACACCCCTGCCCTTCTTCAAAACTTTGCCAAGGGATTATTTGTTAGGTCAATCTAAGAAGGCATAGAACACAGGGATAGGTCCTTTTGCCCATAATATCTGTGCCAAACATGGTGCCATGTTAAACTAATCGCCTCTGTCTGCAGGTGATCTATATCCTTCCATCCCTGCATATTCATGTGCCTATTTAAAAGCTTCTTAACCGCCACTATTTTATCTGCTTCCATCACCACCCCTGGCAACATGTTCCAGGCACGCACACTGTGAGAATCATTTGAAAGCAGGGTACATTTCTTCTGTCTTTATGTAAGGTGGTAGATCAGAGTGCTGTAAGTGGTCATAATTGCCAAAGCACTTGAACCTAATGAGAGTCAGTGTGAGTAATGTATTTAGATTAGATAACCGAAGTATAAGACTCAGCTGGTTCATCCTAATAAATAAATCACAGGAGATTAATAACCACAAAGGAGCCCATATGTGCATCTTACTGATTCCAGTACACAAGTGTCTACATCAAGTGTCCTCTTTGTTGTTTACAAGGTGAAGTTATACTAAGAATTTGAGCCGTTCACTAACATTTACGAGAAAGAAAGTGTGTGTGTCATTCTTGGCCGTAATCTCAACAGTAGGGGGAGGGTTGCCCCTTGTGAAGAACAATGCACATGCATCAATTCATGACGTGAAGTCCTAGACATACAGCACGGACACGGGCCTTTCTACCCGCCAAGTCTTTGATGACCCACAATCACCTATTAACACGGATCCTACATTAATCTCATCTTTTTATCGTCCCCCACGTTCCCATCAATTTACCCAAATTCCACTGCTCACCTGAACATTCGGGGCAATCACAGTGTCAAATTAACCTGCCAACCCACATGTTGCCAATTCGATCAGGCAGGGCATAACTACAGTGTTTAGAGAGGATATTCTTCAGGAATGGCCCAGTGAGGCTATTTGGGCAGATGTTTGACACAGGAATGGAATGATGACTTTGATGGGACTGTATTATGGACTTCTCAATAGTCAGCTAGAAATAGAGCAGATATGCAGGGAGAATCAGATAACTGTAAAAATAATAGGGTAGCAATAGGGGGGGGGGCACAGAAAATAGGGGAGATATTAACTGAATCTGTATTTACTGAAGAGAAGATAATGGAAGCTAATGCATTGAAGCATATGGGTTCTGATGCCTTCGATCATATATGCATTACGAAAGAGGGGGTGGGTTTGAAGTGCATTCAAGTGGATAAACCCCCATGGCTTGACCAAGTGTATCTGCAAACCTGTGGGAAGCTTGGGAAGAAATTGTGGAGTGCCTTGCAGAGACATTTCCATCACTTCAGCCGCAGGTGAAGTTCCAGAAGACTGGAGGGTAGTTCATGTCGCACCGTTATTTAAGGACAACAAGCTCAAGCCAGAAAACCACAGGCCTGTGAGCATGATGTCAGTCTTGGGAAAGTTGTTGGAGGGAATTCTTAGCGACAAGATCTACCAGCATTTGGATAGGGACAGACTGATTAGGAACAGTCAGCATGGGTTTGTGCAGGTAAATCGTGTCTCACAAATCTAATAGATATTTTCGTAGAGGTCACCAAGAGGAATGGTGAGGGCAGGGCAGTGGACGTTGTCTATACAGACTTTAGCAAGACCTTGGACAAGGTCTTGGATGGTAGGCTAATCTGGAAGGTTAGATTGCATGCAGGGCGGCCTTAAGCCAATTGGACCAATTGCTCCCAATTGGGTGTCGCGCCTAAGGGGGCCTGCGCTAGAGTAATCTACTCTCGGCTCAGGTAGATCTACCCCGGGAGGAGGGTGGAGAGAGGGGTGGAGAGAGAGTTGAGGGGTGGAGGGGGAAGGAAGGGGTAGATGGGGAGGGGGGTGTGAGGGGGAATGGAGAAGGGGGAGAGGGGGAGGTGGGTCCTTCCCTCACGGTCCCGGGGCAGCGCTCCCGGCCCTCCAGTCGCCGTGCTTCACGCACACAGCCCCGGCTCCATCCCTCTCTCTCCCCGGGGAGACGCGGTGAACAATACAGGGTGGGCCGGGCCGGGGGTTGGAGCAACGTTTACAAATATCGGCCTCAGCTCACACCCGTCCGCCCGGACCCCGGCATCCGCTCCTGCCGCCGGCCCTCTCCCTCCCTTTTCTGCTTCCCTTCCATCCCTCCCTTCCCTTCTTCCCTCCCTCCCTTCTCTCCTTCCCTCACACACACACATCACGCACAGACAACTAACACACACACAACTAACACACACACACACACACAATTAAGTTAGGATGGTGTAGAAGCCCAAAATTTAATTCCTGGACTGGTTTTTCGCCAATGGTTTATTGGTTTTCCAGGATCTAGTTAATTAAATAAAAAAAAATTCAGTTCACAGTCACTAAAACAAGTGGTATTGTAGCTATGTACTTTTCAGAGGTGATCTACACATTTATTTGTTACTTGTAGGTTTACATGTAGCGATTTTATATTAAAATGTAGCTTACATCTGTTTGGTCCATTAACTCACAGGCACTTTTTAAGCGCACATTTTGATTACTTTCCATTCTACCATAGAGATATAAAGTCTATAATAGACTTTATTTATATTTCTATGAATTTACAGACCTTGGCTGGGAACCTGGGGCTCACCAGAATTGTTCCCAATTGGTCCCTGCACTAACTAAGGCTGGCCCTGATTGCATGGAATCGAAGGTGAGCTCGCCCATTGGATTTAAAATTGACTTGGAGGAAGATGTGAAAGGATAGTTGTAGGGGTTGTCTTTCTGATCGGAGAGCTGTGACCATTGAAATGCCTCAAGGGATCTGTTTCTGTGCTGCATAGCAATGACTCTCTGTGCAATGTGGATGGAAACCAGAGGACCTGAAGGAAACCATCGCAGTCACAGGAAGAACGTGCAAACTCCACGGTTGAGATCAGGATGGATTCCCGGTCTCTGGCACTGTGAGGTAGCGGCTCTTCCAGGTTTGTCACTGTGCGCCCCTTTTATTAGATCAATAAAAAGAGAATCACTGAAACATGTCTCAAATTTGTACACTGTAAATGGCTCGATTGTAATCATGTATTGCCTTTCCACTGACTTGCTAGTACGGAAGAAAAGCTTTTCACTGTACCTCGTTACACATGACAATAAACTAAACTCAACTCAACTCAGAGGACATGCTGCCCAGCAGTTCTGTGGTCCCTCCTTTGAAAAATCCATTAGTCCAGCTGTCCTACCATATGGCCTAGTTATTTTCCTTTGAACATCAATAAAATTTCACTCAATAATTCATATTTAATTTGCTGTCACCAATCTTTTGAGAGGACATCATCGTCAATTGACCCAGTCAGTCCATTGCCACATTTGTGCAATAGACAATTCAATTCTTCCGAGTCTGAAGAAGGGTCCTAACCTGAAACGTCACCTCTCCATGTTCCACAGAGATGGTGTCTGAGTTACTCCAGCACTTTGTGTCCAATTCTTCTCATCTATCTCCGTCTGCATTATCTTTAATTCACTTCTCAATCATTCACTTAGCTAGCATCCCATTAAGTGCAGTTTTTCCATAGCCAATGCCAATGGAGACAGATTCCCATTCTCATCATTCCCTCGGGAAAGACATTTCCACTGAGCTTCCCAGCGGAATGCCTGGTGGTTCTTACATTGAGATCTCTTTTCCAGTGTTTCATCTGTCCACAGTGCCTCCTTCATCGTCCTTTCATACTGTTAAAGGCCTAGTTTTAATCCCCTGCCTTCTCTTGTCTCCAGGGCTAGAATTGTGCAGCCCCCCAAAAATGGTCACAGGAATCCTGCTCAGCCATTACTGTTGTGCCTGACGCAGGCACCACATCAGCTCCCTGCTGGCAGCTCATTTACATGCTTGCCGTGTAGACCCTGCACTAACTGCGCTGTTTACTGTCTCATCGTCTCAGCAGGGTTGCCAACATCTTCGGTGGCTTCTATAAGTTAAAGCAAGCGCACATTATTTAAAGTCAGCCTACACCTCTTCATGGGGAGTGATATTGTGAATGCATTGTAGGTTCTGCAAAGGAATAAAAGAAAAAAGTGATTAAATATTAATTATCAAGTAGAATTTGGACTGATAATTAAGGGGAAGGGTCACATGACTACACTGTGCAGTGCAGAACTGAAGATGACCTGGCAGACATTCAACAGTGAATCGAGGTAGCTCCCAGGTGACCCTTTATCTATTATAAATTGTTAGCCATTATATTGTTTGGCAGAGTGAGCTCACAGGCAATCGTTGAAGACCATCAACAGCACACTGGAGATGGTGGGGAAGACTGTGCAAAAGGCCTGTGCAATGAAGCTTTCTATGGACACTCACGGAAGGCAGATGCTTGGGCAATGACAAAAGTGAAGTCTGAAGAAATATCTCCTCAAATGCCACCAAACGCAAGCACTAAACCAAATTTAGCATGCTCGCACTTTTGATGATGCTGGACGGGCAGATTTTCCAGATTATTGGTGGCTATTTTCGTAATTCTCCAACATAAATTTAATTCACTATTATGAAAAATCTTTCACAATATAATTCCTGTGTGTGTGTGTGTGTGTGTGTGTGTGTGTGTGTGTGTGTGTGTGTGTGTGTGTGTGTGTGTGTGTGTGTGTGTGTGTGTGTGTGTGTGTGTGTGTGTGTGTGTGTGTGTGTGTGTGTGTGTGTGTGTGTGTGTGTGTGTGTGTGTGTGTGTGTGTGTGTGTGTGTGTGTGTGTGTGTGTGTGTGTGTGTGTGTGTGTGTGTGTGTGTGTGCGCGCGTGTGTGAGAGACAGAGGGAGAGAGGGAGAGAGGGAGAGAGGGAGAGAGGGAGAGAGGGAGAGAGGGAGAGAGGGAGAGAGGGAGAGAGGGAGAGAGGGAGAGAGAGAGAAAGGGAGAGGTGACGTTTTTGGGTCGACGCCCTTTTTCAGACAACGTCAGGGGAGAGGGAGACAGAGATATGGATGGGTAAGGTGTGAAAATCAGACATCAAAGGGGTTGCGTGTGTGTGTGTGTGTGTGTGTGTGTGTGTGTGTGTGTGTGTGTGTGTGTGTGTGTGTGTGTGTGTGTGTGTGTGTGTCAGAGAGAGAGGGAGAGAAAGAGAGAAAGAGAGAGGTGACGTTTTTGGGTCGACGCCCTTTTTCAGACAACGTCAGGGGAGAGGGAGACAGAGATATGGATGGGTAAGGTGTGAAAATCAGACATCAAAGGGGTTGCCTCATTTTTACAACTTACCCTTTCATATCTCTGTGTCCCTCCCCTTACTCTCAGTCTGAAGAAGGGTCTTGACCCGAAACGTCACCCATTCCTTCTATCCAGAGATGCTGCCTGTCCCGCTTAGGATTTTGTGTCTATCGTCAGTGTAAACCAGCATCTATGGTTCCTTCCTACACATAACCAGATAAACTTTCCCATCTGGATGAAATGTTTCTGATCTGATGCTTGGACAGAGTCAGTCTGGGACTTGGGAAGAGGGCTTTTACTGGTTCTTTTTCAGATATTTGCAGGTCTCCCATTTCTGATATTCAGGTCTTCTTGTGCAGCCCAGGCCAGTGGATACCTTCCCTCACCCTGAGGTTGTTATTGATTCTCAGGTGCAGGGAGTGAATGTGTTGGATCTTCTCTTCCCCCTGCACGGTTTATAGAAATGATTTTCAAATCCACATGATGGCCATGTTTCCCATAAGTAGGGTATTTCGTTCTCAGCCACTTACAATACTTTGGGACAGTTGAATGCCTTTGGCCGTGCTCTCCCCCTGCTCTATATCTTACCTCAGATTCTAATGCATGTACTTCTTTCTGTTGGCCATTCATCATTTGTTGCCTGGGTTTGGAGCACTCTGCAGCTTTAGATAACCACATGCCCTTTCAATCGTTCTGACATGCGGGACTCCTGACCACCACAAACAAGTGGATGAGATAGGCCCTTGAATTTGCAGAGAACCTGAGATCCATCTGAGATCTATCCAACCTGAGATTTATTGAGAAATTTCAATGAGTCCGCTCATCCCTTGATTGTGAAGAAAGCAGCAGTGATAGTCAATTGTTTCATTCTTAGGACCACCGTAAATTGGAGGAACAGCACCTCATATTTCGCTTGGGCAGTTTGCACTTCTCTAATTTCAGGTAGTCCCTACTTTCTCCTCCCCTTCTCAGCTCTCCCTCAGCCCACTGGCTCCACCTCTTCCCTTCTTCTTCCTGCCTCCTCCCCCTCACATCAGTCTGAAGAAGGGGTTTGACCCAAAACATTGCCTATTTACTTCGCTCCATAGATGCTCCCTCACCTGCTGAGTTTCTCCAGCACTTTTGTCTACCTTCGATTTTCCAGTGGTCAGACAGCATTTGTGGAGGGAAATGGATTGATGCCATTTTGGGTCAGTACCCTTCCTCAGACTGCCAGACCCACTGAGTTCCTCCAGCAGTTTGTTTTTGCTCAAGATTCCAGCATCCACACTCTTTTGTCGCCAAATACACGTAGTGGAGTCTTTAATTTTGTCTGCACTAGTCTATCCTGCTTACCCAGATCAATACTCGGAGTAGTTTACTGTCCACAGTCTCCTTTTATTAGACAAGTTACTCTCCTGGAAGTACAGCAACCCGGAAAATTACAGCGTTCACTCTCTTCCAGCAGATAGCCTTGTGTTATCTTTATCACCAAGCAACTTTTCTAGCATAGAAACATAAAATAATAGAGGCTGAAGTGAGCCATTCAGCCATTCATTGTGATCATGGCTGATCCTCCACCTCAACAACCAATTAACCATTTCAATACATTTCATGGGTTCAGAAGGTGCCTGCCTTGACACTATTTATTAGTATCTTTCTTCAACATGCCAATGGATAACTGGCAAGTTAAACCAACACACTGGTAAGAAACAAACACAATGCGTATTAAAACAAAGTAACTTAAAGAGAGCCTACACCCTTTCTCTGCAGCTCATCTGTTGCAAAGAAGCAAGAGGATAGATTCTACACAGGGATAGAAACTTTCTCAAAGCTTCCCCCTGAAGGGCCTGTCCCACTTTCACAAGGTAATTCACGAATTCTCACGAGTTTTCCCCTCGATTCAAACTCACAGAATGTTCGTAACGAGTCCTTAGGAGGTCGTAGGAGTTCGTAGCTATATCGTAGCGGCTCGTTATGCTAGCCGTAGGTACTCGTGGCATCAGGTAAGTCGGAACGTTTTTTCCAGCCTGATAAAAAATGTCCACGAGTAAAAAAATGGACGGGTTGAAAGAAATTGCAACTTTTTACTCGTAAGGAGGGCATCGAAATAGTGGTGGGAATTCGTAGACATACTCGTAGGAGTTTGTGAACATAGTCGTGGAAGGTCGTAGGAGTTTGTAGATTACCACCATCTTGATTTTTTTTTTAGGTCCTTTAAACTCGGCAGAGGTTTTGAATTTAGTCGTGAAAGTGGGACAGGCCCTTGAGCATGACTGCACTGGACACACAGAGCTGTTGGCTACAATGTTTAAAGAAAGACACCCCCAATTTTACATAGGAAATGTGTCACAACAGCAACCAAAACTGTTTAGAGACACAACACTCACCATGAAAATAAACAAATTATTTTCTGGATGGTGGCTATAACCGATCGGGTCCCATAAATATCAGTCGTTGCTCTTGGTTATTATGAACTAGAATAGAGCAAGTGATGCAATGCACCCAAACTTATTGGCAAGGCAAAGCTGGCTAGGAAGGTAAGCTCTGAAGAAGACATTTTAAAAAAATCACCAAAGGCTTATCATAAGGTGTGTAGTATGCAGGAAGTTGGCAGAAAGAATATAAGCAGCAAAATGAGCTAAAGAAAATCAGAATATTTTTTGATGAGTGAAAAACTATTAAGCAGTTGGCATTCTAAGAGCTTTTGGAGCCCTTGAACACATAGCATAGAAATTTAATGGGAAGATGTAGGAAGCAATTAGGAACAGAATGATATGTCAGCCTTTTTTTGAAGCATACAAGGAGTAGAATAATTTTGCTGCAAATCAGCAAAACATTGTTGAGACCACATTGCCTGTATGTTGGTCTCTGTTTCTAAGAAATAATAAATTGTTGCCTTAGAGATTTGCAGTAAAGATTCACCAGATTGTTTTGTGGGACGAGGGAATTGTTCTACGAGGAAAGATTGAGAAGGAAGGCCATATGATTTCTGGAGTTTAGAAAAATAGAGTTGGTAAAATTGAGACGTGCTATGATTATGCTATGAATATTGAAGTGACCTTAAGGGCTTTATAACCTAATGCAGTTTCCACATCTTACGTGCCACTGCATAAAATTCTCACTTTTCCTGGTTGACTAGGTTTATGCCATCTAATTGTCAACTGTTGCCAGTGGAAACCTAACAGTGCATCACAACTCATCACAAATCTGTACCAACTATCAAATTGTGAAGAATAGTCCATGCTTGCATACGGCATGATATGGCCAACCTGATGTCCAGGTTTGATGTGACGAGAAACATGTTGGCCACACAAGTGACAACACGCAGGCAGTGATAACTTCCAACAAGAGGAGTTCACAGTCTACCCTCTTGACATTTAACAACATTCCCATCGCTTAAACTAATCTGGCAGTAGAATGGGATACAGAATAGGAGTCCAGTAGGGCATGAGGAACAGCCAATGTTATGAACTTATCAAGGTGAGCACTTGAATTGCTAAGCCGAGTGTTGGGAAATGAGATTTGCCCAGATGTGTATTTGATGGCCAGCATGGACATGGTGAGCTGAAGCATCTGTTATTGTGCTGGATTACTCTACAAAGCCTTCTTTGTGGTCAATATTATGGAGTGGAATATCCATAACTTAATTGAACTACTTTTGTGAATACTTTGGCTACAAGAACAGGTCAAACACTGGGAATCCTGGAGCATGTGACATTAATTGATCCTCCAAGGCTTTCCATCAGCCTCAAGGCACAAACATTGGTGGAAACGACTCACTTGCATGAATATGCATCAGGAGACTTGACATTGGCAGGACCACTCGATTAGAAACATAGAAACATAGAAAGTAGGTGCGAGAGTAGACCACCAGGCCCATCGAGCCCGCACCGCCATTCGCTCATGGCTGAACACTAAACAGACACCCTTACCCACAAACAGTAGACACAAGACACAGAACACAAGACACTACCCTCCCCTTTATATCGCTATCACCCCTCTCCACCCCAAGAACCGCGTGATCTCCTGGGGGAGGCAAAAAACCGGATAAAAACCCAGGTCCAATTCGGGAAAAAAATCCGGGAAATTCCTCTCCGACCCCAATCCAGGCGATCGACACTTGTCCAGGAGATCACTCAGGTCTTACTATACTAACCATACCTAGATCCATATCCCTGCCCTCTCCCCGTAGCCCCTTATCCCCTTGGCAGCTAAAAAACCATCTATTTTAGACTTAAATATATTTAATGTTTCTGCTTCCACTGCTCCCTGGGGCAGTGAATTCCATAAATTAACCACCCTCTGGGTGAAGAAGTTCTTCCTCATCTCAGTTTTAAAGGAGCCCCCTCTTATTCTACAACTATGTCCCCTAGTTCTAGTTTCCCCGATCATTGGGAACATCCTCGGTGCATCCACCCGATCAAGGCCCCTCACGATCTTATATGTTTCAATGAGATCGCCTCTCATTCTTCTAAACTCCAAAGAGTAGAGTTCCAGCCTACTTAACCTTTCCTCATATGTCAATCCCCTCATTGCAGGAATTAATCTTGTAAACCTTCGCTGCACTGCCTCCAGGGCCAGTACATCCTTTCTTAAGTATGGACCCCAGAACTGTACACAGTATTCCAAATGTGGTCTCACTAATACTGTGTACAGCTGCAGCAAGACCTCCGTGTTTTTATACTCAATCCCCCTAGCAATAAAGGCCAAAACTCCATTGGCCTTCCTGATTGCTTGCTGCACCTGCATACTAACTTTTAGTGATTCATGTACTACTACCCCTAGATCCCTTTGCGTTGCATTACAACGCAGCTCCACCTCATTTAGAAAATAACTTGCCCTATCATTTTTTTTCCCAAAGTGAATGACTTCACATTTATTAGTATTAAATTTCATCTGCCAAGTTGTTGCCCACTCACCTAGCTTATCTATATCCTTTTGCAGACTCTTCCTATCCTCCTCATCCCCTACTTTTCCTCCCATTTTTGTATCGTCCGCAAATTTTGATATATTACACTTGGTTCCCTCCTCCAAATCATTTATATAAATTGTGAACAACTGGGGTCCCAGCACCGACCCTTGCGGAACCCCGCTAGTTACCGGTTGCCATCCCGAGTATGAACCATTTATCCCCACTCTCTGCTTCCTATTTGTTAGCCAATCCTCTACCCATGCTAATATATTACCCCCAATCCCATAATTTTTTATTTTTAGCAATAGTCTCTTATGTGGCACCTTGTCAAAAGCCTTTTGGAAGTCCAAGTATACCACATCCACCGGTTCCCGATTGTCTCCCTTATAAAACTGCCATGTGTTTCATCAACACAATGCATCAAACAGCCCTAAGCTCCTTTTCTTACTCAGCAAGGATGACATGCTAGTCTTGATGAGTTTAATTCATCTGTCAACAGCAAAAGATGATCCAGAAGTGAGACTTGAAATGATGCAGTTTGTAATGTGTCAATTTTACCTGCAGCTCAAATTTGCTGAAGACTTTATTGGACTCTAGAAATTGTAGCTCAGTTGATTTCAATTCTGCCTGATTGAAGATACATGGAGATAAACATAGTAATGACCATCTTTGGGCAAAAAAAAACAACTGCCGGTAGAACTCGGCGAGTCAGACAGAATTTGTGGATGGAAATGGACAGACGACCTTTCAGGGCAGACACTTCTTCAGACTGATGCTGTTTGCCTCAATCAACTGGGCACTTTCCCAAGTGACTAACATGATCTCTGTATTAGAAGTATAGGGTAAGGGGGAGGGGAATTGTGGGGACCCTAGCCCCCACCACCCACCACCCTTTACCTCACTACCATCATGCCCAAACCTTTACTCCTTTTGGTGCTCACTTGCTTGCAGACCTGAATTGCGACAGATCCAGTCAGATATTTCATGATTTTGTACTCCATTCTGCACTCTACAATTATTATGACTGCCAACCCCATCTCCTCACATTGTCCTCATCCCAGTACAGAACTCACAAGCACTGAAGATGGCACCCTCAGGAAATTCAGTGGTGGAATCACAACCAAAATGGCCATTGATGCTGTGTCTCAGCACAGCCATCAGTTTGCACATGAATTTCTAAGTATCTGGTTTTAATTTGAACACTTAGAAGCTCTGTGAAAGAGTACATGTTAATGCTTTGAAAACAATACTGGCAGAAGGTAGACATGTCCTATAAAGGGGGCTACGTAGTGCACAAAACTACTGCCAACATATGAGTGAGTACTGCATATAACATCCCAGGAACGAGGACCATGGATAGGACAGGTTTAGAGAGATGTGGGGCAAATACAGGCAGGTGGGATAAGTGTAGTGTGGGCAAGTTGAGCCGAAGGGCCTGTTTCCAAGCGTTAAGATCCTGTGACCGAGTTAGATTTAGCTCTTAGGGCTAAAGGAATCAAGGGATGTGGGGAAAAAGCAGGAACGGGTTACTGATTTTAGATGATCAGCCATGATCATATTGAATGGTGGTGCTAGCTCAAAGGGCCGAATGGCCTACTCTTGCACCTATGTTCTATGTTTCTATGACTATGACAAATGAATTCAAATCTTGTTGTTCTGGTCATGAAGGAAGTGGTTGGTCAGGGAGTGTGTGATTTACAAGCTGAAGCTGCCACAACCTGTCACCTCCAGACTGAAGTCACCATCACCAAAAGGACAGCATTACAGAACACCAATTACATGACCTGGGGATAATCGTTTTACTGCCTCCATCTTTGGACAATCAATCCAGTTGTCACACAAACAAGACTAACTGCTGCTCCGTAAATCAGGAGCGTGGCTTCGAGCAACCAATTCATCTCTTCAGTAGACACAAAATGCTGGAGTAACTCAGCGGGACAGGCAGCATATCTGGAGAGAAGGAATGGGTGACCTTTCGGGTCGAGACCCTTCTCATCTCTTGGTTGTAGATCAATAATTTCCTATTGTACTATATATTATCCAAGTGCAGTATCTTTGAGAGGCTGTTACTTCGACGATTTTGTGCTCCATTCTGCACTATGCAATTATTATGAAAAATTGGGGTAATACTCAGCAGGTCAGGTAGCCTCTGTGCAAAGTGAAACAAAGTTAATGTTTCAAGTCAAAGACTTTGTCAATTCTGACTTTTTAATGTTTCAAACCAAAATGTTGACTGCTTCTCATCCCACAGATTCAGTCTAACCTGCTGAGTGTTTCCAGCATTTTCTGTTTTTATTTTATCTGCGATTGTTATCCCGAGCTTGTACCCAGTGCAACACTCTCTGATGCTTTCCCTGAGTCTGTACAAAAGGTCTAATCACTATTATTCACTCTGCGCTTTTACCAAGCATCTCTGTGTTTCTCTGCTCTTCATAGTGAATCAGTCTTTGCTAGAATTCCCAGTGCTTGATATCAATTCTAAACATACACCATGTACCCAACTCTGTGCCAGAGGTTCTGAATCTATACCCAACAATCTGCTCTCCAATACTAACCCTAGTGCACCGAGCTGCATCATTATGGCACGGATGGAGGCCATTTAACCCACTGAGTGCATGCTATCTGTCTGTAGAATAATCCAACCAGTCCTGTTCACATACCCTATTCTCATTATCCCTGCAAGTTCTTTTCCCCTGAGTGGCTCTCCTCTGTTCATCTCTGACACCATCATTAGGTCCCTGGTGGCTATCACTTGTCATGTAAGAAAGGTTATCTATACGTTCTCAGGAGTCTCTTGCCTAAAACCGTAACCAGTGTCTTCTGGTCCTTATTGTTTCAATTTACAGTGTTTCTTTGCAACATCCATCACATTCTTCTGCACCTGTCAAAGATCTCCTCAACCTATTTCTACAAAGGAAAATAGAGCGAACTGGATGCAACACATTTCTCATCAAAACAGCCTGGTCCTTCTTGGTAAAGAAACAACGAGTCTCTTCATAGATACCCATTGTGGTGGACTTCAGGGCAGCCATAAGTTGTGGAATCCTTTCAGTTTCTTTACGCTGTGAGTTGACAGGTTGCCCGTGAGCCAGTTTAGCAGGATCCTTGAGAAGTTCAACGCTGCTTTACCTGTGGCAATGGTCCATTAATGTTTTGTGCTCATGTTGATGGAGAAAATAGACTAGCTAGTGGCTGGATGGAATACTTCAAGGACCTCCTTATCTAAGATTCCTACCTTGCAGCAACGTATCGAGGCTAGACAATGCAATTCCCAATGGACACTATGTCACGAGGGCTACATCCCAACTAAATAAAAATGACAAGACCATGGCAGCAGGCAGTAATCCATGTGAAATCCTAAAACTCAATGGTAATGAGCTCTGAAACCACAATCTCATTGTCTGCATCTGGGAAGAGGAGGGAATACGAAGGAACCTCAGAGATGCCATAATAATCAAGGCAAGTCTGGCTATGGTAACTTGAAAGAGGCTTCCGTACTCTATGTCACAGGGAAGAACACAGAGGGTTTCCCTCATCTGCTGCCCATCAGTGGCTGAAGAGCTCGCTCCCATTAATTGAAATCCATCCATCCAGACACACATTGGACATGAAAACTCTCAGAAAAATTCAGATAGCTGCATTAGCCACTATTACTGCCCTTCCTTAACCTCATTACTGCCGTCAACTGCACCAATCAGGCAGGAATACAGAGCCCTCTCCTTAAGTTCATGTCCACGTTTTTGCTACAAGATGACATGCAAACTATAATAAGAACCAACGGATATGCAACAGAACCATTCCCAGTGAAGACCAATGACAAACAACCTTCCTTAATCTTTTCTCAATCTTTCTCGCTGTAAAGTTGCACCTCGTTTTCAACAAAGCTTCCCATAGGAATGGAGCTAATCTTCAGTATTAAATGGGAACTGTTCAACCTTGACGAAGGTCACCTCGATATTAGCTGTCAAGCTGCAATTTGCAGGCCACTCTTACGAGCACAAATGTATCATCGACTCCCTCACTAGGCGTTACATACAATCTTGGCAAGACTAAGGTCCTTTAACAAACTCCCCCTGCTGCACCACACTGCCCTCCAAACTGAGACTGAGTCTGTGCCCAGAACACATACTCCCACAGTTTTTCTGAATCCATACCCAGTGTCCACACTCCAACAGTGTTACTGAGCCTTTGCCCTGCACTCACTCCAACTGTGTTACTGAATCTGTGGCTTATGCCCAAACTCTAGCAGTATTCCAGTCCGTGCCCACACTTTCACTCACCATTATTGTTATTGTGCATTTCCCTATTCTCCCACAGTGTTACTGAGTCTGTGCCCCATTCTACATTCTCCAATGCCGACTGTAAGGACAATGACTCACTTCCTGTCTTTGCATCTGGTAAATTCATGATCTTACTCAACATCTTCTACAGTTGTTCCCAACTGCTGAGTCAGAAGTTCATGGTGACTACGCTCTCTTAAAACACTCTGGGGAGTTGATTTTTCACCTCCAATAGATGTTCTACCTATATTTAATCAGCTGCCGTTCTGTTCTTACTGGGCATATTTCAGAAAGTGATCCAATATCAGACCCTTTCGTGATTGCCGAAGGGGCTTCAATGCACAGTGGGGCACCTATGCTGTGCAATGTCTCGGCTACGGTTGCAGTAACAAGGGGTCTCTCCACAGCCCACAGACTGGGGCCAACTCACTGGGTTTTGACTCATGGACCTCTGCACATATTTCCCTCCACCACACACAGCTACTGCAGAACAGGTGAGGACATCTCACACCTCCTGATGTCAAATTGCCCACATTTGACATCAGATTGTTCTTTTTGTTTGCAAGAGTGGACAAGGGAACCTCCTCCTCGTTGTCACTAACTACCCTGCCCTCTCCTCAGCTGGTGAATCTGTTCTCCTCCAAGAACACTTGGAAGAAGAGGTGACAGAACCAAGGACACAGAATGTACAGTGGGTGGGGACTTCATTGTCCATCACAAAGTGTGGCTTGAGGGCACCACCACAGAATGAGCAGGGCGGGCCATGAAGGACAGACCATGTCTGTGGCAGATAGTAGGTGACAAACAAGGTCATAGGTTGAAGGTGAAGGGGGAAAGATTTAATAGGAATCAATAAGAAAGGGATGGTGGATGTATGGAACAAGCTGCCAGAGGAGCTAGTTGAGGTAGGGACTATCCCAACATTTATGGAACAGTTAGACAGGTACTTGGATAAGACAGGTTTGGAGGGACTTGGACCAAATATGGGCAGGTGGGACTGGTGTAGCTGGGACATGTTGGCCAGTGTGGGCAAGTTGGGCCGAATGGCCTGTTTTCACACTGTATTCCTCTATGACTATGATTCAATTACTCTATAACAAAGGGCAACCCACATAACCTTCCTTCACCAATCTACCTATGGTTGATGCTTCTGTGCATGATGACATTGTCCTTGGGGGGGAAAAAAGTCCCCTCTACATACCATGAACATCAGTGCATCATTGGGAGCTCTGGTGTTATTGATGTCCATGGGTAACAAGGGAAATGCACTCCACTGGTTAGAGTGGGGATATTTACTGATAATTACAAAATGCTCAATACCATTTCCAAATTCTCTGTATATAAATAGTTCATGGGAAATGCAGCATTTTCAACAGACACACACCTGGCACCACTTTACTTGGAATGTATCATCATCCCTCATGGGCACTGGATCAGTCTGTAAGATCTCCACTCAAAATGTCTATGGGAATAGTTTCAGCACAGACTGAAGCAGTTCAAAAGAATATCTGGCCATCATCTTCTTGGGAGCAAATAAGATTAGACAATAAATTTTGGTCTTAGCATTGATATCCACTTTCCATTCAAAAGTACAACAATATGTAACACGTTGTTGGCAATTCATGCACAATATAGCAACTAATCGAACAATGGTCATACAATGTGACAATCTGTACACTCAACAAACACATCCTAATGACAATCTCATTGTTCGCAAAAATGTCTGTTTGATTTTGTGGGAGGGAAGAAATTCCCAGAGTCTGTGAAAAATTCAAAGCAGAGATTGCCAGCTGTTTGTGGTCCATTTGATACACAAGGGGGGGGGGGGGTTTAATATGTAACCATATCTGCAAGCTATGCTCCTGCAATATGGGTCTTTCTAGGCGGCAGAATCCATGACTCTATTTGACCTCCAGTGTGGAGATAGAACAAGCGTCTGTGTTCTCCCGTTTCCAGCTGGACGTGAGGTTTCTGCACAATTTGGAGGATTTCTTGATCTAACCTTATCTCAGGTTGATCGGGTCTAAGTGCCAGATATTCTTTGAGGAATCTTTACATGGAGGTTTACCATTGCCCATTTTGCAAATGAATGTCATGGGAAGAGTAGTTGAGAATTAAGTTCATTTTTACGTCAACCCACCAGGGCCCAGTCAAACCTGAGGCAGTTATTTTACCAAAAGGTCAATTTAAAACGGAAGTCAATATTTGAAATGAAATTCTTTGGATTGTTTGCCCAACTGGAGTGAAGAGTATAATGATTAGACTTGTTTAAATGGAGGCCTAGAAAATGAGTGCACAAGTGGCAACAATTTGTATTCAGTCTTTAAAATTGTAATTTGGAAATATAGATATGATATTTTTAAAAATGACTATGAAACCCATCAGTGGGATGTCAGCCATGCAAGATATCTCTTCAATCACTTTTAACTGCTTCTTGAAGTGACCCGACAAGCCAGTGCTTCAAGAATGTCACTCGCCAACACTTACTCAGAACTACTGACAGGCAGGAAATGCAACTTTGCCAGCGATGCCTACATCCTGGCAGTAAATTAAAAGCAAGGGATTAATGAGGAATAAAGTTTAAAACAGTCCACCAGAACAAACAAAACAGGTAAAGATATCAAGAGCATTCAAGATATGCAATTCATTGACAAGCTGGTAGATTGATAATTCTACCATCTTGAGTCAGAGGATAATGAAACTGGGTGATAACCAAAAGCAGAATGAAGGGACGTGGCAACCGAAAGTGCCTTCAAAGGTCACATGTTAACCTGCTGAGTGTTTCCAATGTTTTCAATTTTTTTAATTTCAGATTTCCAGCATCTGCAGATTTTCGTGTTCAGATGCAGGAAAGGGATACCAGGGTGAAAGCACGGGTAGGCAAATTAAAATAGTCCAAGAAATGAAGAGGATGTGAAATAACAATAAGGTCAAAATACCTTCACTGTATGAACTCTCAGCTAATGATTTTGCCATGAGTCAGAAAAACTCATGTACAAACTGAAATTGAATTCCCGCCGCTGGTTTGCAGAAGTCTCCCGCTCAGTAATCAGGGAATGATATCGGCTCTTGTGACCTGCGGAAGTTGTAAATAGCAGAGTAAATTACCTGCAGAGTGTTGACTGGGAAGGATGGAATGGGTGGAAAGTCCATGATCTGCAGGTCGTGCACATGCCCGTTCATGACCACCGCAGGCAGGTAGACGTGCCGTGCTTTTGTAGGCATGTAACGGTCACTGTAATCGTTGTAGAGAAACTGGTGCACAATTGCTGATTTCCCAACCCCTTGCGCTCCAAGGATTGCTATTTTGAAAGTTGTCACCATGCCGTTGTAGGACACTTGGTGCAGATGGGCTGAGGTCACGCATATTCCAGGGGCTGCCAGTCAGATCCTCTCGAGAACCATGGTCACATAGTTCCAGTTGGCCTGCTCCTGCAACAGGAAAGAGAGGCCATTCAATACACATATTAAATGTGCTCCCACAGTGGTTATTTCCATTAAAATAATTTGCAAAAAAAATTGCAATGGTTGCTTGCTTGTCACAGATCGAGAGGGTGTGGATTGAGACCAGGTGATTATGGGCTGATGGTTGGCGATAGTTAGTGGCAGGTTGATAGATATTAAGGAAATCAATGGATGGGAGTTAGTGCAGAAACTGGACCAGTCATGTTGTTATGGACCAGTGGAGCAAGCACAAGGGGCTTCCATTACTTATGTGGAAGGATAAAGGTAGTTACTAGGGTCCAGGAAATGTAACCAGCAATAGGGATAATTCCAGAATAAATAACCAGGGACAGAATTAGCAGTCACGGAAGAGTACGATTGATTAGAGAAAGCCAACTTAGATTTATGAAAGGCAGTCGTAAATTCATGGAGGATATTTGCCACAGAAGGAGGCCGATTGCTGCCCGATCAATTCTCACCAGGTCTATAGACCAACAGGTCATGGTATTTACAGTATACATCCAGGTGGAATTTAATTTTGATGAAGGCTCTGGACTCTTACCATTCAGGCGATGAGTGAAAAATCCTTCTATGATCTTGCCTCAAATCTTTCTACCAATTACTTTAAATCAATGGCCCTATTTTTAGCCCCTATGCTAAGGGGAATAGTGTCTTCCTCTTAACTATATCTAGGCCCCGCGTAATACTATTCAGTTTTACTAACATAATTTCCTCTGTTTCAAAAGAAAACATTCCCAGATTATCCAATCCTTCCTCTCAACTACAAACTTTTAATCATGGCAACATCCATGGTAAATCTCCATTCCTTCATCTCTAGTTCAATCCTACAAGAATAGTTTTCTATGGAGCATCAGAGGCTGAAGAGTGGCATGGACAGGATAGATAGTTGAAGTATTTCTCACAAGATGGAAATGTCAAATACTAGATGGACACATGAGGAATTCCAGATGCTGGAACCTTGAGCAAATCACAAAGTGCTGGAGTAACTTAGTGGGTCAGGTTTAATCTGTGAAGGGGATGAACAGGTGATGTTTCGGGTCAGACCTTTTTACAGACTGATAGCAGCAGGGGGGAGACAGCTGGCAGAGAGAGGTGGGGGGGGAGGACAAAGCCTGGCAAGTGATAAATAGAGATAGGCACAAAATGCTGGAGTAACTCAGCGGGTCAGGCAACATCTCTGGAGAAAAGGAACAGGTGACATTTCGGGTTGAAACCCTTCTTCAGATAAATGGATACAGGTGACGGGGGCTTGATTGGCAGATGGGGGGAATTGTGACAAAGGCTAGAGACGAAAATGAGACAAAATGGTGTTAGGCAAACAAGAGTGAAATGTGAAGTCAGAGGGAAGGACATAGGTGGAAAGAGATGGGGAGGGGGGAAAAGCGGCAGGATGGTGGGAGAAATGGGTGCACATTGGGGTGGGAGGCACAAGAAAGGGAGAGGGATTAGAGGGGTATTATTTAAAAATACTAGACAATATCACTTCACAGTAAGTGATAGGAGTAAAGTTGAAAAGGGGTTAGCATGGGATTTTTGTTTACAGAGGGTGTGGTAGGTGCCTACAATGTTTAACATGCATTTAGACAAGCACATTAGTAGGTTGAGAATTAAGGGATATAGACCACATGCACGTATATGTGCAATTTAAATCAGCATAGTCTGTACAGATATCACGGGCAGAAGGGCCTGTTTTTATGCTGGACTATTCTATGGATATGTTCTATGTAATAAGGTGACCAGAACTGAACACAGTAATTAAACTACGATGCTGCTAACATTGTACACTGTTCCAACAAATATGGTTCTACTCTTTTATTCTGCACCTGAGCTTAATGAAAGAAAAGCATCCATGTAGCCTTTTTAATCAGTGTTGACCTTTCTCGCTTGTTTTAAGGATCTATGAATGAACAGTGCATCGCCACTCTTATCCTCCACCTCACTTCATATCCGTGCATTCTTGCATTATTGTACTTACCTGTCTCGCTGACCAGACCACCTACATCTCTCTACTGTCTACAACATTCCTAACACTAAAAAGCGCACGATTAATTCTTGTACGATCAGCAAAGGTCTCTATCATGACCTATACATGGAGGTCTAATTCATGAATATATCTTACCACAGCAAGGGACCAAATACTGAACCATGTGAAACCCCATTGACAGCAGTTTTCCTGTCGCAAAATAAACACGCATCAATTGTTACCCTTTGCTTCCCACCGCTGGGCTAATTTTGGATTCTATTTGCCGCTCTCCCTTGGATCCCATTTTTGCCTAGTCTGTCATGTAGGATCGTGCTCTAATTCATAGAGCCTACATCAAAGGCACCAATCTCTTTGACCTTCCTATTACCTCATAAAAAATTCAATCACGTTAGTCAGGCATGACCTTCCATTAACACATCTATGCTGACTGTACCTGATTTACCTGTACCTTTCTGAGTGAAGATTTATAGCCTTCCTTAGAATGGATTCTAATAAGTTACAACCGACTAAAATTAGACAAACTAACTTGGTTTAGCCCTTCTCTCCTTTAAGAACCTGTCCCACTTGGCGATTTTTTCGACGACTCCGGCGTCATATCAGTGTCGCCAAAAGATTTTGAACATTTCAAAATCCAGCGGTGACAAAAAAAATGTTGCGACATTTGAGAAAACGCCACGCGTCAATACGTCATTACGCCGTATCACTCCTCGTCACCGCCGCATTACACCGCATCATGCCGCAAATTTTTCGGTGACCTGATATGTCAGTCAATGATGCCGGCAATCGCTGAAAAAATCGTCATGGGGGACAGGCCCTTTATGCTTTACCATCTGTAAGGCAACTCAATCCTTCCTTATGCACAGAGACCAGAACTACATTGTCAAAGCCTCAGATATTCCAAGTTAACAACTCAACATGGACTCCATGTGACCTAATCTGGAGCAACCTATCATGGGGGGCTTTGTCAAATGTTTGACTAAAGTCCATATAGACAACATCCACTGCCATACCCTCTTTAAATCATCTTTGTTATCACATCAAAAAACTCAATCAAGTTTGTGAGACATGACCTCCCCTGCATAAAGCTATGTTCACTGTCCCGAACAAGTCTACATTTGTTCAAATGTAGGTCAATCCTATCCTGGGAATTTTCTTCAATAATTTCCCTACCACTGTTGTAACGCTCAGTGGACTATCAATTTCATGGATTATCCTGATTTTCACTGAACCCTGTAAGGGAAGCATATTTAGCTTTGGGTAAAGAGACCAATATAATGTTATCATTAATGCCATTTAAAATAAAATAAAATAAAATAAAATAAAATAAAATAAAATAAAATAAAATAAAATAAAATAAAATAAAATAAAATACACGCGCACACGCGCACACGCGCACACACGCACACACGCACACACGCACACACGCACACACGCGCACACACACACACACACACAAAAATATATATATATAAAAGGCTTCATTTGTTTTATGAACTAAAAATCTGCGATAAAAATTGTTATAACGTTCATGTTCAAGGATTCCAAGATCTCTGAAATCTTTTAGAAATTGCTCTATTTTTCATTTACCTGCATTAAACTCCATCTGGCACTCTCTGCTCACTGAGTTCACTGATCCATTTCAATTTGCAATCCCTTGCTAAAACCTTTTTCTTCCCCAACTAGCAAACCCTCCCTCCCTCCCAATCCTTCCACCACAATAAGGCGCTACTGATAATCAGCTTGGCAAGTGGCAGAAAACATCACTTACTAAAATCTGATTTGGTATCCTCCGACAGACTGCAGATATAATCTGGATAGCTGCCAGCAAATTTTAAGCCAATAATTTAGTCAGGGATATAATTTGATGAAAACAAACCACCGTGATTCATGATATATCAGTTAATTCTTTGACTGGATTACTTCTTTGCAAATCATCAGTCAACTGATAACCACAAATAGACCTTGTATTCTGTGTATTTCTTAAGCATTATGTTGAAGAAACACATCACAACCTTCCAGCAAGTTTGTAACATGTACTGCGAATCTGTGGGTTCAAAGATGTTAATAGAATGATGCACGGGGTTACTGTTTGAAGTATGTTTTTATCTTGTAGTTTAACTTTTATTGGATTTTGGGCTATCCTGATCAGAAACAGGGGAACTGAGAATTAGCACAATTCTGCTGTTCTGCTTCCAGTCACAATATTACAAATAAAAGCCTGCATCCACCTTCATAAAACTTGTCTGTTGTTGGTTTTTGTCAACTGTTTGGCATGCTGTACTTCCACTACGTAATATGATTGCCTGGAAATGGTTCAGAAGCCTTGATCAACATAAGTAGAAATGGATGGGCCGATCCTGTTGCTCAGAATCACAGCCCTCTTTTATCAGGGGGACAACAGCCATGGTGGTCATGGGGAAATCATCAGAGAAGTCCACAGCGACCTCCTAACTGGAAGAATGAGAAGGCCTGGGGAGGAAGACTAAATGGACCCAATTCTTCACTGATAATTTCTAAATATTCTCCACTCAGGTTAAACTGACTGGCCTCTCATTGCCAATTGTGCTTCTGCACCTTTCTGAGTCGGTGTGAAGTTCTTCATCCAGTCCTCTGTCACCCCTTTATCTTGGTGGTCGGGAAGGTTATGACACACTTTCTCTGCGGGGGTGTCCAGAACGAGAGGGTCTCAAGTTATAGGGGAAGGGAGTTCAGAGAATTCCCTTCACCTGGAGGGTGTTGACCCTGTGGAATTCACGCAATGCAGTCATGGACAAGGGATAGCAAAAGGGATAGAAAATGTTCTAGGCACAAAAGGTACCAAGGGGAATGGGGGAGTATGTGGGAATGTGGTATCGAGATAACTGATCAGGCATGATTGTATTGAATGGCAGAGCAGTCTCAGAGAATGAAAAAAACTACCTTTGTTCCTATATTTCTGTTATATTTAGCATCTCATTCTAGCTGTGGATGGGAGGCACCAACAAAGCTTGGACTTCCCTCTCCAGATCAGTGAACTCTTGCCCCAGTGAGGAAGGAAGTGCTGAATGCTAAGTAAGGGAACACTTGGGGAATAGCGAGCATCATATCATAATATGTAAGTGATACAGAACTGCAGGATAGACACAAAGAGCGGAGAAAAAGAATGGGTGATGTTTTGGGTCAGGACCCTTCTTCAGACTGAAAGTATCGGGGAGACAATAGACAATAGGTGCAAGAGTAGGCCATAAGGCTCTTCAAGCCAGCACAGCTGCTTTGACGAGAAGAACTGCTTTGTTCTGGCCTTTTCTTACCTTCAGTTCACTCCCCTATACGTTTAATCTGAAGAAAGGTCTCATTGCAAAATGTCACCCATCCTTTCTCTTCAGAGATGCTGCCTGACTCGCTGAGATACTCCAGCACTTTGTGTCTATCTTAGGTATATACCAGCATCTACAGTTCCTTTCTACACAGAACAGCAGGAGTTCAGCATGTGAAATGATATCTGTTGTCATATGGAGATTGATTCCACAGCATCTAATCCAGGTAAACGGAAATCAAAGGTGGGCAGGCAACAATGAGTCTGGCCACATTTAATGAGGTGATGGCATGGGAGCGGTATGGCCATAAGGTGGGCCACGCAGAAGAGTTCGTAGGATGGCAAAAGAGAGAGAGAGAGTAATGTGAATCAGGGAAAGCAGGCGGTTGATGCAAATAACATTTATTGTTACAAATGAGAACCGGTTAAATATAAAGGGTCTGAAAGGAAGTAAAAAATGAGATAACAAGAGTGAAGCCAGCAAATGAGAATAGACATTCAGCTATCGTGAGTCAAATGCTTGATCAGCCTGACTCTGTTATGTGACGAGTTAAACTGGAGGTGATGAGAGTTTGTGGCATTGTCATGATTATGGATGTGCAAAAGGCTTCTGATAGAGCAGATTAACAACATAGAATTCCATGGAATAAAATTGTCAGCAGCAAAATAGATTCTAAATTGGCTTAGATACAGAAAGCAGAGAGGAGATGTGTAGCTAAGGTCCATGCAAGTGCCTTGGGCTATACCTTTGATTAGTAGGAAGTGAGAGATGTCAAAAGAGAAGTTGTTCAGGGTAAGAAGAAGCAGAGCCATGTGCATGAGTGTTCTTGAAAAGCGAGGACATTTCAGATGTCCAGAAACACCTTTTGTAGCGACCTCATCATCTACACTCCCTGATCTGCCCATCTCGCCCCAATCATCCCTCCCTACCACTGCCCTCTGCAACCACAGGATGTGGAACACTTCATAAGATCATAAGAATTAGGCCATTCGGCCCATCAAGTCTACTCCACCATTCAATCATGGCTGATCTATCTCTCCCTCCAAACCCCATTCTCCTGCCTTCTCCCCATAACCTCTGACACCTTTACTAATCAAGAATCTATCTATCTCTGCCAAATATATCCACTGACTTGGCCTCCACAGCCTTCTGTGGCAAGGAATTCCACAGATTCACCACCAACTGACTAAAGAAATTCCTCCTCGTCTCCTTCCTAAAAGAACGTCCTTTAATTCTGAGGCTATGACCTCTAGTACTAGACTCTCCCACTGGTGGAAACATCCTTTCCATATTCACTCTATCCAAGCCTTTCACTATTCTGTACATTTCAATGAGGTTTCCCCTCCAACGAGTACAGACACAGTGTGTCAAATGCTCATCATATGTTAACCTACTCATACCTGGGATAATTCGTGTAAACCTCCTCTGGACCCTCTCCAGACCCAGCACATCCTTCCTCAGATATGGTGCCCAAAATTGCTCACAATATTCCAAATGTGGCCTGACAAGCGCCTCAGTATATGCCCTCTCGAAATAAATGCTAACATTGCATTTGCTTTCTTTACTACTGATTCGACTTGCAGATTAACTTATTTGGAATCCTGCACCAGTAGTTCCAAGTCTCTTTGTACCTCCGATTTTTGGATTCTCTTCCCATTTAAAAAACAATCTACTCCTTTATTCCTACTACCAAAATGAATGACTACACACTTTGCTACACTATATTCCACCTGCCTACTCGCCAAACCTGTCCAAATCCTTCTGCAGAGTCCCTGCTTTCTCTACACAACCTGCCCTTCCACCTATTTTCGTATCATCCACCCCTATCCCTCCTCCCTCACCACCATTGAGGGACCTAAACAGCCTTTCCAGGTGAGGCAAAGATTCATGTGCACCTCCTCCTACCTCATCGACTGCATATGATGCTCCTGACGTGGCCTCCTTTATTTCAGCGAAACCATTCGTTGACTAGGCAACCAATTTGCAGTGCACCTGTAGCTTGCAATGCCATCCCCAAGCTCCTGATTACATGTCATTTCCACTCCTCTTCCCATTCCCACACAGACCTGGCCATCTTCAGCATTCCCCACTGCCGGAGTGTGGCCCTTTGCAAACTAGAGAAGCAACACCTCAAATTCTGCCTGGGTAGTGTACAACTGTCTGGTTTGAACGTTGAATTTTCCAATTTCACACACCATCCCATTCCATTCATCTACTGCTTGCACATTTCCCCACAGTTTTCCCTCTGGCCCATCTGATTCTGCTTCCATTTGCCCTTCATCTTTGTCCCTAAATGGTTCCTATTATCATCTTCCTTACTTATCAGTTTCCAGCACCAGCAGCCTTTGTGTTTGAGCTCATCACCCTTCTAGCTGGCTCCACCTTCATGCTTCCCTTCCCCCATCTGACTCCATCCGCTATTTTCTTTGACTGCCTCCATCCACCTGCCTTTGTTTCACAACTCCACTCCGTCCCCTCACCTATCTGAATCATTTGCCTACCATCTTCCATCCCTCCTCAGTTTACTAATCCACTTCTGGTTCCTCCATCTCTTCTCTTTATGCTGGTTCTCTTCCCTCACCACTCTGTCCTGCTCCCGGGTTTCAACCCAAATCAACAATTCGATTGCCCCCCCCCCTCTCCAACGGATGCTGCTCATCCCGCTAGTTTCCTCCAACAGATTGTTTATTGCTCCAGATTGCAGAATTTACAGTTTCTTGTATCTCCATTAAACTCTCTTGTATCATGCAACTATGTTACAGTTATCTTGGGACATTTTCCATTAATTTCAATATTAAGCACCAAATCTTGTTCAAATATTATTGTGAAACTTTGAACCTGATTTCTATACCCGATGTATAGAAAGGTAATCTAAACACAATGGATCTTGAGCAAATGTTATTGTCAATCATAGTTGAATGCAGACACCTCTCTCTGACTATGTACATAAATATCTACTGACCCTTTGGTCCATACACAGTAGAAGTACATTGGCATGTTTGAAAAGAACCATTGGAAAGGAATTTGCAGAACTCTGCATAGTCAGCTGTGATAAGCCATAGACAGATTCATCAAACATATTTGCAACAAACCTTTCACATTATGGGTACATGCATAACTAAATCTCTTATAAGACAAGACAGCAATAAATCCAATGGGTAATTCGGAAGTAACTCTTTTTCCCAAGAGTATGTTGAGTATACAAACCATGCATCACATGAAGTCGTTGCAATGAATAGTTTCGATGCATTTAAGTATATGAGGGAAAAACAATGAGAACCTGCTATTGGATGATTGATATAAATAGGAGGACGTTTGTGCACAGTACATACGTATTTGGATGAATTGTTTGAAACAGATGATTAAACATAGTTTATGACCCCAACTGAGGCATTCTGGAGGTATAAAATGAGGATTTTGCATGGCAAGAGTTGGTTTGTTGCTTAATAAATGTCACCACTTAAAGCTTCACTGTCTAGACTTGCACCTTAAGACCATGCTCAGTCGTAATAATTTTCAATGATTGAGGATGTCAGCAATCACAACAGTTCAATCACAACACAAATATTTTTTTACTGGCATTAGTGGGCAGCCAAAGGACAAGGGCTGATATTGAAGGAGTTATTTCGTCTGAAGTATCATAATATTACTGACCAAGCCCCTAATTGGTATTTATTAACAGTTGGCAATTAACTAACAGCAGGTTGTTACTGTTAAGAAGGTCAATATTAGCAGGCAAGAAAACACTTCACATAGCCTTTGAATGCTCCTCCATCCTACTTAACCCACACTCCCCATAGAAAGGAAACATACCCAGAACTGATACAGCATAATTTAGTGCAATTTACCTTTCAGTCATGTTTTCCAACATCCATGTAGATTTCGCTATTTAACCCCTCGGGTTGTTTTCATTCACAACGCTATAAAAGGGAACAGATCCGAATAATATGCCCTTTGTTATCCTCTAAAACATCCCCTCGGATGTTCTTCGATTTTTATTCATATGCGCTTCTTGCTCGTAAAAGGTTAAGCAACGAGTCTATTATTAGAACAAGCCTGAAAATAGCCATGTGATGGATGTAATAGAGGAAACGTTTGACTTCATCGTAGATGAACCCTCTTCTCCTTGCCCGTAATCGCTTTATTCGCCCGCACTTACCCATGGGAATCATATGTAGTAATACTTGGCGCTGGAATCGGTCGTTCAGAACGAACAATGTAGAGGCGCGCATACAAACGAGTGAGCTCACACAAATACATACATGCACACACAGATACACGAACACACTCACATGCCTATATAAATCTTCATTTATATTAACAACAAAAATAACGTGACCCGAAGAAGCCCCAGGAACTATATATAGTACAACACAATGTGAACACGTGAAGTCAAGTGCTGGATTATATAGTGGCGAGTTCCTGCAGCTGAAAGCAACCAGAATATTTTTATATCACAGTGCTAATTATAACAGCGTGTAAAATTATGCGGAACACAACTGTTCTATATAGGGAGCAGGCAAACGCAACTCATAAATGAAAACAGAGAATACCTAGAAACACTCGGCAGGTTGGGCAGCACCCACGAAGAGAAAAACACAGTTAATGTTTCAAGTCAACGACCTTTCGTCAAAACTGACCTACTGAGCATTTCCAACATTTTACTTCAGGTTTCCGGGATCTGCAGCCTTTGCCTTTTAGAAAGCCAAACTCATTATCAGAGACAATGTGTCGGGAAATAAAATCGCAACCTGCTCCAATAAATCTAGCCAGGTATCTGTTGCATCCTCTACCATTTTCCAACATCAAACCACCTGTAACTGCATCTGGCTCGGATTCCCAGTGGGAGCCTCATCAATTAGAAGAACATAACGCGTGTAATTCTCCCTAACTTTATGGATATGAGCTTTCTCCCTGCTTCCAGATCTAATCAATGATGAATACACAATTCATTGATATGCTGAATAATTTAAAATTATGCCTTTATTTTGCTATTTCTGTTTGTATCGTGGCAAAGGAACGGATCGAGCAGAAAAAAACACTGGTTAGTGATTTGAAGATGATGTTCTAAATTCAGCACGAAGGACAGCAGCACAGTGAAAGGGGCGATCAGCACCATGGTTAACTCCACGGTTAGTGGCTGATCAGCTTGCTGGAGAGCGGCAGACATCTGGGATTTAAAACCGCAGCGGCCTTCTGCCTTTTACATTGAACGCCACACGGGACACACACAGTTTGTTCGCTCTAAAGCCATGATCAAAATATCCATCCCCACGCGTTTTCTGAAACGCTAGGAAGCATGCGGTCCAAGAAGACAAAACCCCACATAAATACAGGCAGTCACAAACGCAGGCAAAATGTATGCCGACACAAACACGCGAATGCAGAGATACGAGCATATAGTGAACGTAGATGAAGAGTAACAATACTTTGAATGCTGTAAATATAAACTAAACGTAAACAAAACATGCTGGATGAAATAGACACAATTGTTTCAGAGTAACTGCACACACACAGATGCACGCAATCTACTTATAGCCCTAGCCCATCATAGCCCATAACTGATAGACACATTGTGAACGCACACTCACTCTTACACACACGCACACAGTTTACTTGTAAAACTATCATTCCGCTCATAATTTAATGGTTGGATGTTGAAAATAGAAACGATTGTATGCAGTGTATCCGGAACATTTCCACCGCCCTGCCAATATTCTGGGGCCAGCTGGGGTGGGAATGTGACCTGTATCCCGTTCACCGGCCACGCACCAAGTCAGCACCCACCTCCCGCTTGGGTTAGAAGCGTTCCCTGGAATCTGCGAAAGTTCTTACCGTCTGCACTCAGTTATTGCCGGAGTTTGAGATCAGGAGGCGAGGGGCACCTCGTGGGTAAAACAAACGCTCCCAGAATAAGGATCCTTCCCATAGGGCGATAAGTCCCAGTCACTTGGAAATCAGATGGTTGTCGGATAAAGCCCCAGTCAGCGCGTTTCACGAATCCTCCCCCTAAACTGTTTGAGAAGAGAAACAGTGTAATTTTTACTCCGCTGTTCTGCCTTAAGAGAGAATAGCGCTCTAACGCATTATTGGTGCATGTCCTGTCTCCTGTTCTCCAACGCACCAGCGTTTAAGCTTCTCCGTGGTCCTAAAGCCCATCAAATGCAATAACCCCAACACAGCCGCACATTCGGAACGCAACTAGGCAGAGCCGTGACACTTGTCATCTCCTCTGGTTTCGATTGGTGTCTTGCAGTCCAGCTGCCACCAGTGGGGCACATGGTGATTGTTTCAGTGGTGGCGTTGAGCGATGAATGTCGTAGGGAGGACTCCACTTCGGTTCGTTCACCATCTCTTCCTCGGTCAGGACGATGGGGCAACCCTGTAACATCGCAACCGAGAAACGGCGCCTCCAAGAGCCACGTTTTAATTCAGCAGCGAAATACTGGTCGTTATACCGGATCTTGAACCGCAAGCAACAGAGGTAACGGCAAGAGCGGTATCAACCGAGCCAAACTTAGGGGTGTATTACAATGGAGCTGATTTCGTTGTCACTCCCAAAGGAAAGTTGAATGTAAGAGAAACACTTGAAAGTCTGTGGGGAACGGAGTGGCGTATTGGATATAACAGTAGAGCCTTTCCAAAGAGCGGGTACAGAAACAATGGACTGAATGGCCTCCTACTTTGCTGCCTGCTCCCACATAACCGTAAGGTGATAATCAATCCTACACCTACCCCGTTTACCCACACTGTCGGTTATTTTGGACGGTAACTGAAAATCTGCTATCGGGAGTTCCTGGATTCCCCGAGGGAACATGAATGCCCACTTCTCCTTATACATTGGAAAGACTCCACATTCATAGCCTCGGCTCCCCCGATCTCTGTCATCTCGCAGTTTACAGGTTAACCTCATTGTGTCTCGCCCGGGGTTGCCCGCTCATCGGATCTCCCGAAGCCTCCACTAATCCATAGCCCGCACAGTACTGCCTGCACACACAGGAGTATGAAAAAAAACATTCCTTTATGCCAAGATAATATTTGCTTTGTTTTTTTAAAATAATTTAAGAATGAAATACACTGGGGAGGGAAAGATCGATCGAGTTGGAAACTGGAAGTAATTTGATGAAATCCCCAGGAACAAATCCGAGCTAAACTCAGGGCACTGAGCCTGACTGCGGAAGGGAAGATGAAAGAAGCATAATCACTAACATAATCCACTGAAACATATATCTCTGAACCGCGGCCATTGATGTGACAAGGGGAAGCGAGTGCAAGAACAGAACGAGAGAGAGAGAGAGATGTTTAATAAAGAACTGCAGATGCTGGAAAAATCGAAGGTAGACAAAAAAGCTGGTGAAACGGGTGAGGCAGCATCTATGGAGCGAAGGAATAGGCAACGTTTCGGGTCGTGACCCTTCTTCAGACTGATGAGAGAGAGATCAGTAGACTGGGGATGGATGTGGAAAGATAAACATCTCGGGTCACTGAGCAGAAATCTCTGAGCAGAGCAACTGCCGTCGTGTGGAGCTTGACCCCACAGCATGCAAGACCTTTACTAGCAGGTAAAGGTCTTGCATGCTGAGGCCCATTAGTTGACAGATCAGTTGGGCAAGCAACATTCTGCAGAACGCCGCGTTCCCGGGACCAGGTGGTGCGTGTATAAAACCATGAGAGGAATAGATCGGGTAACACAGAGTCTCTTGCCCAGAGTAGGCGAATCGAGGACCACAGGACAGATGTTTAAGGTGAATGGGAAAAGATTTAATAAGAATCTGAGGGGTAACTTTTTCACACAAAGGATGTATGGAACAAGCTGCCAGATGAGGTAGTTGAAGCAGGGACTATCCCAACGTTAAAGAAACAGTTAGATAGGTGCATGGATAAGACAGGTTTGGTGGAATATGGACCAAACGTGGGCAGGTGGGACTAATGTAGATGGGACATGTTGACCGGCGTAGGCAAGTTGGCCTATTTCCGCACGGCGACACTCTATGAGACGGTCATTGTGTGAGCGGGTCTGTGGGGAAAGAGGACACACTGCCCGAGTGTGGGCAGATGCCCGAGGCAGGGTCGATAGTCTAGGCAGTAGGCAGATTGCAAGTGGCCTTTTGTTGGGAGATGTTGCCTGAGGATAGCAAAGGATAGTGTTAGGCAGGGCGGCCAGTAAGACTGGAGATGTGCTACTCTTGGCCTGCAAGATGTGCTGTCCTGACAAAGGGCATGTGACCTGAAATGATAATTGTTCCTCTTTCTACAGATGCTGCCTGGCTGGCTGAGTGTTTCCAGTGGTTTTTGCTTTTAACTCGGACTTCCAGCACCTGCAGTTTTTTGATTTTCATTTGCTTGTTCCATGGGTATCCCGTGGCCCAGAAAATGTTACCGACCAATTTAAATTTGCAACCAAGTATAGTTATGCCAACACTTGTAATTGGGATGGAAAATAACAAAATAAAAACCTGCACATGCTGGAAATCTGAGATGTTAAAAAAATGCTGAGGTTTCCTCAGCAGGTTAGGCAGTGGCCGCGGAGAGAAAAATAGTAACAGGTTGATAGGCCACTAAGCTAAAATGTTAACTCTATTTCTCTCTTCTCAGATGCTGGCTGAACTGTTGAGTGTCACCAGTACTTTCTATTTTTCCATCTTGTTGCCATTCGATTACAGTAGGGATTATTTCTAAGAGATAGTATTAACCTCGAAACAGAAGAGGAGGAAACTGAAGACATGGATGGCATCACGTCTAATTAATTTCTCCCTTTCCCGTGGAATATCTTTGCAATGCACAATAGCTCCTAACTTAGGCAAACTGCAGACCCACAAATATTTCATTCGTGTATCACTGTTGTTGTAATAAAAGTATGGCCAGCATAGTCACCCTTGAGGGTGTGGTGGTCAACCACTTCTGGACAACTGCAGTCCTTCAAGTGTAGGTGCTCCCTCGGTGCTTTAAGAGGGAGTTCCAGGATTTAGACTTAGAGGCAATGAAGGACAGCCAAACATTTCTAAGTCAGGATGGTGCATGACTTGGGGGGAGGGGGGAACGCGCAGATGGTGCTGTTCTATTGTCTGCTGTCCCTGGCTTTCTTGGTGCTGGTGGTAGGTTTGAGAGTTAGTGTCAGAGTAACAACACAGTTTGTAAGTGGTGGACTCTGCGACCACTCAGTGGTTAGGGTGGTTGAGGAATAGGTGATGTTTCGGGTTGAGACCTTCTTCAGACTAATGTGGGGGGGGGGGCGGAAAGAGGAAAGGAAGAGGCGGACAGTGGGCTGTGGGAGAGCTGGGAAGGGGAGGGGAAGGGGAGGGGAAGAAGGGAGAAAGGAAGGACTACCTGAAATTGGAGAAGTCAATGTTCATACCGCTGGGGTGTAAACCACCCAAGCATAATATGAGGTGCTGCTCCTCCAATTTGCGGTGGGACTCACTCTGGCCATGGAGGAGGCCCAGGACAGAAAAGTCGAATACGGAATGGGAGGCGGAGTTGAAGTGCTGAGCCACCGGGAGATCGGGTTCATTAATTCGAACTGTGCGGAGGTGTTGGGCGAAGCGATCACAAACTGGTCTCACCGATGTAGAGCTGTTAACACCTAAAGCAGCGGATGCAATAGATGAGGTTGGAAGAGGTGCACATGAACCTCTGGCCCACCTGGAAAGACTGCTTGGGTCTTCCGATGGAGTCGAGGGGGGAAGGTAAAGCGGCAAGTGTAGCATTTCCTGCGGTTGCAAGGGTAAGTACAGGGGAGGGGGTGGTTTGGGTGAAAGGCATTCATTGATGAAGAAAACTAATGGTTAAACAGCTGTGTGTTCTCCTGACTATCAAGCATCCATCATACAGAACAGGATATCTGGCCATCCATCTAATCAGCCCAAGTTCCTAATCAAATTGTTATTAGAGATTATTGGTCTTCAAGAAAAAGTTGGAAAGTAAAATTGATCTGTGTATTTCCACCCCTGTCCTTTTCAAACTATATTTTTATATATTAATATACATAAAAAATGATAATTCAAATTATGAACACAGATGTCTTATCAACATTCATCCTAGTTACACTAACAAGCTGCCATCTCCCAGGCTATTACACTCACACAGTAAATCAAGGGAAACTGTCTGGGGGTCTGATCTTTCATTCATGCCAGTTCCACTCCCTGTTCCCTGTAACATAGCAACCCACCTTCTTACTAATGGGTTACATAGCAACCGAGTGTTTATTATAAATTCTCATTGATGAAATTAGAGGATTGTTTACAGAATATTATTTTGCAGTGTGGCCCGATGTGAATTTGGGATTATTCCTCCTCTGGGTCAAAGGAGGAAATTATGATTTTAACTGTGCAGTCTTCCTTCTTGATTTCCTTTCCAGTTCAGCGCATTCCACAGCTTCAGACTCTGTTGATCACAAACGAGCGGTCCATTTTCCTTCAAAGATCCACACAGCAATACTTGGTTGATAGTTTTTCTGTCAAGGCTGAGTACCCATGCTAAGGGTGGAGATAAAATTGTGCTGGGGAGCAGGCAGTTGCTTCTTCACTGTCATCCATGGAACAGGCTTGTGAAAAAACAAATTGCGTTCATGTGCCACTTTTTGAGATCCTACAGCAACCATAAACAGTCCACAGCCATGGAAGAAGTTGCGTAGTGTTGCGATGTTCAGGCAGTCACTTTGTGTACAGCATGAGCAGGGGGGACAGGGGACACACGTCCCCTTCATGTTTTGAGAGGTGGGGGACAATCCCCCCCATGTTTTGTAATCCGGATTTTTGAAGTTCTGTGAAAAAAATCTGTTAAAAATCTCCGCTTTCCGTGAGACAGTGGGGGTGGGACTGATGATCGAGGGCGCCGATTGGACGAGAGAGACGTCGGTCAGCAGGTAATGGGGGGGGACATGATGATTCAGCGCGATGATTGGAGGAGGGAGGTGTCGGTAGGGGGGTGGGACTGAGGATAGAGCGCGGTGATTGGAGGAGGGAGACGTCCCGGTGGAGCAAAGATCATGGAGCGGAGCTTGAATTGGCCCGTTCGCGGGGCCTATCATCGCCCGGCGCGGCTTAAAATCAAACTGCTGCATCGAGGCGATTGAGGTTCCCGAGGTTGAAGCCCCTGCCGGCAGATTTGAAGCCGCGCTGGGCGATGAAAGGCCCTGCGAATGGCCGATTCAAGCCCCACGATTCGGGGTGGACGAAGCTGCTGTTGCTGGAGTTCGGAGTCGGTCACTAATCAGGTCAGCTCCCGATGTAACCGTACACGCAACCGTGTGTGTGTGTGCGCATGCGCGCGGCCGGCAAGAAATTGTGTCCCCCCCCATGTTTTGATCACGATTTCCGCCCCCTGGTACAGCAAGGTCACCCAGATGGTGATGTGATAATGAGCAAATGATTTAGAGAAGTTGAAACAAAATACTCAGCGAGTCAGGCAGCATCTCTGGTGAAAAGGAATAGGTGACGTTTTGGGTTGGAATCCTTCTACAGACCCTCCAAACTTTAGAGATTTATATCAGCCATGGCAATGGAGGGTAGGGGGGGGATTTACTTGGCTGGCAAGTCTTGTGTTGAGATGAAACAGTACAGTGTTGGCTTTCACTAAGACGACAGATAGCGCTCTGATCAAACTGAGTACAACTATTATTAAGATGGGAAATGAGTTGCAAGCTAAAGAAAAACCTTGGCCTTCAAGTACATTTAGACCAGGTAGATAGACACAAAAAGCTGGAGTAACTCAGCGGGTCAGACAGCATCTCTGGAGAAAAGGAATATGTGTTGTTGTGTTTGATAAATCACTGGATTCAGATAACAGTTTTGATTCACTCAGTAATTGATTACACTACTAAATAAGGCACATGCACTCACGTAACCCCGAATATCCCCGAATGCACTCACAAACCCCGAACAAAACACAGCAATGTTTAAGTAGATGTTCCCAAACAATGTCTGGGTGAACTGAGCCAAACAACAGCAATAGTTGGGTAGACCACCCGTCCCCCCTTCCACTCCTAGTGCAGAAACGTTGCAGACAAGTGGGGCTTATGATTGGCTCGGGGAGGGGGGGCAGTGGCGCGGACTGGTCTGTCAAGAAATGCCATAAAGGATGGTGTTGGGCGCCCTTTCGGTAAGGGAACCTGAGCCTTGGACCGTGTCACGGTGCCAGGTGATCTTGAATGAAACATCACGTGGCGTGCTCTGATGAATTTGCGAGTTTACGTGAGTGTATGTTAAAAAACAACCCTGTGGCGTGCTCTGCTTTGTACTCTGGGATTGCGAGTGCGTTTGGGGATATTCGAGGATATGTGAGTGTATGTGCCTTATTTAGTGGTGTAATAAATTACTGAGTGAATCAAAACTGTTATCTGAATCCTGTGTTTTATCGAACACAACAGTTGCGGGTCGAGACCCTTCTTCAGTTCAGTTCCTTCCTACACATTTGGACCGGGTAGAATAGCCAGATCTAAGATAGTCTTCCTAAAATCTGCCCTAATTCTCGCTCCCCTGCACCACAAGTGCACCCTGTTCCCATTCAGTGCTCACTGTGATCTCTGAGTGACGTTAGCAACTTGTGCATTTCAGCAGACAACACCAAGGAGAAATCGTCAAACAACATCCTCATAAAATGAGGAACAAATAGCAGTTTAGTAACTAACTTGTGGGGAAGAATCCTCTGATTGCTATTGCCTACAAATACCATACAACGACTAAATATTTCCTTTTAGGAGAAGAAAGGCCTAAACTTGAGTCAACATAGTACAACTACAGGTTCTGTGATGTAAAGAGGAATGTAAGATGTAAGAACACTTATGCTCAGTCTATCGTCTAATTAGTCTCGATGATTAGGTATGACTGGAGTCAATTATCTCACAGCTGTTAATTACACATCCTAGGCTCACTTTTTATTGAAACAATTGTTTACTTTGGTTTTGAGGTGGACACTCCTCATAATCTCTAGGTAGCTCTGACCAAATAAGGAGTGGTAAAACCGAGGACTTCTCGGCCTGGGGAGTAGCTGAGGTGAACTATTGGAAGAGATCACAAAATTGTGTTTCTGGAGAGGATGTTTTCCCTGCTCGCTGTGATTGGGAATTCAGGAATTTCCCCAAACACAGCTCCCCTGTACCACAGGAATTTCCTGTGTTTTTCATAAAGGATTCTGATAGATGCTTCCATGGATCATAAGAGAACATTCTCCCTGTATGTGTCCCTGAAGGCTATTTCATAGAAACATAGACATAGAAATTAGGTGCAGGAGGAGGCCATTCAGCCCTTCGAGCCAGCACCGCCATTCATTGTGATCATGGCTGATCGTCCCCAATCAATAACCCGTGCCTGCCTTCTCCCCATATCCCTTGATTCCACTAGCCCCTAGAGCTCTATCTAACTCTCTCTTAAATCCATCCAGTGATTTGGCCTCCAATGCCTTCTGTGGCAGGGAATTGCACAAATTTCACCACAGGGAGTATCTAATCTTCACTCACTTGATACCCTCAAACATATTACTTTGCAGCAGCAGCAATCATGTGGTGAGTCTCACTGGAATTCCTCCCCATTCCATCCCACCAACATCAAGAACAAAGTGAGCATCTTTAAGGCATCTTTGATTTGATGCCAGTGTCTTCTTTTTCCATGTTTTCCTTTAAACGTCCGGAAAAGGGTTACATAGAAAAAAAAAAATTACTTTGCATCTTATCACTTGCTGAGGTTCTGAGTTCAAAGAGTTTTCTATTGTCAACAACAACAGAATATGACCCGTAATTTTTTGTGTGGCTTTGGTTAGCTCAGCGATCTGATCAACCTTCAGTTTTGCCCACTATCTTTTTCTATGATAAGTGCACCTAATTTTCCATCTGGGTATGTTGTAGTGTATCCTATCAGATACATTCCCTCCTTTCTCTCCACCTTAAACACGTTTGTGTTCTTACTTTCCCAGTTCTGATGAAAGGTCCTTGATCCGAAACATCGGCTCTGCTGACTGATGTTGCCTGACCTGGTGTGTGCTTCCAGCACTCTCTGATAGTGTACCAGTGATAGCACATCAATTAAATGTTGCAAAGCCCAGTGCTAATTGATGGAGTTGCTGCTTCATGCTTGGTGGAATCTGTTTTCTTCCTAACATCTTGATTATTTTACAATTATTTATTATTTAAGTCTAACAATTGCAGCAAAATCCTTGTGAGAGATCAAATCGTTGGACAAAGAAATGCTCTTGGTTGACTCAATGCTGCCTTCCATGGATGAATTCATTCTTTTGAGGTTATTTTAAGTTCTCATAGCAGGAAACTGATGCCTTTCCATGAAATATTTTTTAACTGCGGCTGAGTGAACAACAGCTTACTTCAATTTTTAAAAAATGTCACAGATTTAACTTGTAGACAAAAAGTAAAGCAAAAGGGGCTGGTGGCGGAAGTGGTCCAAAAATGAACCCCAACGTGTTCAGCTTTATCTGGTCTATTACATTTGATGGGAGAGTCTCTGCAATTTCCATAAATAGAGGACAATTACCTTTTTTCACTTTACGTGGAAAACCAATGAAATAGAAGTCTACAATACTGGAAAAATATTGAGGGATATGGTAAAGCAAAGTCATATGGTATTGAGATAGAGAATTAGGAATGATGGAGCAGGTTTAAAGGCTGAATGGCCTCTTCCAACTTTCAGTTTCCATGCTTTTTAAGTTTGAAGAAAAAAAATTAAATCCACTTTTACATGGAAGAGATATGAATGAGTCATTACCATAGTTTTAATTTTACAACTAGTGGAATTAGAACAGACCCCTCGCCAAATTTGCCTCCACACCCATGCCCACTGCCTCAAAAGCAGACATTAACAAAACTAGCTCTTTCATTAATCTGGGATTTTGGAACAGAGTTAACCAGGAACAGACTGTGGCACTTCGTGAGTTTGTTCATGCTGATTCTTACTGTGTATACGTTACTGAGACTGCTGACTGATACCTCGAATATCCTCTGCATTCAAAAACAAATTGGATCAATTTCTCACCTGAAGAAGAGCAACAAGACAGGAGTTAGGGATCAGAAAGAGATGTACCACTGTGATAAGAGTCAGATGATAAAGCAACTTGAAAGGATAGTGAGCTGTGTTACTGCCTCTGCAAGGCTGTAGTGAACAGCAGGTATTAGGGACAACAAGAGCTTGTGAAACCATCTAACATCAGCCCACAGCATTAATAGCGAATGGAGAAGTGATATGATAGCAGCGATATACAATTTCACCGTTTAGAAGGAAGGTCAGTCGCTGTGAAGTCTGAGCAGGTCCTGATATCCAGCTGGGATAAAGCCATTTCTCTCTAGTTTATGGCCTACATTCAAAATGTCAGAGAAAATCAATTCCTCACATTCTGCCTCGTCGGCACACTGGAGGGATGGTTGATTGCATGGTTAATGGATTCAGCTTGTATGGAAGCTAATTTCTATTGATCACATTCTGGGAATGAAATGTCTACTCTGTTGCCGGTAGTGCGTCAAGAATTCTAATTGCTTCTTCCCCAGCCCGAATGATACAGCCCCAACAAGTGTTTTAAAAAGAGCAACCTGCTTTGATTTTGCATGAAGCAAGTCAGTCACATATCATCTTGCTCCCAATTTTCATTAAAGCCAATGAGTGAGATATATAATGACTAACTAATCTGGTACTGCCCATATAGTCCAAATTATCCCCAGTGTTTATTCTGTTCAAATGCCGTCTAAATGGACGTGATTCTTAAATTGCATCTTGATTAATTTAGAGAACCATCAACTTCACGATGGAATACCATTACATCCAAATATATCTCAACCAATGAAGAGCAAACTTCCTCATATTTAAAAGATAGCAATTCTGATAATTTTGATTAACAATTCTGATAATCTGAATGACCATTCTAGGATAATGAACAGATTAAGCAAAATAGATTAATATTATATACAGCAGAATACACAGGTTGGTTTATGTAGAACTGTTCAATTGTCTTTATAAATGAGTCATTCATTCTCCCAATAATCTCCCATAATGATCTGTCTCAATGCGTGAAATCTAATGAACCAAAACTGAACAACACCAGGGATTCTTGTATCAAGAAGATTTCAGCCTCTTGAAGTGCAAATAATTCATTTTAAGTCACGTCATCAAAATGTCATACCTTTGCCCAAATTAAAGTGGCGTCTCTAACAGTAATCTTCACACCCAATCATTTGGTTCGTCCAACAGCTGACAGTATTAGAATTCCTCTTTGTTTATCAGCATAGAGAACTGCAAATAACAAACTCACAGCAAAGATTTAACATGGGTCCAATGCTTATGATTAGTGGTGGTTTCAAGTCCTACACCAACTATTTTTACTACACAGTGCTGAAATAACTAATTGTACTCAAATCATGACAAAGGCAGACTGTGGCTGACAAATTCATTTCATATTGTTCCCTCAAAGCCAGGAGAGGAACTGTGTTCTTCCCACCAACCAGAGTTGGATGTGAATTCTGTGCATTCTGTGCATTATGTGCATTCTCTATGGCATCTCTCAATCGTGTTTATAACATCTCTTTTTATAGAGGTAAATGGCGAGTTAATTATTTTCCACGTTGTGATTTATTCAGACTGTATCTCTGGTGGGCAGTAGGCAGGTGCTCTAGACCTGCACGGGAAGGTAGACGCTCCAGCCCCCATGAGTCTTGGGCAGATGGGGCTCGTCAGCCTGGGAAGGCAGTCCATCCAAGAGAGGGAAAACTTTGATTTAAACCTCCACTGCCTTGTGGCCATATCCAGTCATGGAAAAGGCTCGAGGAGTAAACCTCAAGAAAATCCAGAGTTGGAGCCCCTAAGGCAGTTTATCGTTGTCTACAACCTCGCTCTGGCAACTCCTGCGACGGCGCTGGTGCCAAACTGTAACGGCCCTGCTGTTCCTTTGGATCGATCAGCGATGTGGAGAGGGGGGACGTGCTGCATGGGCAACAGCCTGTCCTCCATATGACATCGTCCAGGCTTGCATCTGACCAGGATGCATCACCCATGGTCAGTCATGACCGAGAGGGGCCTACAATCTCTATTAAGGGAACGTATACAAAGTTCAATGTAGAAATACAAAAATTCAGGGAGCCAATCTTCACTGAATTTCCGACTGACTTCCTCTCTGGAGCACTAGGTCAGTACATGATCTTTGTGGTGTTACAATTCCTCCACTGTTCCAGTTAGGTTAAAACTCAGTCCCAAATCATTTAATATTGAAACTGTCAGCATTAGTCAAAGGCCAAAGTGGTACGAGGTGCCCTGTGTTCTGAAAAGTTAATTGAGGGACTCAGACACCAGCACTTCAATTTACAAATGAGTTCTGACACATTAGCTAATAAAAAAAGCCGTCAGAATATCCTGAGCTCCTGAATATTTTATATGCAAAATTAATGTCATTTTGAAAAGATAAATCTAAACCTTATTAATACTGAATTCAATGGCATGAAACCAAAATGACTGACAGTAAAGAGGGAAATACTAAATGTGAAGTAGGAAATAATTAAACATGTGTCAATACATTTATTTGCAAAATCTAAGCGAAAATACACAAAGGCCTAGTCGGCAGATTATTGCCATTTATTAATTAAAGTCTAAAGAAAACACAAGTCCAGAGCTAGGGGTTATGTGCTGCCAAGTCTCTATGATTTGGTTGAAGGAAATACAAGAGATTCCACCATTTTCTGGTGGTAAATGTCAAAAAGTTATTGTAGTAAGTGGATGATCATAAGATGAACCAATCCATTTGGCTCAGTTCATCTTGAAGGTCCCAATAGTTTTTGAACAAGTAAACATAATGTTTAAAAGATAGTTGGATGACTATGTGAATCACCATGGCATAGACGCTATGCTGGCAATTGCTGGTAAATAGGTTAATGTGCCAATGTGTCTCCATTTTACTGCAAGTAACTAGGATTTTACTTCGGGGTCACGTGAGTGACTACGTGAAGAAGAGCCCATCCAGCCGCACACGCGTCATATCGTCAGACGCATAGCGTAGCGACCGTGTGTGAAGGAGCAAAGCTCCTCCAAGCGGTGAGTAAGTAAAAGCCTGAAGGTAAGTGCTTTCACTTTCACTTTCAGGTCACCTTCCTCGTTAGACTTGTAGTGGAGTTCCACACAAGTTATTATGGAGAGAGGGCGTAGAGGGAGAAGACGTACCGCAGGTAAACCTCAAGAAGACCGCGGGTCTGAGGGTAGCGGGCGTCCGTTAGAGGAGTCAGTGGCAGCGAGGCCATCAACTCCCGATATGGTTGAAAGTACCGTTGCAGCGCCGTTGGGGCGCAAGGCCGGGCAAAAGTCCGTGCAACCAGTGGACTCCGATGAGTCAAACCCGGAGGTTAACCCTCCTCAGTCAGAAGTTATGGCTGCTAGGGTCGCAAGTTTAGAATTCCTCATGGGGAAAATGATTTATCAAGAACCACATGAGGAGGAATACAGTCTGCGTTGGCCTATGGGAGAGACAGCGCAGGTAGTGCTTTGGATGGGTCAGGCACAGCGTTGGCCTACAGGAGAGCCATCAGAGATGTCTGGAAAAAGACAGTAAATGTGTTGGCCTACAGGAGAGCTAGTGCCAGAAATGCCTGAAAAAAGGCAGTATAAGCATTGGTCTAAAGGAGTGCCAGCGCCAACAATGTCGGAAGAAAGACAGTATAAGCGTTGGCCTAGAGGTGAGCCAGCGCCAGCAGCACCTGAAATAGGGCTGCCTATGCGTGGGCCTACAGGAGAGCCCGTGCGGGGAGAATCTGGTAAAGAATTTACTATGCGAAGGCCTATGGAAGAGCCAGTGCTAGAATTACCTGAAACAGGGATGCCAGAACTTCCCCATCAGGAGGAGGAACATCAAGATTTAGATGATGAATCATATGAGGACCAGAGCCCAATAACAGAGCTTAAAATACCAGGTCTGGCACAAAAGTTTGCTGTTCCCAGACTAACAGGGGAACCTTTGGGAGATGAATTAGCAATGACTATAAATTACTTGCTCTCCCATCAGCTCCAGGAATTAACCATGGATGAGACTATTAAAAAATATGAAACGCAGCAGAATTGTGCACTGCTAGCAGTCCCAGCGGTGAATAACGTAGTATGGGGCTATTTGGGCATTGGATTACGCTCACAAGAATTGAAATTACAACGAGTGTTGAAATTGCTGGGGTCAGGCATTACGGCTTTCGCCAGAGGTTTGGATGAGGAGCATGTATCTGCTTCACAACAGGATGCCTTAGCACTTATGTGTAGTGCGCACTTTGAAATAAACTGTATTCGTAAAAGTGCCATAAGACCTAATATTCACCCTAAGTTTGCGGGGCTCTGTAAACCATCTAATATTCAATTGCCTAATCTGCTTTTTGGAGAGAATCTAGCAAAAAGGGTAAAAGACCTGAATGAAGAAGCAAAAACCATGGGAATGATGAAACCACCGGTGCTTAGCAGATCAATTCGAAGGCAGTATCCCTACCGACGGATGTCTGGTGCTGGAGAAGGAACAAGTCGATCGTTCCCATATACGCGTTATTGGCGCACTGCTCCTGGGATGCGTGGAGGTTACAGTATTCCCACTAAGAGTAGGGGACAACATTTGCCATCGGCAAACCCCGAGGTAGGTGGCTCTGGTCCGGTAAGAAACATTTAAAATGTTTTACACTCACAAGTTGGAGGAAGATTACAATTCTTCCTAAAAAAATGGCAACAAATAACAACTGGTTCGTTAATACTGTGCAGTATTGTGGGATTTAGAATTGAATTCTATCCACATTTGGATCCTCCTACTCAGCATATTTCATGCCGGACATGTACTTTCTCAAAAGAAGAAAATACGCAGATTTAGGCAGAACTGAAAATATTATGCAAAAAAGGTTTAATAGAGAAGTCAGTTGAACAACACCATCAGTTTATGTCAAGTATTTTTCCTAGACCAAAAAAGGATGGTGGGTGTAGAATTATTCTGGATCTGACAAGTCTTAACCCTTTTGTACAGTTTAAACATTTTAAAATGGAGACATTTATAAATGCCATTCAGCTTGTTTCAAAAGAATGCTATATGGCAAGTATAGATCTGCAAGATGCATATTATTATGTGGCGGTGCATGGTAATGATCGGAGATATTTAAAATTTAGATGGATGAGTCAATTATGGCAATTTAAAGCATTGCCTAATGGTTTAACTTCAGCTCCAAGATTATTTACAAAATTAATCAAACCAATTTTAGCACTACTAAGAGCTGAGGGCCATGTGCTAATGGCTTATTTGGATGATATTCTGATTGTGGGAGAGACTTTGGCTACATCAGAAGCATCAGTGTCAAGAATTAAGCTCATTTCCGAGAGGCTGGGATTCATCATTCACCCACATAAATCGAAACTATTACCAAGCACATAAATTGATTACCTGGGTTTTACCATTAATTCAGAACACATGGTAGTCACTTTGCCAAAAGATAAGAGGCTGCAGTTAATTGAAGGTTGTATTAAGCTCATTACAGAGCACCAACCCTCAATTAGACATGTAGCAAGCTTGTTGGGCAAATTAATTGCTGCTTTTCCAGCTGTAAGGTTTGGACCACTGCATTATCAGCACTTGCAGCGAGCTAAGGTACACACATTAAGGATAAATGCAGGGCATTTTGACAGGCCCATGCAATTGGCAATTGAGCCTATTATGGAATTAGAATGGTGGATTAACAATGTCTCTAATGCTTCCAGACAAATTCTGGTTGAAACACCTTCCATTATTCTACAGACTGATGTAAGTGCTCTAGGTTGGGGCGCCACTAATACTGTTTCCAGCCGTGGAGGTAGATGGAATGTGGAGGAAGTACCTTTGCTCCAAGATCAAGGTATAAATTACCTAGAGCTTTTAGGAACATTTGATGGGCTTAAAGCTTATTGTTCTAATATGGAAAATTGGCATGTTCAGGTATAGATTGACAATACTACAGCTGTAGCGTATGTTAATCATATGGGTGGTATCAAGTCAGAATATTGTGATAGATTGGCAAATATGATCTGGACCTGGTGTATTACCAGAAAGATTTGGCTTTCGGCAATCTACCTACCAGGTAGATTCAACATAGTTGCAAACACAAGGTCACGTAAATTCAACGACAATACAGAGTGGATGTTGGATCGTGAAAAATTTAATAAAATTGTGGCACGATTCGGGATGCCAGCGATTGACTTGTTTGCATCAAGACTTAACCACCAATTGCCTAAGTATGTGTCATGGGAACCTGATCCTGGTGCAGTAGCAGTGGATGCTTTCTCGCTACATTGGGATAGTATGTTTCTGTATGCATTTCCTCCGATTTGCCTCTTATAGGTGTAAACAGAAAATTAAACAGGACTCAGCTTCAGGGGTTTTAGTGGTACCAGACTGGCCTACACAGCCGTGGTACCCTCTGGTGTTAGAAATGATCACAAGGCCCCTTATGATTATTCCTAAGCAGGAAAACCTGCTTGTGCACCCTGTAACTGGTGAAACACATCCTTTACATGATCATATTGGTTTATTGATTTGCAGATTCTAAGAAGGCTGTATCTTGGAAGAGGATTATCAGAGCGTACTGTGGATGTTATGGTGGCAGCCTGGAGGAATAGTACCCAGAAGCAGCACATTTCTTATATAAGGAAATGGGAGATGTTTTGTTCACAAAAGAATATTACATATCACACTGCATATTTATGCAGGGAATCAGAACAAAATCCTATAGGATCACACCCTTGGATCTGTAGGTTTATGAAGGGAATTTTTAATTCCAATCCTCCTAGACCCAGGTATACAGAAATCTGGAATGTAAGAGATGTGCTTATGCTCCTTCGCCAATGGGCGCCTATTGAAGCTCTGTCATTGGCCAAAATTACCATGAAGTTTGTTATGCTCATGGCATTAGTTTCAGCACAGAGAGTGCAAACATTGCAGAAATTACAAATAGACAGGATGAAAATAGCAGCAGATGCCATTACATTCTATGTCTATGATTAGCTTAAACAGAGTAGACCTGGGTTCACAGGATGTAAGTTGTTTTTTTCAGCATATCCTATGGATCCATGTCTATGTGTAGTAGCACATTTACGATGTTACATTGAAGCAACCAGAACCTTAAGAGGTGCAGAATCAGCATTCTTTGTCAGCTATAAAAAAACGCATAAGAAAGTGTCGGTACAGACTATTTCAAGATGGCTGAAGCAGGTGTTGGTTGATGCAGGTATTGATACTGACAAATTTAAATCTCATTCCACCAGGGCAGCATCAACATCGGCGGCCAAAGATTTGGACGTTCCAATAGACCTTATCCTCGCGGCCGCAGGATGGGCAAGTGAACAGATGTTTCACAAGTATTACCATAAGGAGATTAAAGATCCTGTGTTATTTGGTGGTGCTGTTTTGGATTCAGTATTAAGTCCCCCATTATGATAAAGGGGGTTACTATTGTTGTGATAAATAAAACCATTAACTGATTACATTTATGTTGTGGTTATGCATTGTTGATTGCTTTTACTCATTTAGAGTCAATCAATGCAGTGAGACGCCTGGATTTGAATCTACGGCATGAAATCACAGAGCTTTGAAATCTTCACGTAGTCACTCACGTGACTCCAAAGTAAAATAGTAAGATTAAATGAGAACTTACCAGTTTGAAGTTTGATCTTTATTTTATGAGGAGTTACGTTGAGGGACTACGTGCCCTCCGCTCCCACCCTCACAAAGATCGAGCTGGTAGTTCTAGTCTTTACGTATCTTACTATCATACTTCAGTAATTGTTGTCTGTGATTTTACTCCGCTGCTCTGAAGATTGACGCGTGTGCGGCTGGACGGGCTCTTCTTCACGTAGTCCCTCAAAGTAACTCCTCATAAAATAAAGATCAAACTTCAAACTGGTAAGTTCTCATTTAATCTTACTATTAATATGGATGTCTTCTTGATGGTTGGTATTGAAATGGTGAGCCTGAAGGGCCATATTATGTGCCGAATAAGTTGTGACAGCGCCCCCTCCCTTGGATGCCGTTCTGATTTTGAGCCTCTAGGCCTGGGACTGCCAGCACCTCCTCCAGGAGGCAAGGGTGAATGCAGGGAGAAGCCTGAGATCGCCATGCCTCCTCCTTCGAGACTAGGACTGCCCGAGATGGCCAGCTCTGCCTAACATGCACGCTAACGAAGAGGGACTGCAACCCCATGCGGTCCTGGACTTGCTTGTCACTGTATATAAAACATCATGAGTTCACCCTACTGCAAGTGTTGGTGTGATCATTGTCGGTGTCATCCCCGCCGGTGTCATCCCCGACGACAGAGTCCATAACTCTAACTCCCGTGATTCACCAATGTATATGTATGTGAATTTCAGATCCGCTCACTCTTTGTAGATCAGCATTAAATATCAGCGCAAACTCTAGTTAAAAACTAGACGGCAAATATTATGAGCTGATAATGAGAGGTGGACAAGTGAATAGTGTATAATGTACATTGTCAACCTATATCAGAATTTTGTAAATTGAGAAGCCTGTGTGAACTGTATTATAGGCATTGTGATTCCAGTATATATCAAAGTCATTGTTGTGAAAAATCCTTTGCAAATCAGAGCTATGCACCAAAAAGAGTTAATAATGTTGTGCCAAAAGTTTATAAATCAACGAATAGTTAAGTACCTACTTATTCTGAAGATGTTTCTTTCCTATTAGAAGTAGGAATTGTTTAATATCACTGAATTTCCAGCACTGAACATTTGCAGCCACAATGCTGCAGTTTGTCAAGGCACCTTTACTGAAGTAATATATGCCCTTTGAAATGCAGATGTGGCTTGGTTAAATGGCAATGTGTTGGACTAAGATAACTGTGATCCCTTAAACGTATTAAATTTCGTTCTTGCATCCAGTGTCAGCACTGATTATAAAACTGGCAGAACTTGTACATGCTCTCAAATATTAATATTGTGTCATTATTCTCTGTAATGATGTGTCAATGAAGTAAGTGGGAGAATTAGCAGAGTATCTCCTTTTAAACATGAGCACCCCTTCCAACCTGTAAAGCTCAATTTATGGAAACCACAGAGATTTTATCACAGAATACTTACCACTGAGGTTGTACGTGGTAACTCAGCTGAAGATCATCATTCTAGAGAATGTGCCAAAGAGATTAAATCATGTCAAGCAGACATTAGAGTTAGTTAGGATTTACAAGGATTATGTCAAGTTCCTGGTAGGTAGGTCTTCAGTTTCCAGTGGAAGTAAAACTGAATTGTGGTCCTTTAGATATGTACGCCATTTAAATCTTCTTGAAGTGAAGATTGATTATAAGCATTTTCTTGCAAGTGAAAAAGCGCTTTGAAATATTTTTGATCTAACAGTTCTATTATATTCATTTCTTTAGGCTGATGAATAAAAGAGGATTCCAATATTGTCAACTGTGGAATGAAGCAGGCTGTTAGGGTCGCCACTTTAATTTGGGCAAATGTGTGTCTTTTTGATGAAGTGACTTAAAATAAATGACTTTGAACTTCAAGAGATTGAGGTTTTCTTGCAACAATGATTCCCTTCGTGTTCATTTTAGATTCATTAGATTTTGCACATTGAGAAGGATCTCTGAGACAATAAGTGAGTCATTAATAGTTAAAACAATTGAATAATTGAACATTATGATATAAATTAACTTTCTGATTTGGTTGTATGTAATCTTAATCTTTTTTCTTTAACCCAGTCATTGAACTACCAAGAGTAGTTGCCTTTTGAATTAGATCAGGATACCATCTGCATGTCCAGATTGACGTAAAATATCCCACACCATCTAAAATGGAAGAATTCCCCCCCAGTATCCTACTCAATATTTTCCCTTCAACCAACATATCGAGGTACTGATTATCTATTTTATTGTTCTTTGTCTGACATTGCCCTATCTAAAATACGCGAGAGTTCTTCCTACATTGATACATTAATTATATATTAAACAAATACATTTACTTGTCAATTAAATATTGGAACGTTATAGCAGCCTCGCCTACAGTCTGTCTGTCTTTGAATCTTTTTTGTTATTTTTAGTGTGTTTTAAAAAGTATGTGTTAATGTTCTTTGGTTTGTTTGGAAAGTTTTTATCAATCTCTTACCTTTAAGGAGATACATTTTTTTTCCCGGATCCTATCTCCGCTCGCTCGGCGCCCTAACATCATGGTGCTGGAGGCCTTGCTCGAGACTGACTTTGAGCCCCACCGCGGGGCCGTGGATACTAAAGATACTAGAGGAGCATCTTTGGTGGATACCATCGGAGTCTGCGATCCCTTGCCTGTGATGGGCGCTCCAATTTTAACATCGAGGATTTTAATATCGAGGAGCTCGCAGTCTCAGGTAGAAACTGATGTCGGTGAGCTCCAAGCTGCAGGAGGTTCGACTAGCCCCGACTCGGGAGTCCAATCGTATGGCGCGGGGAGCTGAGATCCCCCAATGAAGGAGCTTGATCGCCCTGATGCGGAGGGCTCGACTGCCGGTTGTGGGAGCCAAGATCACCCAGACAACAGAAGGTTCGAGTGCCCCAACCGCGGGAGAAGGAAGAAGAGATCACCAGACCCGGGGACCATTTGGTGCTACTGGCTTCAACCTGGGATCATTGATGCCCATTCATTCAATCTGGGATCAAGAATAATTTAAAATTTATGTTGTGTTTCAATTAAATGAACTAAACAAAAGAAACCAATCAAAAACAAATGAAAAATGTGGTCCTGGGGACGTAGGTCAAAACAAAGTTGTGGCCTCTGCACTGTCCCGCTACATCTTCTCAGGGAATAAAATTATTTAAAAAATTCCTGAAAACAGAAGGAAGCTCTCTTGGTCCTGTCTCCTTGCAAAACCCCAGGGACTATAGTTAAGTGAAAGGTACAAAGCAAAACTCTTTGAAAACTCAACTGCCCAAAAAATATTTTGGGAGATATGAGAGAGCAAGCTAGGATCAGTGGGGGCATTGGAATTGAGAAGAAGGCCTGTCAGTGTGTACTTTTAATGTTGAACAATATTTTCTGAGTCAATCTGCTCTTGATATATTAATCTTCAGCACAGAAGCTGGACTCGCACTCTCCTTGTTTATTCAGCGACGCACCAGGTCTATGGCTAGGCGAGGTACACGGTAATTGTATAATATTAATTCACCCTCTGAACTCAGTGGTTGTATTGGCATTTTGAGAGTGTGGGCTGGCTCATATCTATGAGAACACCTGCCATGAATCAGTAATATGTGACATGTTTTTTGTGAATGGCACTGTCATTTTAACAGGTGCTGCTTACGAAGTGGAAATGGCTGAATAAAATTCTGCATCACTCCATTATTTTTGGCTGATCAAGCTGTGTAGCTGAATTTCTAATCTCTTTGCCTGACTATTACCTTTTGTTTCCATCTAACCATATGATCTGTACAGTTCAGTTATTTGCAAAAAGCTCCCTGGGCCCTGCTTGAAAATCCCTTCTCATTTCCATTATAATCATGATGATGCTCTTATACATCAGTTGCTGTTATCCATTATTTTATGTACTGTTTCTCTTTGCTGTGTGATGACGAGCATTTAGAGAATATTTACCTTGCTGTGCATTACAGTTCAAAAAAAGAAGCAACAAGTCATTATGACATTTCATTTCGGACAAGGTGAAAGCCAAAGATGCTACTGCTTCTTGCTGCTGCTAAATAGAAATCAAAACTGAATCTGGAGCTACTTAATCTCTGTCCCACTTGGGCATCATTTGCGTGACATCATTTACGCGTCACGAAGCACGACGCGTGCATTACGCACACATGATGCGTGGTGACGTAGGCAGTGACGCCGTCGCGCACGGCGCCCCAGGATTTTGGGATTCACAAAATCGTCGCGCGCCACCTGCTAGGGCAAATGACGCCCAAGTGGGACAGGCCCTTAAATCTCTGTCCAGTACTAAACCTGGTACCTCACATCTTCACAACCTTCGACTTAAGCCAATGCAATCATAAACTGTTGTTTGTAAAGCAGTTGTTTGTAAAGCAGTTCATTTTCTGGTGCAAGTGTTATTTTTTGGGGATAGAGTCTAACTGGTAGATCCTAGTAAATCATTTCATGATATTATGATTACTTACATGATGGAAATATATCAAATCAAGTGAATTACAGACTTGTCAACGAAGAGCTTACACTAGTGGTAGGAAAGAGAGAAGGTTCACTGTTACCATTTTACGTAACATTTGGAGTTGTAAGACATGTTAAAAAAATGTTAGTGTGGATTTCTTCAGGGGACCAAACAATGAATTCCTTGAAGATTGAACATAAAGAGTGGTAGACAAAAATGCTGGAGAAACTCAGCGGGTGAGGCAGCATCTATGGAGCGAAGGAATAGGTGACGTTTTGGGTCGAGACCCTTCTTCAGTCTGAAGAAGGGTTTCGACCCGAAACGTCACCTATTCCTTCGCTCCATAGATGCTCCTCACCCTCTGAGTTTGTGCAGCATTTTTGTCTACCTTCGATTTTTCCAGTATCTGCAGTTCTTTCTTGAACATAAAGAGTGAATGTGGCCAATGGAAGCTTGAATGGATTTTCAGTGGGCTTTTGATAGCGTGTTGCATCAAAACCTCAAGCAAAGGTTAGACATCTGCAGTTAGAGGTCAAGACACCAGAATGGATTGAAAGTATTAAAGAATATTTCAACTACTGCCATAAAGTGTGAGTAGTTTCCGTGGTGAATATGTTTTTCATGAAATATAAAAATGGTTTTGGTCAGAAATTGGAAGTATGATGTTGAAGTTTGCTGATAATACCAATGCAGAATGGGTGTATGGATAATAATGTGACAGATTGTGTCAATGCAGGAGAAGACATGAACAAGTTTATCGAGTGTGGGAAAGTTAGGAAGTGATATTCAAAAAAGTGAATATCATTTTGGTAGGAGAAATAAGGAATTCCACCTATTCCTTGGAAGAAAAAGGGGATAGAAAAATAAAGAGTCTGGAAATCCAGCAACCCAAGGTGATTAGCCCATAAAGAAACAAAATACTTGGAAATAATTTCCTTAAGGGCCTGTCCCACTGTACGAGGCAATTCAAGCGCTCTCCCGAGTTAAAAAAAAAAAATCAAACTCGTGGTAAGCACGTAGAATGTACGTAGCGGGTACATCGGAGATGGGTCGTATCTTAGCGGCTCGTAACGCTAACGGCAGGTACTCGGGAAACGCGGTAAGCTCGTGAAGACTCGTGAAGATTTTTCAACATGTTGAAAAATGTCCACGAGAGCCCCGAGTACCTACGAGCGGCTATTGCCGTAATTCTCCGAGTTCGAATCAGGGGAAACTCGGGAGAACTCTTGAATTAGCTCGTACAGTGGGACATAACTGTACATAACTGTACATAAACTGTACATAGTAGGCTAGTACCATGAGCATTGTTAAACATGTTGCTTAAACTACACTTTGAGTACTTTTTGGAACCACTGGAGAAAATACAAAAAGGATATACAAAGACTTAACCACAAGTGGGAGAATGAAAGTATCAAGAAAGATTGAGCAGTGGCAATTTTTCCACAGGAATGATTAGATATGAGGAGAACTTCAAAAGGAGTTTGGTAAGTTGAAAAATATGTTTGTTGTTGAATCTTAAGAAAGGAGGCATAATTATAACCATCTTGCTACTTATAGAAACATAGAAAATAGGTGCAGAAGTAGGCCATTCGGCCCTTCGAGCCTGCACCGCCATTCGATATGATCATGGCTGATCATCCAACTCAGTATCCCATCCCTGCCTTCTCTCCATACCCCCTGATCCCTTTAGCCACAAGGGCCACATCTAACTCCCTCTTAAATATAGCCAATGAACTGGCCTCAACTACATAGATACATAGATACATAGAAAATAGGTGCAGGAGTAGGCCATTCGGCCCTTCGAGCCTGCACCGCCATTCAATATGATCATGGCTGATCATCCAACTCGGTATCCCGTACCTGCCTTCTCTCCATACCCCCTGATCCCCTTAGCCACAAGGGCCACATCTAACTCCCTCTTAAATATAGCCAATGAACTGGCCTCAACTACCCTCTGTGGCAGAGAGTTCCAGAGATTCACCACTCTCTGTGTGAAAAAGTTTTTCCTCATCTCGGTCCTAAAGGATTTCCCCCTTATCCTTAAGCTGTGACCCCTTGTCCTGGACTTCCCCAACATCGGGAACAATCTTCCTGCATCTAGCCTGTCCAACCCCATAAGAATTTTGTACGTTTCTATAAGATCCCCTCTCAATCTCCTAAATTCTAGCGAGTATAAGCCAAGTCTATCCAGTCTTTCTTCATATGAAAGTCCTGACATCCCAGGAATCAGTCTGGTGAACCTTCTCTGCACTCCCTCTATGGCTATAATGTCCTTCCTCAGATTTGGAGACCAAAACTGTATGCAATACTCCAGGTGTGGTCTCACCAAGACCCTGTACAACTGCAGTAGAACCTCCCTGCTCCTATACTCAAATCCTCTTGCTATGAAGGCCAACATACCATTCGCTTTCTTCACTGCCTGCTGCACCTGCATGCCTACTTTCAATGACTGGTGTACCATGATACCCAGGTCTCGCTGCATCTCCCCATTTCCTAATCGGCCACCATTTCGATAATAGTCTGCCTTCCCGTTTTTGCCACCAAAGTGGATAACCTCACATTTATCCACATTATATTGCATCTGCCAAACATTTGCCCACTCACCCAGCCTATCCAAGTCACCTTGCAGTCTCCTAGCATCCTCCTCACAGCTAACACTGCCCCCCAGCTTAGTGTCATCCGCAAACTTGGAGATGTTGCTTTCAATTCCCTCATCCAGATCATTAATATAAATTGTAAATAGCTGGGGTCCCAGCACTGAGCCTTGCGGTACCCCACTAGTCACTGCCTGCCATTGTGAAAAGGACCCGTTTACTCCTACTCTTTGCTTCCTGTTTGCCAGCCAGTTCTCTATCGACATCAATACTGAACCCCCAATACCATGTGATTTAAGTTTGTACCCTAATCTCTTATGTGGTACCTTGTCGAAAGCCTTCTGAAAGTCCAGATACAACACATCCACTGGTTCTCCCCTATCCACTCTACTAGTTACATCCTCGAAAAATTCTATAAGATTCGTCAGACACGATTTGCCTTTCGTAAATCCATGCTGACTTTGTCCAATGATTTCACCACTTTCCAAATGTGCTGCTATCCCATCTTTAATAACTGACTCTAGCAGTTTCCCCACTACCGATGTTAGACTAACTGGTCTGTAATTCCCCGTTTTCTCTCTCCCTCCCTTCTTAAAAAGTGGGGTTACGTTTGCTACCCTCCAATCCTCAGGAACTACTCCAGAATCTAAGGAGTTTTGAAAAATTATCACTAATGCATCCACTATTTCTGGAGCTACTTCCTTAAGTACTCTGGGATGCAGCCTATCTGGCCCTGGTGATTTATCAGCCATTAATCCATTCAATTTACCCAACACCACTTCCCGACTAACCTGGATTTCACTCAGTTCCTCCATCTCCTTTGACCCGCGGCCCCCTGCTATTTCCGGCAGATTATTTATGTCTTCCTTAGTGAAGACGGAACCAAAGTAGTTATTCAATTGGTCCGCCATATCCTTGTTCCCCATGATCAATTCACCTGTTTCTGACTGCAAGGGACCTACATTTGTTTTAATTAATCTCTTTCTCTTCACATATCTATAAAAACTTTTGCAGTCAGTTTTTATGTTCCCTGCCAGTTTCCTTTCATAATCTATTTTCCCTTTCCTAATTAAGCCCTTTGTCCTCCTCTGTTGGTCTCTGAATTTCTCCCAGTCCTCTGGTATGCTGCTTTTTCTGGCTAATTTGTACGCATCATCTTTTGCTTTGATACTATTCCTGATTTCCCTTGTTATCCACGGATGCACTACCTTCCCTGATTTATTCTTTTGCCAAACTGGGATGAACAATTTTTGTAGTTCTTCCATGCAGTCTTTAAATGCCTTCCATTGCATATCCACCGTCAACCCTTTTAGAACTAATTGCCAGTCAATCTTGGCCAATTCACGTCTCATACCCTCAAAGTTACCTTTCTTTAAGTTCAGAACCGTTGTTTCTGAATGAACAATGTCACTCTCCATCCTAATGAAGAACTCAACCATATTATGGTCACTCTTGCCCAAGGGGGCACGCACAACAAGACTGCTAACTAACCCTTCCTCATTACTCAATACCCAGTCTAGAATAGCCTGCTCTCTCGTTGGTTCCTCTACATGTTGGTTTAGATAACTATCCCGCATACATTCCAAGAAATCCTCTTCCTCAGCACCCCTGCCAATTTGATTCACCCAATCTATATGTAGATTGAAGTCACCCATTATAACTGTTTTGCCTTTGTTGCATGCATTTCTAATTTCCTGTTTGATGCCATCCCCAACTTCACTACTACTGCTAGGTGGCCTGTACACAACACCCACCAGCGTTTTCTGCCCCTTAGTGTTTCGCAGCTCTACCCATACCGATTCCACATCCTCCAAGCTAATGTCCTTCCTTTCCACTGCGTTAATCTCCTCTCTAACCAGCAACGCTACCCCACCTCCTTTTCCTTTCTCTCTATCCCTCCTGAATATTGAATATCCCTGGATGTTCAGCTCCCAGCCTTGGTCACCCTGGAGCCATGTCTCCGTGATCCCAACTATATCATAATCATTAATTGCTATCTGCACGTTCAACTCATCCACCTTATTACGAATGCTCCTTGCATTGAGACACAAAGCCTTCAGGCTTGTTTTTACAACGCTCTTACCCCTTATACAATTATGTTGAAAAGTGGCTCTTTTTGATTTTTGCCCTGGATTTGTCTGCCTGCCACTTTTACTTTCTGTGGCAGAGAATTCCACAGATTCACCACTCTCTGTGTAAAAAATGATTTTCTCATCTTGGTCCTAAAAGAATTCCCTCTTATCCTTAAACTGTGACCCCCTAGTTCTGGACTTCCCCAACATCGGGAATAATCTTCCTGCATCTAGCCTGTCCAACCCCTTAAGAATTTTGTAAGTTTCTATAAGATCCCCCCTCAATCTTCTAAATTCTAGCGTGTACAAGCCGAGTCTATTCAGTCTTTCTTCATATGAAAGTCCTGCCATCCCAGGAATCAGTCTGGTGAACCTTCTCTGTACTCCCTCTATGGCAAGAATGTCTTTCCTCAGATTAGGAGACCAAAACTGTACGCAATACTCCAGGTGTGGTCTCACCAAGACCCTGTACAGCCGCAGTAGAACCTCCCTGCTCTTATACTCAAATCCTTTTGCTATGAAAGCTAACATACCATTTGCTTTCTTCACTGCACCTGCATGCCTACTTTCAATGACTGGTGTACCATGACACCCAGGTCTCGTTGCATCTCCCCTTTTCCTAATCGGCCATTCTTTTAAGGCATTCTCTACAAAATAACAATCCACATGAATTGTCAATACATTTTGATTTGTAACCATTTCTGTGAAACACTTGAGTTGGCCTCTCTGGTATGAAATAGACATTGAGAAATACATGGCAGATTGGATTAGTTGATTATCCATGTCATTCCTGACTATTTCAGGTAACATTTACGACTGAGACTACGAAGAGCATCGTGAAAGTAATTTGTAGCCTAGCAACAGCAGATGTTCGGCCAATATTGTCATTACTGAGATACAACTGAGAATGAATTAATAGTCAAAGTCGGAAAATACAAATGTAAATGTTAACATCCCTTGAGTTGAATTGTAGCTCATCTTTCGCACATGCCCCATAAATTTCCAGTTTTAGAATGCAATTTCATTCTTGAGTGTCGAATTATTTTTGTATGTTGTAATCTAATCAAGGAACTCATCTGACAAGAAAGAAGTCCAAAACCTTTTAAAACCACCCAGATCCTGAGACAATTATTTTTCTCTATCGTCTTAACAATACAAGCTTGAATATATTTACTATTTTATGCTTATTGCCACTTTTCACTGTTACCTAGAGAGCTAGAGAGACCTAGAGAGCTAAAATCAGAAGAGGTCGAGGCTGCCGTTCCACCTCACAGTACCGCTGCTACTGTTTATGATGGATAACAAGCACTGCATCTTCATTGGTAACTGATGAGTTTCTTAAGTTCATATGTTTTAGGAGCAGAATTAGGCCTTTGGCCCATCAAGTCGTCTACACCATTCAATCAAGGCTAATCTTTCTCTCTCAACCCCATTCTCTGCCTTCTTCCCATAACCTCTGACACCTGTGCTAATCAAGAGCCTGTCAATCTCCGCCTTAAAAATATCCATTGATGGCCTCCACAGCCGTCTGTGGCAATGAATTCCACAGATTCATCACCCTCTGACTCAAGAAATTCCTCCTCATCTCCTTTTTAAAGGTACGTCCTTTTATTCTGAGGCTATGGCCTCTGGTCCTAGACTCTCCCACTAGTGGAAACATCCTCTCCACTTCCACTCAATCCAGGCTTTTCCCTATTCAGTAAGTTTCAATGAAGTGCCCTTTCATCCTTGTAAACTCCAGCAAGTACAGGCCCAGTGCTGTCAAACGCTCATCATATGTTAACCAAATCAATCCTGGGATCATTCTTGTAAACCTTCTCTGGACCCGCTCCAACGCCAGCATATCCTTCCTCAGATATGGGGCATAAAACAGCTCACAACACTACAAATGCAGTCTGATCAGTGCCTTATAAAGCCTCAGCCCAGGTTTAGGGCTTGGGAGAGCTGGACAGCATGAAGGGCTGAGGAGGAGGATTGAATTTATGTTTGTATATCATTTAGAATTATTCTGTTTTTGGCCCCTCATTTTCCGGCAGGAGTAATGGGTGGGAACTGTGTAAGAGATTTCTTACACAACACTGCCTTCGTCCACTGGGTTGATAATGTAAGTGTTTGAACTGTGCACAGCTAGTCCGGAGGAGAATGATGTGGTTTGGGAAAGGTGCAGAGAAATTAGAAAGCATAGTATCACAGCGATATATCTTATTGAAGTCAAAACCAACAAGAGTCCTGGGAAATCAAGATGGGAAACAAAACATGCAGTCCCAGGAGGAGGGAAGAAAGTCTCCCTTGTCAATGAAGTCAAGGACAAGAAGACAGAAGCTAACATCTCACAGTTTAGAATTCAATGGGATTCAATGGGGATAATTTCAGTGAGGATTTGAATTTCGCACAGATAATTAAAACCTTTCTGTAGGTGCATTTTGTGTGTATAGAATAGTTTTCTGCAACAATATGTTGTAGAACTAGCAAGGGAGGAACCCAGATTAGATTCAGAAAATAATAATAGAACTCATTAACAGCTTAATGGCAAGTCTGTGAATGTATGCCAACAGTGATATAAATGTCAACATTGATATAATATATCGTCCAATAGAATGTTTGATCGGGAGAAATGCAAAAGCATTGTTATAATTTTACTCAAACGACAAAAAATAAATTGTCTTGAAACATTGTTAGGGGGAGTTTGTTAATACACCATTGGTTGGAGCAAGATTTATGCCACCCTGCAAACGAGCAATATGTTCTATATTGAGTTCCACTCACCAATACACTGCGTGGGCCTAAGGGCTAATTTCCCAGAGTTGTTAAAAACAGTTTAAAAGATTTATTGTCTCCAACTGTACCCATTTACCCTTTCATCTAACATTGTATTACAGATTTTAATCATACACTGTTTAAAACAAGTGTCCGCCTCACATCCTAATGACTAGTTTTCTGTGTTCTCTATTTTTCCTGCGCCCTCCCTGGCTTCAATAATTCCAGACAATGACACTTCTATTCCTAGAACAACCTTAGTGTCTCCAACATCTCAATGTACCTAAAGTCATTCAACCCTGCAATCCCTGGCAACTGTGCGGTGGTGCAGCGGTAGAGTTGCTGCCATACAGTGCTTGCAGTGCCACAGACCCTGGTTCAATCCCGACTACAGGTGCTGTCTGTACGGAGTTTGTACCTTCTCCCGGTTTTCTCCAAGATCTTCGGTTTCCTCCCACACTCCAAAGATGTACAGGTATGTAGGTAAATTGACTTGGTAAATGTAAAAATTGTCCCGTGTGTGTAGGATAGTGTTAATGGGCGGGGATCGCTGGTCGGCGCGGACCAGGTGGGCCGAAGGGCCGGTTTCCGCGCTATATCTCTAAACTAAATAAACTGTTCTGCACTCTCAATAAAGCTTTATTGATACAAGAACTTGGAAGAATAGTGTTGTCAGGCATATAGTAATGTGTAAAAAAACAGACTACTGCAGGGACTCAGTAGGTCAGGCAGCATCTGCAGAGAGAAATAGGCAGACAACATTTTGGGTTGGGACCCCCACATTTCCTCCACAGGTGCTGCATGACCCGTTGAGTTCCTCCAGCAGTTTCTTTTTGCTCAAGATTCCTGCATCTTGTCTTTCGTCTCTCCATTTTACTATGAAATAACCTTAGTGTGCTCACCTCCTCATTTCTCTCCAGATGTTGCCTGACCCGCTGACTTCATTCATCAGTCTGTTTTTGTTTTCCGCAAGACTCCAGCACCTGCAGTCTCTTGTGTCTCTATAAAGTAATACATCCCTATTTATAAAGCCCAGTATCTTGTATGCTTTTTCAATTACATTAAACCCATTTTACCAAGCCACTTGCAATGTTCTATGCATGTATATCTGCATCTTGCTGTCCCTATCCACCTCTTCAAATTGAATGGTTTAGCAAGTTTCATTTCATTATTTTTACCAACAGTGCATTACATCTGCGTCACCTGCCATTTAGTTTACCAAGCTGGTCTCTGTTTCTTGAAGTTTATTGCTCTTTTCAGCTTTGTTTTAAGACAAAGCTTAAACTCTGTCTTATTATTTAAGACGGGTGGAAGCAAGGAATTGTATGTCATTTAGCTGAACATCTAATGTCTGGAAATCAATAGACACTATATTTAAGGATAGAGTAGGAGTAGGTCATAAGCAGCCAGCACAAATTTGTAAAGAGTAGGTTTTTCGCTGAAGAACCTTAAGCCTTCTTCATTATTGGAACATTGGATAGTCATAGAGAGACTGTATGGGTGGCATCATAAGTGGCAGCCTCGCCAACAGCCTGTCACGTCCCTTATTGTATCTTCGTCCACACTGTGGCCTAACATCGTGGAGCTGGCAGTCCTTTTGTTAGGAATCGACCGCAAGAGTTTCGACCGCCCTGACTGCGGATGGTTCGATCGCCCCGACCGTGGGACAAAAGGAGGAAGAAGGTAAAAGTTATTCGCCTTCCATCACAGTGGGGAATGTGAGATCGCCAAAAAACAAGATGGACGTGCTGCCTGCGCTGCACAGTGCATTACATCTGCGTCACCTGCCATTTAGTTTACCAAGCTGGTCTCTGTTTCTTGAAGTTTATTGCTCTTTTCAGCTTTGATGTCTTCGGGAGTAGAAATTGTGCCCTGTACACCTGTCAAATGAAGACATCGCAAAGATCCCTATGTACAGTACAGCACAGTACACCTGCCTGTACTATGGAACTTCAAGTATATCCAGTGACTTGGCCTCGACAGCCTTCTGTGGCAATGAATTCCACAGATTCACCATCTGAGTAAAGAAATTCCTCATCTCCTTCCTAAAGGAATGTCCTTTAATTCCGAGGCTTATGTTACTGTCCCATTAAACAACTTCAGCAGTAGAATATTCAGCAGCTGATAAATGAGCAGGGTATTGAGAGGAAATGTTCTTTTCATTTTCCACTGCTCCAATGAATTGTGTTGCCGGGTGCTCTGGCAGAAGAAAACCTATTCCAATTACAGGAGCATTGGAAAATGGTGATCCTACTGCAGGCTCCATGGGAGCATAGTGACTCCACTGGTTGACACGTGGGCAGCCAAAGTTACATGCTGTGTGCTTATGCCATGCCCCTTCCTTCTGATGAGAAAGGCAGGTTGCAGCAGTAACTACCAGTTGACGGTTTGGACAGTTGTTGTCGTCAACTACCTTACAGTAGAGTAAGAAATAAGTGGGTTTACTGATGCAGTAAAAGGGGGAAGGAGGAGAGAGGGAAAACGAATGCCGGGAATGAACAAAAAAGGGTGATGCTGCAAGGCAAAGACAGTGGCGATGGGACAAGCGAGGAAACGGACGATTAGAAACACGCAACTGCAGACAATGGAATCTTGAGCAAAACACAAAGTGCTGGAGCAGCATCAGCAGAGGAAATGGAGAGGCGACGCTTCGGGTCGGGATCCTTCTCCACACAAGGTCAGGTTGAAGGTAAAAATGGAAGAAGCAGAATCATTGAGGTCATAAATGCCACAGATGCTGCAAATCTGAAATAACAGAAAATGCTGGGACTGCTTGTTATCTGAAATTATTGACTTCTACACTGAGCACAGAAGGCACATGTTCTTGAAATTTTAACTATTTCTCTTTCCACACGTCTTCAAACCTGTTGCGTATTTTCGCCATTTTATATATTTTTTTCAGATTTACAACCTCTGGGGTATTTTGTTGTATATTTCCTAAATTCTCCCAATTCAGGAACTGTTCTCTATAATTGGTAGATTGCATGGCTCTTTTATTATTTAAGACAGGCGGAAGCAAGGAATTGTACGTCATTTAGCTGAACATCTATTGTCTGGAAATCAATAGACATTATATTTAAGGATAGAGTAGGAGTAGGTCATAAGCAGCCAGCACAAATTTGTAAAGAGTAGGTTTTTCGCTGAAGAACCTTAAGGGGGAAACTTTTTTTTTATTTCTTCACCCGATGGAGATGCAACTTTTTCCATATTGTATCTTCGTCCACACTGTGGCCTAACATCGTGGAGCTAGCAGTCCTTTTGTTAGGAATCGACGGCAAGAGTTTCGACCACGCCGACTGCGGATGGTTCGATCGCCCCGACCGTGGGAGAAAAGGAGGAAGAAGGTAAAAGTTATTCGCCTTCCATCACAGTGGGGAATGTGAGATCGCCAGAAAACAAGATGGACGTGCTGCCTGCGCTGGTGGGGACTCGGAGGGATTGCCGTGAGTGCAGTGATCTCTGTGTTTGCGGGGACATCGCTCCATGAGAACGTCCTGGAGTCTGGTGCGAGTGTGGACGACTTTCTGACTGTTTGGGCAGACAGGGACTGCAGAGCGAGTGACAACGGTCGGTACAACTCTGGTCACATCACGGTGAAGGAGCGTGTGTGTGGCCTGGACATTGAACTGATGGCTGTGGGTCTCCGCTAATGCTGAGAGCCCTAGGGATTCACACATGTCGCTGTGGTGGCTGTTTATGTTTAATCTTTATGTAGTTTTGTATCTTGTCGCTATCTTGGTATGGTAAATCAAATTTCACTGTGCCTTGGCACACGTGACAATAAAGGACCTTGAAACAAGTTGAGCAGCATGTTCCAACCTCAGGCACCAGGTCCATAGTCCTGCTGGTCACAGCTCTTCAAGTACAAAATCCAAGTGCTTTGCAAATCTGATGCAGGTTTCTATCTTATCTACTATTCAGAGCAGTGAGTTCCAGACCTCACCACCATCCAGATGAGAATTTTGCTTACTCATCTCCCCTCCAAACATTCCACCTCGTAATGTAAAACCATGCCCATTCATTTTTGATTTATCTGCCAAGAGGAAAATACCCTACTCCTTTTACTCAATCAGAATAATTTTATACAGGTTAATTAAATCTCCCTTCAGAAGAAGGGTCCTAACCCAAAACTTCATCCATGCACATTCTCCAAAGATGCTGCTGAGTTTTACTGAGTTACTCCAGCACAGTTTCTTTTCCAGTCTATCTAATCCTTCTTCGTGGGCTGGAACATTTGTCGCGTTTTCATGTAAATTTCTTCTGCACATCATAAGTCCTGTCCTATCTTTCCAATAATCTGGTGACCAGCAGTTTACACAACACTTAAGCTGCAGTCTAACTAGTGTTATGCTCAAAGATAGGCACAAAGTGCTGGAGTAACTCAGCAGGACAAGCAGCATCTCTGGAGAGAAGGAATGGTTGACGTTTCAGGTCGAGACCTTTCTTTTCCACCATAGCATTCCTTCCCTTTTATTCCATGCCCTGGCTAATTAAAAAAAAAAACATCTTGATTACATTTATTTATTTACATGACATTCAAAAGGCATCTGATAGTCCAACATAAGAGAACATCAGCTAAAGTTAAAGCTAATGGAATTGAAGGCAAATTATTGCTCTGCTTAAGGAATTGGAAGTATGGCAGGTGACAGATTGTATACTTTTAGTTTATCAATCTATTCCTATTGATTTATTCCCTCAGTTATACCATACAGCACAGCAACAGGCCCTTCGGCCCACGATATCTGTGCCAAACGTGGTGCCAAGATTTAACTCTGTGTAAAAAAAACTTGCCCCGCATATCACCTTCAATGTTTGCCCCTCACACCTCATAGAGCAATGCCCAACAGTGTGTGACCATCTTTGTGGGAATCTCACTACATGCAAAATATTTGCCACGTTTCTTCTCAAAATAAACTGGTATATGTAAAGCTCGTTGTATTAATGAATAGACATGATCAGGCACTGTATAAATTATAATTTCTTTAGAATCAATTCATTTATTCCATGAATACCTGACACTGGATGATAAAAGTTGAATACATTTTTTATGCGCAGTAAAACATTAAACACTGCCACCAAAAACCTTCACACTCCTGCAATGATGATGAACCAATGAACTCACACTTTATGCTCTGGGGAGTAATTTCTGTGGCCAAACTGCACATTATGCACAAACATATGACTCTTAACAGCAGACAAAGAGACCAAAAACATTTGAAGGGAAGCCAGATTTTAATGGACATATAGATGTATCAACTTTTACTAAATCTGGTTCAGTAACATTCAATGAAGTATTTTATTTATCAATTTATCAGAAAACAGAATAATATGAGCCACGAGCATGTTAACAGTCAAATATTACATTTGGAAAATGAAATTTTACATACATCCTTACAGCAGACAAGTTATACAATATTTGGAATGCATTGAGAATGGAATGAAGCATCTTAAGTATACCAGCTTCACTGGAATGAGAGTGAGTACAAGGTTAGAGTATTCTTCAGTTACCCAGTGTGGCAACTCAACAAATCTAAGAATCATTTTTAATTCTCTCCTAAAAACACAACCCATTAAAAACCATTGTTCGAAAGCACATTGATAAACAATAACCTTCCATTTAAGTTCCAATCCTGCAGTATTAACAACTCTAAAATGGGTTAGCCTTGAGCTTTCCTCAGTCCTGCAGGAACCCCCCCCCCTTTATCCTTGAGGTGTGTACCTGCACAGCCTAAAGGGCCTGTCCCACTTACGCGACCTTTACAGGCGACTGCTGGCACCCGTGATAGGTCGCTGAAATTTTCAACATGTTGAAAATTCAGCGGCGACCAGAAAGACGCTACGACTCTTTGGAGACCTCTCACGACCATAGACCTCCTCTCACGACCATACAGGCGACCCCTGGCGACATGTTGCGGGTGACCTCTCACGACCATAGGGGACCACTCACGACCATACAGCCTGTATCATCATGAGAGGTCTCCTATGGTCGTGAGAGGTCTCCAAAGAGTCGTAGCGTCTTTTTGGTCGCTGCTGAATTTTCAACGTTGAAAATTTCGGCGACCTATCACGGGTGTTGGCAGTCGCCTGTAAAGGTCGCGTAAGTGTGACAGGCCCTTAATTGACGCAAGTCTGAAAGAATCCTGTTGCATTCCCTTTTTAACTATAATGTGGAAATGAGAATTTGGAATCATTTCATTCCTTCCCAAGAAACACAAACAACTGTTACATATGAAAAATAAATCGCGGAAACCACTTTTAATACAGGGTTTAAACTATTACAAGATGACAATTTATGCATTTGCATACGTAAAGCAGCAGCACATTGCAATAGATAAAGGCTCAGCACAGAATGAACTGGAACTGTTTGAACACACAAGAAAAAGTGCTTTCATTGGAATTCTCACTATTAGATAAGGATATTCCTTGAAGTGGTGCACTGCCTACTAAAGCGACTGCCTTAGTTATGTAAAGGTCAGAATTGTTAAGAAGTGCGGGTTTTCATCCTGGCAATATATTAGTGAACTTGTAAAGATTTTACATTGATCCAATGGCTTAATGTGCTTTTTAAACTGATACCAGCTTTTAGCTTGTTTTTTAAAAATTACATTCACAATCTCAAATCTGTCATGATGAGATTTGAACTCCCATACTTGGGATTATCACTTAATACAACATTAATGAAATACAACTACTGGAAATTTGTGAAATATGTAGTTTGTTTCTGAAATTCCGATCACATCTAGCAAAAGTAGTCTGGCTGTCTAAACAGAATGAGCTGTTCATTCACTGGATTTGATGCGAAAATCTTAAAAATACAAGTAACATTTTTTTACATACCAATTCAATTCCCCTCTTTCGTGAGTATACATAGTTTCTTGGTGAGGCACACCTCCTACTCTCTAGAAGCATATAGACAAATGTTGCCAGGATATTAGACAATAGAAGACACAATTGACCATCATCATAACTGTGAGCTTTACATGCTTCTGACAAATTATATCTAGCTGTGATTTAAAGTGGCAGCCCTGGCTGATTAGCTCACTACTTTAGCCCAGCAGAGTTGAGGATCATGAAAACCCTACTGGTACTTGAATGCAATCAGCTAATCCAGCACAAAGAGAATCTAGGTCTGACAGTACCTTCTCCTGTCTTCCTATGACAGGAGACTTCTTCACTGAAGTCCTTCACTCATTAACATTAAATCTTCTGATTAACATTAAATCAGAAAATAGCAAGCGTCTCTGAAAAAATGAAACCGCAGGTGCTAGCGATCTAAAACAAAAGCACAAAATGATGAGCATCACCGAGAAACCTCTGTCCTCTATCAGTGTTTCATCTGGTGCCATTGGAAACACGTGATAATCGTAAACCAGTGAATTAAATCAATGAGTTGACAAGGACACACAAAAAGAAAAATGTTTAAAGCCTTGTGAAATATTAATACACAGAAAACGTAAAAAATTTCCAGGATATAAATCTGTGTTGTTCACCATTATGTGGTTTCCTCGTTATAGAATATGTTGCTTGGTGCATGCTTGCACTGCAGAGACTGCAATAAACATGCCCTGTTGGTGATTGATAGAGATTACAATCACAGACAGTTGTCTCAAACCAGATTGTGCTCAATTGTCAGAACATAAAAACCTTGGAAACTGTCAACATTATGAATGGGTAAAGTCATCTGTCCAATTTTTTGGAGTAAAGGTACTGGGGAAGATTACCTTGCTTGAAAAAGAATACATTCATTGAAGCCAAACCTGATCCTGATTTTTGACTCCCTATCCAGGTAACCACAGGAGAGAGAGAGACATGTCCATCCACCTAACATACTAATGAGAGCAAAAAAATAAATCCAATCAATACTGATGCTACATTCAGCCACAACGATACAACTAAACGCTTAACTAGCATTCTTTAAGATTGTCAGCAAGACACTTTGCGAAGCTCAGTCCACTTTATTGCCATTCAAGTATGAACATAAAATGAGCTATATCTTAATGAGTATTAATATAAAGAAAAAGCCTTGGGGCAATAAGGATCAATCAGAATGCATCACCACCAAAATACAGTGAAAAGCTTTTTAGTGAGACCCTGCATCTGGTTAGCTACACTGCTATTTCTATTTTGTCAAACAATTTATTGAAATATCAGGGATGGATTTAAAAAACATGTTTCAGGAAAACTGCAACAAGCACATCTACAAAAATTAAGCCTTTTGTATGAGGATAATGCAGACACCATGTAGGATGCTGCTTACAATAAATGTTATTGTAAATAAAATCCTTAAATGGGAGACATGCAAAATACAGCCCCCCCCCCCCCCCCTCTCCCTTCTTAAGGGGGAAAAATCCTCAAGTTTCAGCATGATACAACATTATTGCTGAGCAGGTTTCAGGAGAAGTCGGACATTGGTTGGTTTCAGTGAGAAACGTGAAGTCCTGAAAAAAAGACTCCACCCATCTCAGATTAACGTGAGCGACTGACTGAAAATCTAGGGCTTCTTCTTGGGAACACGTACAAAGTCCTTCAAGAACCTGCAGGATTTTTGTGAAGAGGAGCCTTTAAAAGGAAATATTGTATAGGTTTGATTAAGTACAGCTTGGTTAAATAAACAAGTTTTCTTATGGGGAAAGTAACTCTCATGGTTTATATATTTCAAGTACTTTCCCCATGACATTCTCAATGCTTTAAAAACACACCCAACATTTTGGCCACCCTCTATATTTTACACATCCTATGGACACTAGCACAGATGCTAACTTACCTAGTCCAATTATACTTTAGGTCTAAATCAATTAATAAAACACAACAAACTTGGCACAGAACAAATATATCTGTTGAAATAATATCACTGAGATAGTGGTCTGAACAGTGGTTTAAAAAAATAGCAAATAAAAGAACACATATTTCTGGCACTGAAATTGACTATAGTTGGCACCTTCTATCGAATGTATACAATTTTACGTTTCACCATTTCATCAGTGCATTTCCATTAAAAAACACCAAATGGAGATTTTGGTTAGGATCCATTTCTAGTACGCACTGTTAGTGATAATTGCTGAGAGGAATGCATGAAGATGGGTACATCCAGTACGATTGGGGAGCTGGTTCCGATCTTCAATTCTTCAGAAGAGTGTCGTAGACTTGGTAGACATACTGTGATACCTCTGGTGCCCTGCATTTTAATGACAGCTGTGAGGGAGGAAGAAAACAAGAATTAACTGATAGTACAATAGACAGAGTGAGCACAATTGAGTGAAACAACCAAAACAACCATAATGGCACATTTGCTCATACATTGCTCAAGACATTATGATTGAAAATGTAAAACAAAAATCAGTAATACCCAGCTAAGAGGGTGAGTCAACATTCAATCAAAATTTGGTATACCAGCTGGCTTCGGGGAATTAAAATGTTCAAAATAAGCAACTTGCAAAGGTTGAGAAAACAGATTGCAAGCATCATTTGTATGTTAACTACTGTGATTCTGTGATACAAAACTGTTAGTGGAAAGATTTGATAATCGTTCAGTATGTGGCTCTAAAAATACTCCGGTAGATAGTAAGATTCTTCCAGGAATTCTTCAAGTATTTACAGTACGGTTAAAGTTGTTTCAAAATAAAGACCAACAAAAAATATCACACTCACAAATGGGTTCCAGGATAATTATCTGGCAGCTCAGAAGATGCGTGGGTGCGTACACAAATACATTCTGAAGTATATCAGGAAAGGATCGTTAAGAGTGGGTAATTGACAACTTTCTCAGGAATGCTGCATTCTTGCCTATGAACGTTTTTGATTCGCGAATACGGAATATAACCTGTCCTGATATGTTAGGATCAATAAGACAAAAGGTCTCCAGATTCATATTCTTTTGGCAAGATCACCTCGAATATCGGGATCTCTATTTTCCTTTTAAATACATTGTAAGTTATGAAATGGAATTGCTTGTAAAATATTATGTCATAAGAGATAGGAGCAGAATTAGACCATTCGGCTCATCAAGTCTACTCCGCCATTTAATCATGGTTGATCTATCTCTCCCTCCTAACCCCATTCTCCTGCCTTCTCCCCATAACACCCATACTAATCAAGAATCTATCTATCTTTGCCTTAAAAATGTCCATCGATGGCCTCCATAGCAAAGAATTCCACAGATTCACCACCCTCTGACTAATGAGGCAGGTTCGTCACTGCACTGGGACCTAAAACAAAAAGAGGTTCATACATAGGCTCACATTTATTAGGTATTATTATAATTATATGTGTTGGGCATAATTCCCTGCATCTATTAAACATATATATCAGCAAGCTTGGCACACCAGCCACCATAATTAATCAACTTAATCAAGTATTCAATTTTTACTTTTGCTTTCTTTATAGAAATATAACCTATTCTATTGAATTGCGTGATTTATCAGTCTTTTTGAATGAATGATTACTTTCACAATTTTAAGGCTCAAAGAAAACAAGGGAAAGAAAAGTTCCTCAATGTCAAAAAACTTGACACCCCTTCAAATAAATATAATAATGCCCTAAAGCAGTCTAGCACATTAACATTCATTAATATAGACAATAACCCATTTAACTGACTAACATGCATTGGTATTAGCTAGCAAACTCCTTCTATTGAAATTGACAAGTTTCGTTTGGACATAGGTTTTGGAATTATTAGGTGTGTTATCAAAGCCTGTTCTATGAGAACAATGCATAGCAGGGAGCCACCTGACACAAGTGGCTTGAAAACTGATTAGTGTATTTAAACAAATCAGAATTGATTAATAAATGTGCATACGTACATATTTGTTCAAAATGGTTCGAGACAGGAACAGGAATTAATCTTATGACACATGGACAGCAAATAGGGAGATAACACAGAGCAAATCAGCAGATAATATATTTAATAATAATATATATTCCAAAGCTGCTGACAATGGCATTGGCAATACAATAATACTGAACTAGGTAAGGTAACACTTGGTAAGAAAAGACTCATGGTCAAAAGCTTAGTTGAAAGATGGGGTTTTAAAGAACACGTTAAAGGAGGGGAAAACAGAAGATTAGAAAAATCAGATGTTAGGCAGTTTAAATAATAATTATGAACGTTGGAGCGATGAACGTCAGTGAGATGAAGGGGTCAGAGAAAATTGCCTAACAGGATAGGTTAGACAGTTAGGTTAAGAGTTATACATGAATTAAACTGAAGAATTGATGGACAATGATTCCACATAGCATAGAAGAGATGGTTAAAAGGAAGTTGTTGCAAGAAGAGTAAAGCAGGGTATTTTGGATGAGCTTAGGTTTACATAAGGTGCAACACAGGTGTCTGGCCAAGACAGCATGTATAATCAAGTTTGGGAATAATAAAGCCTGAAGGTGTCAGCACAGATGAGCTCATGCCAGCATAGAAGCGGAAACAAGTAATTTTGGAGAGGATATGGACTTTGAGCTCAGCTTGAATGAAACTCAGTCAATTTGAACAGTTCGTAAACGCTGTCATGTTTCATTATGAAATAGCTCAGAGCAATCCCTCGCAATCTATTCTATACCACCACCCACATACACTACATGATAACTTACAGCATGAATTCAACCTAAAATTCTGCACATCTTTGGGAATGTGGGAGAAAACTAGAGCACCCATGGTAAACTTATATAAACCATTAAACCAGTGATACCAACTTATATGGTATCATGTCTAAGTAAAACTTAGACATGATACCATATTGCCAGGTACACAAAAATGCTGGAGAAACTCAGCGGGTGCAGCAGCATCTATGGAGCGAAGGAAATAGTCAACGTTTCGGGCCGAAACCCCTTTTCGGCCCGAAACGTTGCCTATTTCCTTCGTTCCATAGATGCTGCTGCACCCGCTGAGTTTCTCCAGCATTTTTGTGTACCTTCGATTTTCCAGCATCTGCAGTTCCTTCTTTAATACCATATTGCCAGTTCTTTATTGATCAGTCGTCTTCAACTGATGTTGAGTAGAGGATATGGCTTTTGGAGGGGAGTGGGTGGGATTAGAGGGGGTAGAATCTATTTGCATTGTTTTAGAGCATCATTGAATTTATAAAATAATGAAACAATGATGAGACGGTGTTTGTATCTAAACTGCTATTAGGCGAGTCTCCAAAGGCTACAAAAGTTTCGAGGCAAATTATGATGTCAAATATAAAATCCCATTAGAGTTCCCAGCACTCTTAAGAAGAAAGCTATTACTGCTGTACTCTGCACAGAAACAAGGTCATTAATATACTCTTAACATTTGTGTCTTCACAGACATGGCAAAAATATTAATATCTGCAAACATAATGTTAAAATAAAACAGAACTTGTGCGTGACCCTCAGAAGTGATTTAAATACACAATTTTGTGCAACACTGACCAAGCCCGAAAAGAGCTGCTAAAGGCATGTTACTTCATAGAATTACTGTTATGAATCCAGCTTTAGCTTCTAGGCTAATGTTATATCAATGATCTGTCTGTCTGTCTGCACAAGGCCCTCCATAATGTTTGGGACAAAGACCCATCATTTATTTATTTGCCTCTGTACTCCACAATTTGAGATTTGTAAAAGAAAAAAAATCACAGATCATCAGTGGAAACAAGTAAGGGGGAAAATATGGGCAGAAGGAGCTATTTGAGGAAGGAGAGAAAATGTAGGGACAGAGGCAGAAGATGAAATGTGGGACAAAGGTGGGATAATGTGCTGATGGAACCAAATGGAAGAGAGGATAGGAAGGGCAGGCCAAAGGGGGAAGATTGTAAACAACCCAAGGACATTTTTTGATGTTGTCTAGTTTGCGTTTGATATTGCTGTGGCATTGGAGAAGGCCAAGAACATGTAGGTTGGCGTGGGAATGGGAAGGGAACTGAAATAACATGCAACTGGAAGCACAAGAGTCACATTGTAGACAGAGTGCAAGTGTTCTGGTCTTGGCTTGGTCTCGCTGATGTAGGAGGGTTATGCTAAGAGCACTAAATGCAATAAACAAGGTTGAAGGAGGTGCACTTGAATCTCTGCCTCACCTAGTTTGTCGCTGGGTGATGGTGAGGGCTGATGTGTTGTACAGAGGAAAGTGCCAGTGGATGGGTAGGAATGGATGGGGAGGGGTGAGTGAGTGGACCAGCGAGTCACACAGTGGTCCCTGCAGAAAGTGGACGATATGGCTAGTGGTGGGATCCTGTTGGAGCTGGCACAAGTGACTAATGTGGAGGCTAGAAGGGTGAGAAGTCAGGACCAAGGGAATTCTATCTTTTTCCTGTTCTGGTTGAAAGATTTGGAGTGCATCCTAACTTACGGAAAAACTGTTCAGAAGCCTGATAACACAGGGAAAGAAGCTATTTCTGAGTCTGGTGTTATGTGCTTTCAAGGTTTCGTATCTTCTGCTCAAAGGGAGCTGGGAGATGAGGACATGACTAGGGTGAGAAAGGTCTTTGTTTATTGTTGGCTGCTTTCCTGAGGCAGCGTAAAGTGCAGGTGGAGTCAGTGTTGGGTAATCAGGTCTATGTGATGGACTGGGCTGCATCCACAACTCTGCAATTTCTTGCTGTCTTGGGCAGAACTAGGGTGCATTTGTAGAAGGTTGCAAGAGTTGTTGCAGACATGCCAAATTTCCTTAGTCTCCTGAGGCAGTAGAGGTGTTGGTTTGTTATTTTGCCCATAGCTTCAATGTGGTTGATCCAGGACAGATTGTTGGTAATATTTATGTTTAGCAACTTGAAGATCTCGACCATTTCCATTTTGGCACCACTGAAGCCGATTGGAGCATGTTTAGTTTAGTTTTGAAATACAGCGCCGAAACAGAGTCTTCGGTCCACTGAGTCTGCGCCGACCAATGATCCCGCACAACACTGTTCTACACACACACACAATTGAGAACAATTTACAATTATACCGAAGCCAATTAACTTACAGACCATTACGATTTTGGAGTGTGGGGGAAGACCGGACCACCCGGAAAAAACGCACGCAGGTCACGGGGAGAATGCACAAACTCCGTACAGACAGCACCCATGGTCAGGATCGAACTCCGGTCTCTGATGCTATAAGGCAGCAACTTTGCCACAGCGCCACCATGCCACCCTGGTTGTAACCAGCTCCAATCTCTTGCTGACATTGAGGGAGAGGTTGTTTTCTTGACACCATGTTTCTAAGTTCTCTACATCCTTCCTGTCCATCTCATCATTGTCGAGACCCGGTCCTCTATAGTATGAATGTGGGGTCATCTCCAAGCTTATAGATGTTAAGTTTCTTGGAGAATAATACAGCTCATTTGCCCTCAAGCTCGAGAAGAGTTGGCGCAGGAGCTCAGATGCATGATTGCACCAAATAATGTCATAATGGACATTTTAGGGACTTGTTCTACGTGTTATTTCCCAAGATGCAATCTGGCATGGAGAAGTACGTGATAATGTGCAGTGAAATACAAATTATTGAACTTAAAAATTCATAGAGTACATAATCCATGAAAATTGCGTTTAAAACGGCTGCAAAAGCTGTAATTTGAGTTGAAACAATAATACTATAATATAATGACACATTCCATCAGTACTAAACTGCTTTGTTTCACTGTTTGATTAACTATTGTGATTTCATGCTTAGGCTATGATGACTTATTTATCAATTTGCAATATATGGGCTAACAGTTCAAACAGCATTTTTGCAAGTAAGACAGTTCGTATGGATGATATTCGACAGTGCACTGTCTATCCTGCAGTATGATTTAATATTCTATAAACCTGCTAATACTCTGTGGGCACCTACTGCTTGGCTTCACTGCCTGATGTTCATCTGTCACTCTGTCCTGTGACAGGAATCCAAAGTTACAGTGCCCTCCATAATGTTTTGGACAAAGACCCATCATTTACTTATTTGCCTCTGTATTCCACAATTTGAGATTTGTAATAGAAAAAAAATCACATGTGGTTAAAGTGCACATTGTCAGATTATATTAAAGAGTATTTTTATACATTTTGGTTTCACCATGTAGAAATTAAAGCTGTGTTTATACATAGTCCTCCCATTTCAGGGCACCATAATGTTTGGGACACATGCCTTCACAAGTGTTTGTCATTGCCCAGCTGTGTTTAATTGTCTCCTTCATGCAGGTATAAGAGAGCTCTCAGCACCTAGTCTTTCCCCCAGTCTTTCCATCACCTTTGGAAAAGTTGTATTGCTGTTTATCAACATGAGGCCCAAAGTCAATCAAGCCATTATGAGACTGAGAAAGAAGAGTAAGACTGTTAGAGACATTAGCCAAACCTTGGGCTTATCAAAATCAACTGTTTGGAACATCATTACAAAGAAAGAGAGCACTGGCAAGCTTACTAATCGCAAAGGGACTGGCAGGCCAAGGACGACCTCCACAGCTGATGACAGAAGAATTGTCTCTATAATAAAGGAAAATCCCCAAACACGTATCCGACAGATCAGAAACACTCTTCAGGAGTGGATTTGTCAACGACCACTGTCCGCATAAGACTTCATGAACAGAAATACAGAGGCTACATTGCAAGATGCAAACCACTGGTTAGCTGAAAAAATAGGATGGCCAGGTTACAGTTTGCCAAGAAGTACTTAAAAGAGCAACCACAATTCTGGAAAAACGTCTTGTGGATAGATGAGACGAAGATTAACTTAAAACAAAGTGATGGCAAGAACAAAGTATGGAAAAGAGAAGGATCTGCCCAAGATCCAAAGCATACCACCTCATATGTGAAACATTGTGGTGGGGGTTTTACGGCCTGGGCATACATGGCTGCTGAAGGTACTGGCTCACTTATCTTCATAGTTGATACAACTGCTGATGGTAGTAGTATAATAAATTCTGAAGTGTATAGACACATCATATCTGCTCAAGTTCAAACAAATGCCTCAAAACTCATTGGCCGGCGGTTCATTCTACAGCAAGACAATGATCCCAAACATACTGCTATGCCACAAAGGAGTTTTTCAAAGCTAAAAAATGGTCAATTCTGGGGTGGCCAAGTCAATCACCTGATCTGAACCCAATTGAGCATGCCTTTTATATGCTGAAGGGAAAACTGAAGGGGATTAACCCCCAAACAAGCATAAGCTAAAGATGGCTGCAATACAGGCCTGGCAGAGCATCACCAGAGAAGACACCCAGCAACTGGTGATGTCCATGAATCGCAGACTTCAAGCAGTCATTGCAGGCAAACGATATGCAACAAAATATTAAACATGACTACTTTCATTTACATAACATTGCTGAGTCCCAAACATTATGGGGCCCTGAAATGGGGGGGGGGGGGGGGGGGGGGGATACTATGTATAAACACTGCTGTAATTTCTACATGGTGAAACCAAAATGTATACAAATGACCTTTATTAAAATTTGACAATGTGCAGTTTAAGCACATGTGTTTTTTTTTTCTATTACAAATCTCAAATTGTGGAGTACAGAGGCAAATAAATAAATGATGTGTCTTTGTCCCAAACATTATGGAGGGCACTGTAAAAGGACCTACAGTATTATTGGAGTCCTAGTTAGAGAGTACAGAAACTGGCCCTTCGGCTCAATGTCTATGCCAACCAATATGCTCATCGATAGGAATCCCTCTTGCCTGTTTTAATTCGATATCTTTCTATGCCCTGCTCATGTACCTGTACAGATGCCTCTTTAACACTGTTCCATTCCCACCACCACCGCCTCCTCTGGCAGCTCATTCCAGAAACCAACCACTATTTGGATGAAAGATTTACGCCTCAGATCCCCTTTAAATATCCTCCTTTTCACCTTAAACCTACACCTTTACCATGGCGAACAGGACACTGGCTATCCTATTTATGCCTCACATGATTTTATATTCTTCCATCATCTAACCTCTCAGCCTCCTTCGGGGAAAACAGTCCTAGTCTATCAAATATCTCCTCATAATTCAAGACCTCCAATCCAGGCAACATCTGTGTGAATTGTTTCTGCACCCTCTCGAGCTTAATCACATCCTTCCAATTTGATAATGTGATGACCAGAACTGCACAAAATACTCCTAACCAAAGTTTTGTACAACTGTAACATGACATTGTTATACTAAATGCTTAAACTCTTATAATAAATGCCTTGGCTAACCACTGCATGCATACCACATGCCTTCCCCACCACCCTTGTCTACTTGTATTGCCACTTTAACGGAATTATGTTTTTGTACCTCAAAATGTCTCTGTCCATCCTGCTGGTAAAAGCTGTGATGCCAAACAACATTCGCACAGAAAGTCTAAAGATCTCTGAAAATGACCAAGCTATTTCAGTACAACTGCAGTAATAACATCAACCTGACAATGTAAGAGAAAATGCTCACGTGTATCTTATTCACAAGAAAGTGAGACCATTCTAACCCTGGTAATCACTACCCAATCAGTTGACTCGCAATCATCAACGTGATGCAAGTATTGGTGAAGGTGCTAATCAAGCGTGGATCAAAGAGCTGAATTCCAGAGGGAAAGAGAGTGATTGCCCATGACATCAAAGTGGTATTCATTATTGGGTACCAATTATCCCAGCCACAGAACATCACTGCAGCAGCAGCTCAAGGCAGTGATCTAGGCCCAATCAACCAGCAGTTTCAACCATGACCTTCCTTCCTTCATAAGGTCAGATGTGGGGGGTTTTGGTAATTATAGCAAAGTACTCAAATCCAATTGTAACTTCTCAGCAAATGAGCATACAACACGACCTAGATGAATTTGGTTGCTAGGTTGCAAGTCTTCCACAAAAATGCCAACCAATAACCATCTTTAGAAAGAGTTGTCAACATCCTGGAGGTCACCTCTCACCAGAAATTCAAGTGGACCAGCCTCAACAGACATCAGGAGTGTGATGGTATATTTGCAATTTGCTTCAGTGAGTATTGCTCCAATAGCACACATGAAGCTCAACACCAACCAGGACAATAGAATTATACACAGCAGTTGGCTCTTTGCCCCCTTGTTCCAGCTTTGTCCTTCAATAACATCATGGTTAATAATTCACCCTATTGGAAATACATAATTGGTCATTCATCGTTGCCAGGTCTAAATCCCCCAGATCCTTGCTTGACACCATTGTAGGAGTACTTCCACCAGAAGGACTGTAGCTTAACTTGCAGTAGCACTACTTGCATTTCTTCTGACAAAGAACGATCAAATATTGGATAAAATAGACCATTTCTGTGCCGTAGATTTCTACAGCTTTTGAGATTTCTACACCTTTTGAGATGTTTCATGCAGAAATATTGAGTGTCAAGCCAGGGAAATGGCTAAAATTACAATAATGGGTTAAGATCAGAGACATGTTGATGCAAATAATAGTTAGAGTTGTACAGCACATAAACAGACCCTTCAGCCCACCTTGTCCATGCCAACCGTTGAACATACCTCGACTTATTACATTTTTTTTTTAAACAGTTGGGTAATTTTGAATTCTGAATTCTGATGTTTGTTGTGAACAGACATTCAACTGATCAACCTATACTTGTCCAGATCCTGACACTTCTTCTCTTCAATAGGGGTTCTACGTTATCTACATGTCAGTCCTACAGCCAATGTGAATACTCAGAGGATTGAAAAATTAGGATCTGAACCCATGCTATCTTCTTTCCATGAATTTTCAGGTAAATCCGGGGTTTAATGACAACACTTTATTTGGCTTTAATTTCAGCATTAAACTTACATAATTCCGCAACTGCATATCAAATTCCACTGAATACCGATAGAATGCTGGGAGAACTGCCTTTCAGATAAGAGATGTCAAGTTGATGTTATGTCTGTTTTTTCAGTCAGATGTAAAAGAAAATCCCTTGGCCCTAATCCAAAATGGAGCAGGGGAATTACAGGCAGTCTTTTAACCAACACTAAGCCAAATGACTCCCATATTTTCCAAGCTCGGAAATTCCCCGAGCTTCTGATCTCGCTGTACCTTCTAGCATGGACCCAGGCACTGTATCCTAATGTAGGCCAGCTCATATCATGGTGGACAAGAGGGAGAATGCAGTTCATATTCTAAAGCAATGGTCTTCCTGCATCTTCCTCGTAAAAGTTAATCGACCCAAATCATTAATTGTTTCTCTCGGCCCCACCTACAACACATCTCCAGCATTTTCAGTTCCAGCATTTTGGCAGGTTAGATGTAAGGAAAAGTGGTCAGAAACAAGAAACAAAAAGTACTTACTCTCCAATTTGCCTTGCATCTAAAGTCCTTTTGTAAATTTGGTATGTACTGCATGGACAAGGTGCTTGTGTACTTACCCAGACTCCCTACCATCCAGATGAGTCTGTTCAGCCTAAATTAACAAGTGTAATGATCGGGTATGGGGAGAGTGTAAAGTTTGTATGTTTGTACTTGCACATTGAGCTCTCAACAGCATATCTAAGCTGGGCACTGACCTTCCAAAAATTCTGGCAATTATGGGTGTAACTGCTATTTATTTTAACGCCCAGAAAATCTGTCTCCTTTATCCCTCCATCAACATGGTGGGATTTGTTGTGCACCAATCACCTCCGATATTATATATATACTATGACTACTGGGATATATCATTTAAAGTACTCCTGTATGTCCTGAAAATGTGAACAAGACCATAAAAATACAAGCCTGTCCTCCTTTTAGTACTTGTAATGCCAAAGAATGACTTGCAAATTAAAGGGATCTGTGGTTAAATAATTCTCCTGGACAGACTGCATATTTTATTGGATGTTAAAAGAGACCAGAGGGAAAAATGCAACGGACATTGGCATGCATCAGGAAATTAATTACAGAGTACTGAAGGAACCTGAAAACAGAATTTGTGTGCCTGTGTTTAAAAGGAGCAACATGTCTCGATCTGGCAACTACTGACTCATCAGCCTTATGTGACAGGCAAACTAATGGAAACTATTCCAATGGATAGGCTTGAGCAGACATCACAGACATTTACTTAAATAGGGAGCCATGAAGAAGGACAGCTACGGAAGACCTCATCTGACAAAAGGTCCTTGATTACTTTGAGAATATGAATTTAGTGGGAGGTAGGTCTGCCCATAAAACCAGTTGTTTGGATATTTTAGCTACTTATGATATAAAGACTAACAATCTTACTAAGTATTACTGTTACTAAAACACATAAATATGAATTTAATGTTGTATTTGTGAGATGCAATAAATTGTTAAGGCCCTGTCCCACGATGCGAGTTTACCCAAGAGCTCTCCCGAGTTAAAAAAAAAATCAAACTCGTGGTAAGTACGTAGAATGTATGTAGCGGGTACGTCGGAGCTCGTGGATGTCTCGTAGCGGCTCGTAATGCTAAGGGCAGATACTCGGGAAACGCGGAAACTCGTGAAGTTTTTTCAACAGTGTGAAAAATTTCCAAGAGTAAAAACATACTCGTGATGAAGTACCACGAGTTTGATTTTTTTTTTTAACTCGGGAGAGCTTTTGGGTAAACTCGCATCGTGGGACAGGGGCTTAAGCATTGGTTTATTATTTAATAAGTTATTATTTATAAGTTCATTATTAACTTTATTAAAGCATCTGGTAACCATTTCCCAGATATGTAAATTACCTGCCGAGCATAATTTAATGTAAATGTAACAACTTTGTATAAATTAAAATCAAATAAAGTGTGCAGACAACAGAAGCAATTGCAAACCTACAGGGAGATTTACCGAGTTATTCAGTAGGTAAATGAACAAATGGAATGTGAAAGTTAACAGCAGGAAATAAAAAGTAATGCACCCTTACTGCAAAACCATGCAGCATGCAAGAAGGAGATAAGAGAACATCAAGCTATATATTCTGTGAAACATGACAGCTTAGGAATTATCTAAAATCAAACTTCATAGCTCATCATCAGTACTGCACATCAACAGACGTTCAATCTGATGAGTTAAGGAAAAACCCATCCAGATGCCTTCTACTCCAAATTGGTCAGAGAAAGGACTGCATTTTTCTTTGATACCAATAGCAAGCTACTATGGTAAAGCAGAAACTCATAGCATGTTCAAGTATTGCACACAGTAGAATCCAGCCTAAACCAACAAATTAGGTGCAGTTGCCCCAGCTCTTCCATTTATTAAGATGCCAGCAAATCTGGCTGTAAAATCAATTCTGCATTCACATCTGTCCATAATCCTCGCTTGCTTATGAAGAATCTGTTTACCTGTCTGCCAAATGGCTCGGCTTCCACAATTCTTTGAAGAAGATCCATAAACTGCTGACTCCCAGAAAAAAGCCTCATCTCCATTCTGAAACACTGATCCCTAGTTTTAGATTCTCCCACAGGAGGAAACATCATCTTCAGATCCACTCTGCCAAAACCCATTGAATACTTATGCATTTCAATCAAGTCACTCCGGCAACATGTGTAGCCTACATGACTTTGTGTTCATATTCATGCCCACCATCAAGTAGATATCTACTATACTAATCTCATTTACGACAATTTTAATGAGGAGTTGTAGCCACCACTACACTTTGGCAATTCAACTGCACATCCTGATGCTTTATGAATGTGCTGAGAGTACCTGCCTCCACCACTTTCTCAGGCAGTGCATTCTAGACTGCAACCACATTCTGGATGAATACAAAACTGCCACAAATCTCCTCTGTACCTCTTACTTCTCAACTTAAACCTATGCCTTTTGGTCAGTAGGATTTTTTTTTACCGTGGCAGAGGCGTCTAGCCGTCTACCTATCATAAATAGGCTTTTCATAATTTTGTATTCCTCTGTCAGGTTCCTCCTCAGTTTCCTCCACTCCAAGGAAAACAAACCCAGCCCCTCCAGTCTTCTCCTCATAACTGAAGCATTCCATTCCAGGTACCATTCTGTGCAATCACATCCTTCCTTTCATGTGGTGACCAGAACTGCACAGTGACCCAACCAATGTTCTGTGAAATTGTACTATCATTTTCCTACTCTTGCACTAAGCTCCAGCTAAAAAACAAAAGCATCCCACACGACCCTTCACCACCCTATTTACCTGCACTTTTACTTTTAAGGATCTTTGAACATGTCGCAGAGCCCTTTTATTTCTCAATACTCCCTTGGAACCTGTCGTTCTAGGATGGGGAGAAAGCAGGAGAATGGGGATGAGAGGGAAAAATAGATCAGCCGTGATCGAATGGCAGAGCAGACTTGATGGGCCAAATGGCCTAATTCTGCTCCTATGTCTTATGGTCTAATGTGTTCAGCCCCTATTAAAGCTCGTGCAATGAATCACTCACACTTAACAGGGTTAATTTCCCTCTGCCATTACCCTGCCCAACTTACCAATGAGTCAATATCATTCTGTAGTTAAAGTCCACCCTCCTCACCATCAACAGCACTTCATCTGCAATGAGACATTACAGCTCCTATATCCATGATTTTAAACTCTGAGTAGCTGAGTTGTTAATGTATATAACAAAGAGCAAAGGTTCTAGCACTGCTCTCTTTAGTACACCACTGCTCACAGGTTTCCAATCCCCAAAATAACCCTCCACTATCACCCTCTTCTCCATTACAATGCCAATCTTAGACTCAGTTTGCCCACTTGTCCTGGATCTCATGGGCTCTAATCTGTTGGTCCAGTCTTCCATTTGGGACCTTGCTAAAATAACTCTAATGAAGTCCATGTAAATCACATCAATGGTTCTGTCTGCATCAGCATACTCTTCATAAACTGAACTACATTAGTCAGACAGGATCTCCCATCAACAAGATTAATCTTGCTCTCCGATATTTTTCCAATGTTCCCTACCACTATTGTTAGAAAACACAATAAATAATTTTTGTCCTTAAAACTTAACAGCAGGAATAGCATACAATATCATACTCATCATACTATTGCTAATAAACTAAATCTTTAATCAAAAACTCTCAAGTTATTCAACCAATTTAACATTAACATGACCTGTGACCAAATAAACCAAGGTATCATCTGTTGGAACTATTGGATGGTTTTCTTGTTCGATAGCTTCTCTGGACCAATTCAACTGACAACAGCAGTAGAAGTGGTAAAGCAGGTTACATTCTCCCATGGTTTGTAGGCAGGATAGGGGCATATTCCTAATCTGTGACCAATAATCTATTTAGAAAGAACATGTCAGTCAATCTCTGGATTGGGTTTAAGTCTGGTGCCTGCCTTGGTAGGATGATTAGCTGAGAGTCGCTTGCTAGTGTGTCACATAGGATATAGACAGCTTTGCCAAAAAGTGGATTGATGGGTCATGACACTCCTGCAACCATGCATATCTCTCAGAGAAAATGGGAAATATTCTGGTTTCAAAACAAATATAATTCAATAACAGAGAGAAACTCCGTGATGCACATACATATAGCGCAGAGATGTTAAAATTAATGCAAATGGAAGTAGTGATACAAACTTTCAGTAATTGGAATGTTGAAATGATTGACAACACAGGAGCATTTAAAATGCACCCATCTGGGTGACAAGCTGCTCTTGCTACTCAAATGAAAGAGGTTCACAATGTGATCCATTTACGACTGCAGCAGGAATGGGGATTCACAGAATCAGAAGCTAATTATGTAAAATTGTGAACGTACGCAAAACCAGGGTGCATAATTAGAAGACGGTCTTCAATAAATCCAATCAGGAATTAAGGTCAAAGCAGAAGTATTTATAACATGAAATTTAACGCAATATTAGAAAAGACTGAATAATTAAGGCACAGCATCGAAGCATTGATGTCCATGGGCCAAAACAGAATATATGTTGACAGAATTAGGTGAGCGGAAGCTTATGTAGAACACAAATCTTAGCTCAGTCAAGTTGGGCCAGTCAGCTTATTTCTGTGCTCCACTTACAATGCAAGTCGGAGAATTGAAGCAAGGTGATTTTACTGGCTCAATAAGGTCCTTTGTGGATGTATTCCAGTGCAGCTGGGTTCAGTGAAAGTTCTAATCACACTGTCATTCTTTGTTGGGGGTTTACAGAACTGGAACTTAAAAGAGGATTCCGTTCTGATAATTAAAATGTGGCAATTCTTAATGTAAAAAAAACAACTTGAATAAAGCAACACAATATATTTATAAGGCACTCATAACATCCCCAAACATTAAAATACATTTCACAGGAGAATTATCAAACAAAATTTGAAACAAATCCACGTCAGAAGACCCATCCATTTTGTTTGGGACAAAGACCCATCATTTATTTATTTGCCTCTGTACTCCACAATTTGAGGTTTGTAATAGAAAAAAATCACGTGGTTAAAAGTACACATTGTCAGATCTTAATAAAGGCCATTTTTGTACATTTTGTTTTCACCATGTAAAAATTACAGCAGTGTTTATACATAGTCCTGTACAAACACCTGTGAAGCCATGTGTCCCGATCTGAACCCAATTGAGCATGCCTTTTATATGCTGAAGAGAAAAGTGAAGGGGACTAGCCCCCAAAACAAGCATTAGCTAAAGATGGCTGCAATACAGGCCTGGCAGAGCATCACCAGAGAAGACTCCCAAGCAACTGGTGATGTCCATGAATAGCAGACTTCAAGTAGTCATTGCATGCAAAGGATATGCAACACTGTCATTTCATTTACATGATCTTGCTCTGTCCCAAACTTTATGGTGCCCTGAAATGAGGGGGACTATGTATAAACACTGGTGTAATTTCTACATGGTGAAACCAAAAGGTCTAAAAATGGCATTTATTAAAATCTGACAATGTGCACTTTAACCACAACTCCATACCCCTCCACGCTTCTCCATGCGACCGTCCCGCGCCGCCCACACGCTACCCGTGCGTCACAACGCGACGACGAGGTTGTGTAAATGGCGCGCGAATGACGGCCAAGTGGGACAGGCCCTTTACAGTGCCAGTGACCCGGTTTTGACCCTGGCTACGGGTGTTGTCTGTACAGAGTTTATACGTTCTCCCTGTGACCATGTGGGATTTCACTGGGTCCACCGGTTTCCTCCCACACTCCAGACATATAGGGTTGTAGGCTAATTGGCTTCGGTAAATTTGTAAATTGTCCCGAGTGTGTAGGATAATGCTGGTATACGGGGTGATCGCTGGTTGGTGCGGACTCGGTGGGCTGCAGGACCTGCTTTCGCGCTGTCTCTAAAGTAAAGTCTAAAGAAGAGTAGTCTCTCCAGCACATCATACATTTTTTCATTATTCCCCAAATTTGATCCCTTTGGTAATTAGTAATAATTTAGGTTTGGATTAGTATTGGTGGCCCAAGTCCACTCGCAACTGGGCCACGTCCAGCAAAAAAACCCGCCAATGAACTGAAATCTGCAGCAGGTCGGGAGTTATAGAAAAACTTTACTGGGGGAGCAAATGGATCCCTCTGCAAGTAGCTCCACAAACATGTTTCTATGGATCTGGTTTCCAGGTTTGCCAAAGAAACACTGTTGAGACTGTGCTGAAAAAAAACTGTGGCCACTCAGAGAAGAATACTCCCTTCAACCAACTACACAGCCTAATTTTAAGTCTTTTTAAAAAGTTTGGCTGCCTGATGCAAAGAAAGATGCAACATTTGAAAATATGAAACAGTGATTTCAACGTCATTTGATGCCTCAGACGGCCTGCACAGAGCTGAATCCCGCATTCACATTAACCAGTGAAAGTACAAACACAACAGGATTATGTTTTACTCTGTTGGGATCATCTTTTAATGTAGAATTAGCTGTGGTTAAAAATAATGTCGCATCACCATGTCTCCAAGTTAAATAAATAAGCTGAAATCAAAGCAGCTTTCTAATATTACACCACTGTTATTAGCTTGGCAATCACGTTCAATGCTAACGGTAATAAATATTCCAATGTTTTGATTTAGAATCTTGTTATTGTTAACTGCATATATTTTTTAATCATAAAAAGACAGATGGCACATTTTATAAAATTACATTCACTAAGATGAAACCTGATTTGAATATGAACTACATAAAAATTGCTATGGCATCATAATAACCATTGCTAGATATTGCTTCTTTATTCCACATGATATAAATTTCCAATGCCTGTGCCATTCTACATTTTGACCTTAAAGTTAAAATGAAAGATAATTTAATTTTTAAACATTTGTGACGTTTGGATCATGCAGATAATTTGGTACAACCTTCCCAAATAGACAATCCACCTTCATTTAAACAGTCACACATATAATAGGAGCATGTGTATAACAGTTGTGCATGAGATGATGAGGTGTTGGCAGCTATAGAGAAGCTGGAGACTGACAAAATGTGAGGAATATTTCATATGACAGCTTTGCAAATATTGCCAATTGAAAGATCATTCAAGTCTAGCAGGGTGAAACCATGACCAGGCAACATGACTTTTAAGGGGTCTCTTCTTTATAAACAAGACTTACAAAGTTGCTTTAAATCTCACTTAAAGGAATCTGTAGCATTTTGGTTTAAATAAAATAATGGATATGAAGTGACGGGTAAACCACTGGGAAAACCAATGATAAATATCAATTATCATCTAGTTTCAACCAAATTAGATATGAACTGATCTACAGGGTCTTGCAGTTAACTAACTGAAGTGTTAAACCAAAGGCTCACGCAGTTTTAGTCCATACAAGTAATGTATTCTACATAATCATGGGATATTGAACAATCGGTGCATTGAATAGCAAAGTGGTTGCTAAAACTCTAACTGGAAAGCAATTGAGGTAGGGTGCATGCAAGAAGACACTCAAGTAATGTGCTAATAATCCAAATATAGTTAGACCACCAAGAGTAATTTTTTTTTTTTTTTAATCCCAAAAACTACCACCTCAGGAAACATCATACAAAAACTACCACCTCAGGGAACATCATACAATCTCTTAAAAAATCTATTTCTCTGCATAACATTATATTTTTCGATAACTGCACATAATTTTTCTTTCAAAATTTTAGCAATCCTTCTTTCACAGGATTCCTGTCATCAGTCCTGGTAATGGTTAGGAATTTGGAGGTGCCATACATTACCTGATGAGGTTCAACACTGAACCTGCCATTGGTTCTTTCAGCTCCACTCTGTCTTGTAGTTGTAGCCCAAATCAAAGAATGGGAACCATAAATATTCAAAAAACAATTATATATTGTTTCCAAGTTTAATGTATTCTTAGAAAAACCTAATGAAATTACATCTCCAATTCTAAGAGAATCTTGGAATTGAAAAATAACACTTGTTTATGCCTGCTCAGACTTGAAGAAAAATAAAAGTTTCCCATGGGTATTTTGCGATGGAATAAATGCACAGACACAAATGGCTGCATTTTGTATGGAAATTGAATGCCTAGCTCTGATGAAGCCACTGGGGATGCAGAGTATCTGATATTGAAGAAACTACGGCAACTTAAAGACAATCCATGACGGGCCAACTTCCTTCACCGTCAAGACATTCGCTATGGAATAGTGAGCATCTTCCAGGAGTCTACACAGATAATGTTCTCCCAGTGGTTGGGTATATATAGTTCCACGGCAACCCCATCACTTTCTGAAATCATACACAGGTGGCCATCTGTCATGTACTGATCTAGAATATCTCAATGGCTCTTCCGTCCTGCGGGCCGTCACTGTCAAACTGAGTTTCTACTTCGCCCACGATCACGCAGGCATATCTACCGACGTGGAGCAACAGTGGAATGATTTTGTGTGTGAATTGCTGCAGATTTTCCTCTCTCCATCCTAGATGAGTTAGATATTAAGTTGCTCTTACCACCAAAGTCCTATGGGTTATATAAACTTGCCCAAAAGATAAAAACACCTTATAGAGTATAGAGGTAGAGGTCAGTATAGAGGTAGGATTAAAAAAAAGACTCTTACCTCATAATAATTAAAAAAACAGGCCGCAGTTCACACTTACCGTGTAGTTGGGGTTTCCAGGTTGAATGCGCAGCTCTGCCAACATCCAAATCCCATTGGTCAACTTCAAAGATTGATACAACATATCCTGTCCCTCCACATTCCGTTTAGCAATGGTAAACACATTGCTATTCTGCAGTTTATTGGACACCATATCTGAAAAGAAAAATAGCAGAAAATGTGAACACAGAAATAATACCACCTGTTTTTTTTTTAAACCGAGAAATGTCTTGATTGCTCGTTGTTGTTTGGTTATTGACAAGTAACTGCAGTTCTTCCTTGCTTCATTTTTTTTAACAACTGAGTTGGATTGTGTTCTCCATTTGTTCAGTATGATTTATTAGCCATGAGGTGCAGTGATTTTTTTTGTATTCCTAACATCTAAATTGTGCTTGACAAACATATTAGATCCTGCAGTTTCCATCATGTTGATTGGCATTCTGAAAGCTGGAACAGTAACTGTTGTTCAGATTTTATTTATTTATTGGTCTGCTTCTGCACACAGCAACAGCATTATCAGGCAGCGATTCATCTGCCTGATATGTAGAGGAATTTTTCTCGATATCAGTAGAAAGCAAGTAATGGACTGTAAATTAAGCTTTAGGCAATGATTATCTTCAAGAAATTAAAAATGTACTAAACCGTATTTACAACATGAGAGATAAAGAATCACATCAGTGAGCCCATAGACCACCAAGGTATTTCCAAAACCACAAAATCTTATCTTTACTGATGGCATGCGTATAGTACTACTTGGATTAGCAGTATGCTTGTGGCAACTCTTTAGGGACATTCAGTACAAGATGTAGCAGAAGACTGGATTGATTATTTTCTTCTCTTTCTGGATAAACACCCTGAGCTTACTTCGTGTACAGAGCCATGCTGATTATCCCTAATCAGACCATGCCTAAATGCTGATAGATACTGTCCCTAAATATCCCCTTGAATTACTTTCCCAGCACTGACATTAAACTCGCTGACCTGTAGTTCCCTGGTTTATTCTTGCTGTCCAGTACATGAGTGATCCTCCCATCTTCCAGAACTACATCACTCACCCTGGAAGTGTGGTTCAAATATAGTATGAAGGTGTCCACATCCATTTGTCTGTCAAACATAATTGACAAATGACAGCAAATGTTCTCCATTTGAGTTTGTCAGTTAGTCAGTCATATTTAATAAGAATATCGCACATTGTGAAAATTAGAGGTTCTATATTGTCATTGTAAATCCAAGTGTGTTTAAATTCAATTTTGGCACCTTCCTGCTGTTTTTTCCATTGTTTCTTACAATTCTTAACAACAACTGACCATGAGTGAGCATGCTGCAGATTTGGTAATCTACACAATTATGGTCCAAACTACTTCTGCTTGACTCTCCTGATGTAGTTATAAGCACTTTGGTTCACACGATGAGCTGCATGTGAACCAAAACACTCACAGTCCTGCTGCTAATTCAGTCATTATTAGGTCTGTGTGTAAAATGCATACATCAAATATTATATAATCCAACTACATTTTGATAAAAATAGAATTTCTCTTTTTAAGAGATGTCATTTTTGAATTGTATTAAGCACAAAATAGATTGCAAGCCTTCTATTAGGTGAAGAAACATCACACATTAGGACACTTTGCCTGACTAGCGATAGAAATCTTGTGGAAACAAAGATCTGCAGATGCTGGTAAATACACAAAAGGACACAAAGTGCTGGTGTAACTCAGCAGGTCAGACAGCATCTTTGGAGAATATGGATAGGTGCCATAGAAAGGTCTCAACCCGAAATGTCACCCATCCATGTTTTCCAAGGATGCTGCCCGACCTGCTGAGTTACTCCAACACTTTGCGTCCTTTTTAGATGGACATCTTTTACTGCACCTACCTTGTGATCTCAGCTTGTTATCCTTCCTTGCCCTCTCAAATGTATCTGCAAATTTTACCATGGTTGATTATACCACCCTTGGCCTCCACCACATATTTGCAGAAGGGCTATTATTTGACACCACCCTTCACTATTAAAACTTGCATTAATTTCATCACCCAAGAATCTCCTCTTGGCCTCCTCAGCAACATACGCCTCCCAGTTATACTAGTCATAGTCACAGCGGTCAATCCTCGCGACCCCACGAGTTCCTCCACATGGTCATATTGCTTATCCAACATCATTTTGTAGAAGAACCAGAATGCCACAAGTGAACAATAGAAGGCCCAAAGTCTTAAGCCATAATTTGTACTACTGCATTAAAAGCTCAGCTCTCTTGGTATGGACATCATTCCCGTTCCTGGTTCTCAACTTGGGAATCGAAGCTTTCTGTTTGACCCAGAGTCAAGCTACAAAACATTTTTTTCCACAACATTAAAACTATATACATCCTATTTCACACCATGGATTATGCCCTGATCCCATTCTCATCAATGCCCAAACTTTTTTCCACGCATTCATTGCCACCGAACTGTTTCTTTAATTCTGTTCTTGCCAACCTTTTACTACCTATGTCCATGCATTCCGTCTTGGATCTCATCTGACTGCTCATTACCCCTGGTGGAAGAACCTTTAAACGATTGAGCCCAATCCTTTGGAACTTTCCTTAAAGCCACCAACAGCTGTCTCACTGCTTTAACTAAACTGTATCTAGCAGTCCCCAGTAAGACCATGGCTGTTGGTTTGTTTTCCTTTCCAGTGCTTTGGAACGTTTCTTTTGACAACAAAGACATTTAATGATAATAAGTTGTTTCTGTTATTATGTATGGTCTCCTCTGAGCTCAAAATTATCTGTCACATGGATTAACTACATTAATATTCTTTGGCTGTCTCAGGCCAAAACTAAACTGTGCTTTTGATGTAACATGACAGCTTTTGAGGATCCTGAATACAAATGAACCAGCAAAATGAACCAGCATCCTGGTTGAACTTATTGAACTTCCCACTGTTTAGACACACTGTTAGCCAAGTGAACCAATAACCCCTTTCTGCAGGTCCCGAGGGCTGTATCTGAAACAGGTTTCAGTAATTTATATTTAATTCTTAACAGCCTATGCCACAGCATGAACACTATCAAATCAAGTCTGACAAATGGATGAAAAGACTTGGCAATCTCCCTCAGAGAAGGCACAGGAAGAATGGCGTAAAATGAATAAATTCACACAGGTAAATATCCTGTTGAAGCATGTTCCAAAGGATTCTCCTCATATTCTCAAAATAAATGTATCCCTCCTGGTCCATCAGCTATTGGAAACAGCTTCCCTCTGTTTCCACTTTCCAAACTATTCATACCCTTGTGCATCTTCATTCAATCTCCCACCAACCTCCTGGCACCACTGACCATCAGCAGAGGAAAGAGGCAAGAGTTCCCTGCTGTGAACTGCGATCGGCAACAAATCATTGATTCACCCCAGAGGTTAGTCGAGTCCCACAAACATAACCAGACTGGCTGGATGCTCATTTTTCCTTGCATCTGTGTTACTGTGGCAACAGTAAAATGTTGAACAGTAACCACATTTGGCGTCCTGAGCATTGCAAAACAAGTAATCAGACAAGTAATTTTTCATCCACTCTCTGGCTTGACATAAACCTGCAACAAAAACAAAATCCTGCCATGTCTACTAAAATCAGGTTACATTAATCCACAAGTTATTGCTTTCTTAGAGTTTATTGTCATTAGCAAAGAGAAAAATATTCTAGGGAACATGCTTTGGAACAGGTTAAAATTTTAAGAAGAAATAACATTATTAATATTTAATCTTTGTTTGAACAAAACATCAGCCACAAATTGTGGCTCAATCATTTTAAGGTTCTTAACCGTACCCATATAGTCAGATCGGCACAGCGGTAGAGTTACTGAACAACTCCACAGACTCCCTGTACAGAGTTTGCATATTCTCCCTGCGACCGCTTGGCTTTTCTTCGGGCGCTCCAGTTTTCTCCCACATTCTAAATACGTGCAGGTTTGTAGGTTAATAGGTTAATAAGCTTCTGTTAAATTGTCCCTAGTGTGTAGGATAGACCTAGTGTACGGGTGATCGGCGCAGATTCGGTGGGCCGAAGGGCCCGTTTCCACGCCGAAATTCTAAAACTGAAAAACGACATTACTGTCAAACTTGTCTGGCATTGGGAGATGGGGAACGAATGCATGAGTGAGTAAAAGCTGGAAGCAAGGGTGTAAGGTCAAAAGGCAGGATTTGGCAAAGTCACCACAAGAGAGGCAAGAAAGGAGAGGTGCATGGACTATAGCTGTTGCCAATGTGCCTCTAATATCTGCTTGTAAATCCGCTAACGGGCTTTCAAAACAAACCCTCCCGCACTCCGAGGCCGGGAGGAGGGAGGGAGGGGGAGGCCTCGGCGTGCGGGAGGGTTTGTTTTGAAAGCGCCGTTACCGGATTTACAAGCAGAGGCCCTTATCAGGTCGGGCAGGGGCGGGAGGAGGAGGAGATGGTGCCGCTGTTCGCGGCCGCTGCTGCCGCTGTTCGGGGCCCGTCATTCGCTCTGACTCGTTTGATGCAGCTGCACCAAAGATCTTGTAGCTATACGATCTCTGAGCTGCACCCCCCGGCCCCACACCTTGCTGTTGGCTGGCGGTGGCGAGGAGTTCCCAACGGCCAAGGCAGCGGGGCGATGTTGTCCGAGGAGCACTGACCTTCCTTCCTCCCCACCTCGCCCCCCCTCTCCCTCCCTCTCTCTCTCTCTCTCTCTCTCTCTTGTACGCTCCCCTCAACCCCCTTATCCTGGGATCCCTCCGCTCCCCATTCTGATCCCCATTCCCGTCTATTCAGTCCTCACTGACATCCCCTGTGCTCCCCTCCACATCTACCCCCCCCCATCTATTCATCCTGCGCTGATCACCCTATCCACCTCGCATTGATTCTCCTGCCACCCCTCCCCCCCCCCATCCTACACTGGTTCCCCAATTCACCCTGTACTTACCCCTTTCCCATCCATCCTGCACTTCTCCTCCATCCACCCTGTACTGATCCCCCATCCATCCTGTACTAATCCACACATTCATCCCGTAATGACCACCCTCCATTTACCCTGCACCTTCCCCCCTTCCCCTCATTCATCCTGTAGTGATCCCCCATTCAAGCTGCACAGACCCTCCGATCCACACTGTACTGACCCCCCCATTCATCCTGTGCTGATCTCCCCCCCATCCATCCTGTACCTACCATTCAAGAAGAATGGGGGGGAACAGTCTGAAGAAGGGTCTCGACCCGAAACGTTGCCTATTCCCTTCGCTCCATGGATGCTGCCTCACCCGCTGAGTTTCTCCAGCACTTTTGTCTACCCCCATCCATCCCGTACTGACCCCCCCCCCATTCAACATCACTGACATCCCTGGTGCTCTCCCCTCACAATTTTACCTACTCCAACCAACACGTACTAATTCACCTGCCTCAATCCATCCATTCTGCACCAACTGCCTTCTGACCCCTCCCCCCCCACCATCTATCCACCCCGCACTGATTCACACACACACCCCCCTCCCTGACCCTATTGTGCTGGAAATGTCTTCAGAGCGAACATTGACTATGTTTGATAACGAAATGCAATCAAATGTGTTTTAATTCCCAATGTTATTATTTGTTTTAATCCATAAAGATGGATTAATTAAATTGTGAACACGTGAAACATTAAAACCGCAGTGTTCGATTGTCACTGCTGCCGTTGACACGTTATTACAGAATTCATTTTAACGGCAAATCAATGCTTTTAATATGGAGTATCAGTACTGTAGTTATTTAATGAGCAACATTCACAACTATATGTACGCGTATATGTTACCATGGTCCAGGATTTATTGACACAGGTTGATCATACGCTGAATAATCCAACCACATTTTTGTTTGGAAGTGGAAAGAACCAATAGAAATTGCATTAATTGCAATGTGTAAAAAGAGTTGAGATACTGTCTTATAATTTTGCTGCATGTCATTGTGGGATATATCATTGTATTGTATATCTTTATTGTCATTTCCTGAGTATTCGCATACCCAGAGGAAACAAAAAAACGTTCCTCAACCAGTGTCCATTTCAGTGTGCAGTAAAAAATAAATAGAAGTAAAAATACATATATCATGAACAAATTAACACTCTACTCTCTACTAAACATCAACAGACGTTCCGATCGGCAGCGGCACGACAGTGGCTCTGCTGCAGTGTGTCCAGGTTGGTGGTTGGTGCACGATACTTTGGCAGGGGGCAAAGTCCGTTTATCAGTCTTATAACCTGCGGGAAGAAGCTGAGGAGCATCCTGCTGGTTTTGCACCTAATGCTCCTGTACCTCTTCCCAGATGGCAGGATGGAGAATATGTGATGCGACTTTGATGTAGGGGTCTTTGATGATGGAGATGGCTCTGCTGATACATCTCTTCCTGTATATGTCCAGCAGGAAAGGGAGTGGAGCACCAATAATCCTGCTGGCGGTCTTCACAATCCTGTCTAGTTGGTGCCGTTCGTACGCCTTGCAGCTCCCGAACCAGGAAGTGATGCCGTAGGTTAATGTGCTCTCGATTGTCCCCCTATAAAAAGTTCGTAGGTGTGTAGTGGGGAGACCTGCTTTACGTAGTCTTCGGAGAGTGTGTAGTCGCTGCTGGGCTCTCTTGACCAGTGCTGTGGTGTTGGTCGTGGACGTCAGGTCATCTGACAGGTGGAGTCCTAGGAACTTCACGCTGTTGACCCTTTCCACATCAGCTCCATCGATGTGCAGAGGTGTATGGTGTTGTTTTCCCGCCCTCCTGAAGTCAACCACCATCTCCTTAGTTTTTCCCACGTTGAGAATGAGATTGTGGGATTTGCACCATCCTGTGAGCAGCTCCACCTCCATCCTGTACGCCGACTCATCATTGTCACTGATGAGACCCACCACTGTTGTGTCATCAGCGAACTTGTTGATGAAGTCTTGATTGTTCATGTCTTGATTGGTGAATATGTTTAGTTTGTGACTTTATTTGAAGCAGAAATAATATGTGATTGGTTCATTGAGTATAATTCCGACTGGTAACTACGCACTTCGTCCGAGCACATTATCGCACGCGTCATGCAAGCCATCTTAAATGACCACCTAAACTGTCATTTGGCAACCTAAAAAGATGCCAAGGTTGCCTGGCTGGCAACAGGGAAAAAAAGTTAAGTGAGAGCCCTGATTGGCTAGTACTGCCCATGCCTAGGCAATTCCAAGCCTCAGCAAGTCAGATAAAGAAAAGATCCAGAAAGAAATTACAATCCTCACCAAGCTTCGAGCTTAGCTTTTCAAAGAGATTTCTCAGTTAACTTAAAAGTTGTGCTACACTATACAATTTGTGGGCCACCAGATTTAATACCACCTTTAAAAGTGTTAGTTATTTGATGAATGTTGTATCCTACTAAAGTATGGAGACTGCCGATCTATGAATCCATGATAAAATATCATCCTTATGGAAACAGTAAAAAATTCCACGAATGTCAAATTATTATAGAGTCTTGCTGGAATTCCCAGCTGTCTAATTCTACAATTATTCTGCAGTCTGCACACGGTTCAATTGCTCTCGGCTTAGAGTCTTTTAACCTTATTTATTCCAGTGATTTTCCAATTGGGAGGAGAAGGCTGAATAATTCAATAAAATCAAAATTCAGATTATACAATGTATTCCTTTTTATAACGATGAAAGCAAAACACCAGTGAAAGTACTGGTAAAATTGAACTGCAGAGTCAAAGATAACACTGAGGGATACACAAGTGTTTCAAGTTTTTGGTAGTAGACAGGCACAACTGTGAATCACATTGTTCATAATAATTTTGTGACAAATGCGACTACCAAGAACAATGCTTAAGAAAGAACTGCAGATGCTGGAAAAATCAAAGGTAGACAAAAATGCTGGAGAAACTCAGCGGGTGAGGCAGCATCTATGGAGCGAAGGAATAGGCGACTTTTCGGGTCGAGACCCTTCTTCAGACTCAATGTCTGAAGAAGGGTCTTGACCCGAAACGTCACCTATTCCTTCGCTCCATTGATGCTGCCTCACCGGCAGAGTTTCTCCAGCATTTTTGTCTACCACCAAGAACAATGCAGTTGGATACTGGCACCAATCCTGGATTTTATAACCAACAAACAAGCTTGGTCTTTTTTTTTTTGAATCATAAGCAGGATTTGTATTTGAATTGCCAGAGAACATTTCAACTGATCATTAACTTGAAAATGTTAATGCTGTTTTGTTCTCCAAATACATCGCCTGATTCTTTGAGTACTTCCAATATTCTCTGCAGCACCTGCAACCTTTTCTTTTACACACATTTTGGCCACGGAATAACTTCTGGCAGTCTCTAAACACTAGAATAAGTTTTATCAACTTTCTTTTCATTAAAATGCACTGTACAGACTTCAAATTGGTCCGATTCAAATATAGTATATACTGCTGCTTCAAAACTGGGTACATTTTGCTAAGATGCTAAACAGCATGGGACCTGGTCTTGAATCAGTTTGTTCTAGATTCAAGTGCGACACTCCCTGGCTAGGGGCATTAAGTATCCAGCCAGTTCAGTTTTACACAGCCAATAAATGCAGTCCTCCCACACACACACACACACACACACACACACTGCAGAATCTGTCCCTCTCATGAATCCGATTCCACTGGTTTAATCTGAAAGAAAATTTTGCAAAAATGTTTTTCCCAGTGCCTAGAGTGGTCCAAACTGCCATATTCATCTATAAATAAACTTCTGAAAATCAAACACTTGACGGATGACATATTTTATGCCCCGGCAGCAAGGAATTATATTCCATTACGTTGATCATATCTTGTGTATCTTCATAAATCTCAAATACATTCAACTCAATTTTATCATGGCTATTTTTTAAGAAGTTAATCAGTACATCATTAATTGCTCCATCTATTCACTCGAGACTCGTTAATTTTTAACTTCTACCTCCAGACCCTCATAGTGCAGGCTTCCTCTGCTTTCATCTATGTTAACTGTGCCTTCCAGCATTTCAAAGCCCTCTGGCATGCAGCCTTTTATCATCTCTCAAGCTGGAAAAAAGTAGTTGCAATTTTGAGAATCTCCCTTCCCTTTTTTTTTCCTGGTTATTTGGTGCTGTTTCCATGAAAGGAACAGAAATAATAATTACTGGATATATATAATTGTGTGAGACCTCAAACGACAATTTTAGAAGCAGTTTTAGTCAGATTTTCACTGAGAATTGAGTAAACAGTAAAAAAAAGTAAACAATAATGGTAACTTGGATTCCACGTTGTGCAGATTATTATTTGCTTGTCTTTAAAATGGATAAAATGTTACTCGAAAGGCTAGCTGTATTTAAAGTGGATAAATATCCAGGTCCTTGGCATGCAGATTGTTGAGGGTAAAAGATAAGAGGAAATTGCAGAGATCGCAGCCATATTCTTCCAAAAGTCCAAGGGATCCATCCTTCCATCCATCTATCTATCTATCTATCTACTCTTACTATTACTCTTGTTATCTATCTATCTATCTATCTATTCTTACTATTACTCTTGTTATCTATCTATCTATCTATCTACTCTTACTATTACTCTTGTTATCTATCTATCTATCTATCTATCTATCTATCTATCTATCTATCTATCTATCTATCTATCTATCTATCTATCTATCTATCTATCTATCTATCCTTACTATTACATCTATCTATCCTTACTATTACATCTATCTATCCTTACAATTACATCTATCTATCTATCCTTACTATTACATCCATCCATCTATCTACGGGATCCCATATATTCCTGCAATGATGCCAAAACGATACACGATAGCACTAAAATTTTGCACCACCTTACTCACCATTGTCCTGTGGTAGTCTGTATCAGGTTTCGTTCAGATTGAGGTTATATTTCAAAAGTTATTCATAATTTTTAACTCTAGAAATTCAAGTTTAAGAATAATGTAGCAGCTAAAATCCTTGCTGGCCCAGCTTGCAACAAAGTAGCAATCACTCAGTCCTTCCAGCAGGTTTTTAGCTGAACAAGACGGGGAGGGGGCAATTGCATTATTTTTTTAAGTCCCCGAAGCAAGAGGAGCGGGAGGGTGTGTGTGTCTGTGTCTGTGTCTGTGTGTGTGTGTGTGTGTGTGTGTGTGTGTGTGTGTGTGTGTGTGTGTGTGTGTGTGTGTGTGTGTGTGTGTGTGTGTGTGTGTGTGTGTGTGTGTGTCTATATACTTTTAAAACTCTGTGGGTGGGTGGGTGTACGGCATTTTGTCTTTGATTCGTTACTCCGCGAAAACCAGACGCAAAAACGCCGAGATTTTTACCATTTCGCTAGCGATTTTACATTTACATTCGCACATCCACTCCTTGGTCAATTATTTCCCCAGATTGAGTAAAATTGATCACGCAACTCAAACAAAACTCAATTTTTAAGATCTAAACGGCTCTTACCAGCTGCTGACGTCACAATGCCCACATGCCAACCAATCCAAGCCGCTTCTCTCTCTCTCTTCTTGGCAGCCTGGCTCTCCTCCATTCCCCCCCCACTCCAAGTACGCTCGCGCCACGCATCCCGCAGCTCCCACAGCCCGCCCGCTCACTCCAACCCCCCCTCCCCCTTCTCAAAATGCTCTGCAAATCGGGAGGTCACCGGCTTGAACATGGTGGCAGCAGTTATTGTCGCGCGGGGCATAAAGGGCCTGTCCCACCACAATGCGATTGCATGCGTCTAGCGCGACCAAACGTTGTCGCTTGAGGCGTACGGCCGCGCGGGGCCGGTCCCAATTCGAACCGCGGAGGAGTATGGAGTTGTGCGGGGCTGGTCCCGACATCATACTCACCAATCAGCTAGGCAAGAGGCGGGCCGACTGAATTTGGACGTCGCATGGCGTCGGGCAGTGACATAATCACGCAACGGCACGCCGGGCCGTGATGTCATTGCACAACGCCACGCGCTAGGCGTACGCCTTCAAGACGCTGCGTACGCTGTTGGCGCGCGGGATTTTCGGACAGTGTAAGATTTTTGGAGCCCCACGTGATGTCGGGACCAGCCCCGCACAACTCCATACGCCACCGCCGATCAAAGTGGGACCGGCCCCGCGAGGCCGTTCCCCCCCTCCCTGTTCCCCCCTTCCCTGCCCCCCTCCCTGTTCCCCCCTCCGTTTCACCCCCTCCCTGTTCCCCCCCTCTCTCCCCTCCCCCCTCCTCCCTCTCCCCCCTCCTCCCTCTCCCCCTCCTCCCTCTCCCCCTCCTCCCTCTCCCCCTCCTCCCTCTCCCCCTCCTCCCTCTCCCCCTCCTCCCTCTCCCCCTCCTCCCTCTCCCCCTCCTCCCTCTCCTCTCCTCTCCCCCTCCCTCTCCTCTCCCCCTCCCTCTCACTCTCCTCTCCTCCTCCCTCTCCCACCTTGTCACCCATTCCTTCTCTCCGGAGACGCTGCTTGTCCCGCTGAATTACTCCAGCTTTTTGTGTCTTTCTAATGTTACACTCTTATTCAGTAAGGGGTGCAGGGATAAACTTATCTTCGATGGTGTGGAAGGTTCTAGAAACAATGAGGGACAGATTTAGCAGCTACTTGGAAAAAGGTACACTGATTAAAGAAAGCTTGCATGAACTTGTTACAGGCAGATCATATCCAACTAACTTGACAGCGTATATTGATGCAGTAATTGTGTGCGCCAAAAATAAAAATATGATTGATGTGGTAATATACATCTTGAAAGGGTGCTTGATAAAATGCCACACAATGCAGTTGTCATTCAAACTGATGGCATTGGAACCAAAGGGACTGCAGCAGTATGGATTGAGAAATCATTAAATAGGAGGAAGTAAAGAAGATTTTATTGGACAGGAGAAAAATTTACACCATTTTCCAGATGTCAGTATCAGTATCAGGAACACTGTTCAATTGTAGGGAAAATTGGCTAACTCTACCTACATTAGAAAGCTGAGCAACTTTACGGGTGGAAACAGTTTGTGGCCCTGGAAAATGGCAAAAAGCTTAACGTTCCCAGTATGTCCTGATAGAACCAAGGGCCCTGACAAAGTACCAGGTGTGAGAACAGAGAAAGGGTGAAATGTCACCCATTCCTTCTATCCAGAGATGCTGCCTGTCCCGCTGAATTACTCCAACATTTTGTGTCTTTCTTCGCTTTAAACCAGCATCTGCAGTTCCTTCCTACAACAAAGAGTGATCCTTGTGATTTGGGCTGTCTAAATAAAAGTTAGAATATCCATAATACAGTCACAAAATAGAGGCTCCATCTCTGCACTTCTACCAGAAAGTCTGTAGATATGCTAACATTTAAAAAAATAGAATGAACACTTTGTCATGCAAACAAGCAAAACTGCAAAATTGAAAAATCTGCTAAAATTTGTCAATGCTTTCGGAAAGCACTGAGCACTCAAATGAAATAAATAATTAAAATATTTTAAAGGTTTATTTAAAATTAAATTGAATCTGAAAATACCAATTATTAATAATAATCCTAGAATCAATTATCTGTAATTTTTTTCACAGCCATCACATTTCCATTGAGATGGATGGATCTGAACAGATACCCCACTGTAAAAGCTGAGACGTGACTGAGGGGTGACCAAGGACCGATCGACACAGCAGTGGAGTGCAGTTGCAAGATCAGGGCTTGTCTAATGCAATAGGGTGCAGCACAGTGGGGCGGCAACAGAGACCCGGGTTCGATCCTGACTATGGGTGTTGTAAGTATGGAGTTTGTACGTTCTCCCCGTGACCGTGTGCGCCGCTTTCCTCCCACACTCCAAAGATGTATAGTTTTGTAGGTTAATTGACTTCGGTAAAATTGCAAATTGTCCCCAGTTTGTGTAGGATAGTGCCATTGTGTGGGGATCACTGGTCGGCGAGGACTCGTTGGGCCGAAGGGCCTGTTTCAGCGCTGTATTTCTAAACTAAACAAGAGTCTTGAACCAGCCAGCATTTGCAAGGGTTAACAAGAGCAATTTAAAATCTGAGCCGCTAGAGATACATTAAATACTATTTTTCTTTCATGAATGTAGGAGGACAGAAAACATTGCCAAGTGACCTGAGCGTGGATGATATGCCTGTCAAATAAGCAGTGGGTGATGTATGTGTGTCTGCGAGTTAGCTCGCTCTATTTACTCCGGGTGCTTCAACCATAGTATAAAAGTGTTTTTTGTAAGGGCTTTGACATTCTTCCTATTTTAGTATTCATGCATGGAGGTTATGAAAGAAGACAGCCCCAGCACTTCATTTGCTTTTTAAACCTCTATGCTATGTACTATAAATATTAATGCAATTCTCATGAAACTGTGTAAAAATATGAAATCCAGGTGAAGGAATTCTGCTGAGTTAAGGAACATGCAAGTTTATTTTGCAGTTTCTCAGTGAAATGTAGATAAAATTGAAATAATAATCACAATGAACATTTCCAAGTTCATTTTAAAATTAGACAAATTGCCAGCCAGCTATTAAATTATTCCAAGGATAGAAGGCAGCCAAGATAAATAGACTCTGACGTTGGGCCTCAAGTTTTTTAAACTCTAGTGCCTAGTTTTATCTGACAGCAGTAGGTAATGAGTACTGGTGACATGCTGCACATAATCTGAAGTTTGAAGAAACACCCTAACCACATCAAATACCATGTCCCAGATATTTTAGTTCAGCTTAGTTTAGAGATATAGCATGGAAACAGGCTCTTCGGCCCAATGAGTCCACGCTAACCAGCAATCCCCGCACGCTAACACTATCCTACGCACACTTGGGACCATTTACCATTTTACCAACCCAATTAGCCCACAAACCTGTATGTCTTTGGAGTTTGGGAGGAAACTGGAGCTCCTAGAGAAAACTCACCCAGGTCACGGGGAGATCGTACACACTCCCACAGACAACACCTGTAGTCAGGATTGACCCCGGGTTTCTGGTGCTTTAAGGTAGGAACCCTACCGCTGCGCCACCGTGCCGCCCGATATGTCGGCAGATAAACCCACGACCGGGTATCCCTGAGCAATGGTGTTCTGCGATGCATGTCCCTGGGACAGGGACATGCACTGCATCAGGGAGCTCCTCAATGCGCTACCTGGCACAGCATCAACTTCTGCAGAGGTCAGCGCTCAGATTAGTAAACGCCTGCCTTCCGAGCTTGTGAAAGGCTAGAAATGGCAGGTGCTCCAATTCCATGAAAATGAAAGGAAGAAATTACTGCCAGGAGAATAACAAACAGAGCTTTGAATTTCATTTAATTAACTTATGTCTACTGGCAGCACAGTGGTAAAGCTGAGAGCAGCTTCTCACAGTGCCAGAGACCTGGATTCAATCTTGACCTTTGTATAAATTTTGCACATTCTCCTAATGACCACGTGGATTTCTTCCAACATCCCAAAGACAGATAGTTGGTAGCTTCATTGGCCACCGTAAAATGGTTCTAGTGTGCAGCTAAGAGTTAGAAGCTTTAGTCTAGTTTAGTGACACTTAAATCTGATGGGATTTGATGAAAATGCAGGAAAAATAAAAAGGGATTAATGTAGAATTGGTGTAAACGGATGGCTGATGGTCCGCGTGGACTTAGTGGGCCAAAGGGCCTGACTCCATGTTTAATCTTTCAATCATTTCAATCAAGCAGTCAATGCTCATCCTCAGTTTTCCCTACCTCCCCCCCCCCATCACATAACCCATGGGACTGCACTAATCATTCTTGGGCCCATGAGGTAGATCCATTTGCAAGAGGTGATCAAGCCTCAGGGTGCAGATCCTGAGACCCCCAACGCTAGACTGGCCTGACAAAACTGTGCAAAACATTTTAAATTATTTTTGAAATGTCTTCAATAATCAGATATTTAATAACATTTGACAAAGGAATGAATTAATTCTCAAAACTAAAAAGTTAAACAATTTAAAACACTTAACTGATATAAATTAAAGTGAAAGGAAACTTTAAATTGAAATTGAAGATATTAAAATGAGTGGAAGGGTGGCATAAAGCCAAAAATCCATGTATGGTGCATCCAGCCGGTCAGTTTAGCATGAGTGAGCTCCGTCCCTGGAGTCTGTGCATCTGACCTCCAACATGTTCTGTACTTACACAAACCAATGCTGTCTGTTGGCAGTTTTCGACACAACCACTTAATGAAGAGAAGCACAGCCCGTCAGTTTACATTCAGGACTCTGCAGTTCAGCAGGTATCCTGTTCCAAGATGAACAGTCTCTGAATAACAAGACACAGCTAATGCTTTCAGCATTATTTGGGTCTCAAAAGAGAGTTTCTCACCTTGCCTTGTAATTACCATCTGTGTGCTTAATAATCCATAACTCAGCACAGATGCTTGTAAAGCTAACGTGCATAATGCAATTTTTTTTGCTTTAAAACTTGTATTTACAGGTAGTCTATCTCCAAGTCCATTCTGTGGAAAATTTGTGAAATAATCAAAATTATAAATTTATATTTAACTTACAATTTATATTTAACTTGGAGGATGCAAGATTATAGGGATAATCATCCATTGAAAAACTATGAATTGCATTCTGAACTTCTAATGCATGTTCAGAAGGTGATGCTCACTCAAGGAATGCAAAAATCAAAATATTATCATTGGTACCACTGTGAAACCATAAATCAAACACCAAGAGTACTTCAACATTCACTGGGATCGAACCCACTGCCACATGGAACATATCGACAATACTCAAGACAACATTCACCATCTGTGATGACATGACAATCTCATACAGGACTTAGGAAATGGGTTCTTAAAATCATATCAAGCAAACCAATATACCCACCCTATCCAAGCCATCCCTTATTATTGCAACTGAAACAACTATTGTTAATATTTTGAAGTGTATTATCTTTATGATTTCCTGACACTGGTATTTTCTGGTTGCTGGAGGCATCAAATAACTATCTTCATTTCACCTGAGGCAATTGTACCTGAACACTGCTGCCAGTTCAAATCAAAGGAATAGAAACGTTTCAACTATGACTAGCCTTCAAAAAGCACTGTAAAGTGTTTTAGTACATGCAGCTATTGTGCAAAGCTTTAATTTTCTTCAAAGTCTGGAGTCTGCCTTATTGTCAGAGTTGCTGTGATTTCCTATTGGTCATGGCTATAAATGGAATAATCAGAGGACAGAGCTATGAAATGGCATGCACCAATAACCTGATCACTGATGCTGTTTTCCTTTTGTCAGGAACACATGATTTACGAGTATTGGTGGCCGCCTAAAGATTGTTAATGTGTCATGGCAAACAAGGAGGCCTTTACTGGAATCCAACCTTTAGACATTGTTCTACAGCTATCAAATGGATCTGGTTGGGTTGTATGCAGAGTACTGATGGCAGTTATGGACACCACACCGTAGGAAATATATAATGGCTTTGGAGGGAGTGTAAAATCTTTACCAAAGCAAGAACTGGATTCTGCGGGCTAAATTAAGAGGAGAGATTTTTCAAACAAGGATTGTATTCTCAGGAGTTCGGAAAATTCAGGGGCACTATGCTCCAGGTTTTCAGGACGTTAAGGACATGTATGGGTTACTCGAAGGGAAACTTGTTCTGTCGATGGGGAAGCCTGTCTTTCAGAAGCAAAGAGAAGAAACTTGTTTTTCTTGTTCTTTACTTTACTCAATAATAAGGGCCTAAAGTACAACATTAAAACATGCTATCTGCAGAATTATTAATGTGGTAAGGAAACAGTGTGATTGGTCCGTTTGTGGTGATATAAAAGGACATCTGCTTGCTGCAGGATTCTCTTGTACCATGTGGGATATGTAATTTATAGTGATATCAGGGCACATTATCAGTCGGAATGTATCTCCTGTAGGTGGTAACATCAAGATTGGCTCGGGGATAGTGACACTGACACTTGGAGACAGCCGAATAGAAAATATTGGCTGCATGAGACCTGTTTTGAACGCAACACTTACATCCAAGAAGGCAGCTTCAAATTACAATCAAGAGGATACAGTAGATCGTACAATATCAGAAAATTGTAAACCTCCCAGCTAAGCAAAACAGCAGATCTGATTCAGTCCTCCAAATTCAGGAATATCACGACAACTTTCATGAGAAAGTACATCTTTAAGACTGAGCACTAATGACAGGCAATGCTCATTGACTAGAATTTTTTGTTTAAATGGGCAGAAACTTTAACATCTATTAGTGAGGAGGGAACTACCATCTACTATTGGGCCAAAACTTTAACATCTATTCGTGAGGCGGCAACAGACTGCCACTAGTAAATATTTTTAATGAGTCAATTGAAACCGTGAAAACAGTTAATTTGCTGTCAAATTGCAAAGCAACTGGAATAAGTGCTGAAGCAGGCATCTACAGTTGTGAAGGCTCACACCATGCCAGAGGTTTCCTTGTATTTCTGAAACTGGCTGAAATTTTCCAGTTAACATGAACCCAAGGAACAATAGCGTGAAAGTAAAATTATGCATCGAGTGCCCATTCTATAAATGGAAGAATAAAAGAACATCCTGGGACAATTGCTGAAGTAGCTCCTTGCTGTCATAAGGCCATAAGGGATAGGAGTAGAATTAGGCCATTCGGCACATCGTCTACTCCGCCATTCAATCATGGCTGATCTATCTCTCTCTCTCCTGACCCCATTCTCCTGCCTTCTCCCCATAACCTCTTGCACCTGCACTATTCAAGAATCTATCCATCATTGCCTTAAAAATATCTACTGACTTAGCCTCCACAGCATTCTGTGGCGAAGAATTCCACAGATTCACCACCCTCTGACTAAAGAAATTTCTTCTCATCTCCTTCCGAAAAGAATGTCTTTTAATTCTGAGGCTATGACCTCTTGTCCTGGACTCTCCCACTAGTGGAAACATCCTCTCCACATCCACTCTATCCAAGCCTTTCACTATTCTGTATGTTTCAATGAGGTCCCCCCTCATTCTTCTAAACTCCATGGAGTACAGGCCCAGTGCTGACAAACGCTCATCATAGGTTAACCTACTCATTCCTGGGGTCATTCTGGTAAACCTCCTCTTTGGTCCCTCTAGAGCCAGCACATCCTTCCTCAGATATGGTGCCCAAAATTGCTCTCACAATATTCCAAATGTGGCTTTACGAGCACCTTTTGAACCTCAACATTACATCCCTGTTTTTGTATACAAGCCCTCTTGAAATAAATGCTAGCATTGAGTTTGCATTCTTTACTACTGATTCAACTTGCAGATTAACTTTTTGGGAATCCTGAACGAGCACTCCCAAGTCCCTTTGCACCTCCGATTTCTGGATTCTCATCCCATTTAATAAAAATAGTCTACACCTTTATTCCTACTACCAAAATGCATGACTACACATTTTGCTACACTATATTCCATCTGCCACTTCTCTGCCCAATCTCCCAACCTGTCCAAGTCCTTCTGCGGAGTCGTGGCTTTCTCTATACAACCTGCTCCACCTATTTTCATATTAGCTGCAAACTTTGCCACAAAGCCTTTAATCCCCTTGTCCAAATCATTGATATAGAACGTGAAGAGTAGCGGCCCCAGCACCAACCCTTGTGGAACTCCACTAATCACTGGCAGCCAACCAGAAAAAGCCCCCTTTATTGCCACTCTTTGGCGTCTGCCATCCAACCAACCTGCTATCCATGCTAGTATTTGCCCTTTGATACCGTGGGGTCTCATCTTCCTTAACAGCCTAACATGTCACCTTATCAAAGGCATTCTGAAATTCTAAGCAAACAACATCAACTGACTCACCTTTCTCTGTCCTGCTATTTACGTCTTCAAAGAATTCCAGCAAATTTGTCAAGCAAAACCTCCCCCTCACAAATCCATGCTGACCAGCTTATTTTATCGTGAACTTCTAAATACACTCCGTAACCTCATCCTTTATAATGGGCTCTAAAATCTTACCAACCACCAAAGTCAGATTAACCAACCTATAGTTCCCACTATTCTGCCTTGCTCCCTTCTTGTGCAGCGGGGTAATATTGGCAATTTTCCAATCATCTGGGACCACTCCTGACTCTAGTGATTCTTGAAATATCACTATCAATACCTTCACAATCTCTAAAGCCACACATTTCAGAACCCTAGGGTGTAGTCCATCCGGTCCAGGTGACTTATCCATCTTCAGCCCTTTCAGCTTCCCAAGCACCTTCTCCCTAATAATAGCCACTCCACTAACTTCCACCCCGACTCTCTTGAATTTTAGGCAAGTTGCTGTTGTCTTGTGTAGACTGATGCAAAAAAGTTATTCAACTCCTCTGCCATATCTTTATTCCCCATTATCACTTCTCCTGCATCATTCTCCAGCGGTCCAACGCCCACTCTTGCCTCTTTCTTGCTCTTTATATAGCTGAAGAAACTCTTGCTATCCTCTTTCACATTATTGGCTAGCTTACCTTCGTATTTCATCTTTTCACCCCGCTTTTCCCTTGCCTTTTAGTTACCTTCTGTTGTTCTTTAAAAGCTTCCCAATCCTCTGGCTTCCCACTAATCTTTGCTATGTATACGCCTTCTCTTTTATTTTTATACGGTCCTTGACTTCTCTTGTCAGCCATGGTCGCCTTTCTCCCCATAGAATCTTTCTTTGTCTTTGGAATGAAAAGATCTTGCATCTTCCGGATTATTCCCAGAAATTCCTGCCATTGCTGTTCCACCGACATCCTTGCTAGGGTTCCTTTCCAGTCAACTTTGGCCAGCTCCTCCCTCATTCCTTTGTAGTCCACTTTGCCCAGCTGCAATACTGACACATCCGTTATCACCTTCATCCTCTCAAATTACAGATTAAAATGTATCATATTGTGGTCGCTACCTCCTAATGGTTCCTTTACTTGAGTTCCCTTATCAATTCCCGTTCATTACACAACACTAAAACCAAAATTGCCTCTTCCCTGGTAGGCTCCACTACAAGCTGCTCTAAGGATCCATCTTAGAGACACTCTACAAATTCCCTTTCTTGGGGTCCAGTACCAACCTGGTTTTCCCAGTCTACCTGCATATTGAAATCTCCCATGACCATAGCATTGCCTTTTTTACATGCCAATTTAACCCCTGATGGTAACGTGCACCCTATATCCTGGCTACTGTTTGGGGGCCTGTAAATGACTCCCATTAGGGTCTTTTTACTCTTATAATTTCTCAGCTCTATCCACAATGACTCTACATCTTCCGATCCTATGTCACCCCTGTATAAGGACTGAATTTCATTCCTAACCAACAGAGCTACCCCACCCCCTCTGCCCACCTCTCTGTCATTCCGATATGACGTATAACCCTGAATATTCACCAAGCAATATCAATAGCCGATAAAATCATTGACAGAACTCTGCTGCATTGTCAAATACAACACTTGTACGTCTGTCTGAGAGACGCTACAGTCTCAGGAACGAAGGAGTCCAGGTACGATGCTCCAAGTTTGTCGACCTACAGAGAAATGCCAGAAACAAAACTGAAAAACTTTACATGACTCACTGACCTGACAAAGGAATTTGGTGCACTCAGCTAAGATGGTCTGAATCAAGACAAAGTTTGTTTGCTTGGTGAATTTCATTGTAATGCAATCCCATGCTTGCATGTTTGCTCGCATTTTTCACAAAGATCAATGGGGATTTTATACCCAATCATCAATTAAATTTGTGTGTTGCTGCATTGGTACTAATTTTCATGACGTCCTCTGCCATGCTTAAAGAGGCCATTTGTGACTGGGATATTGAGTATTGCATTCAATACCACTCATAAGCTCCTCAATTTGAGGGAAGTAAACACCAAAGCAAAATTAAATGGTTGTCTTGAAGGATCTGAATCAAATCCTTCAACTAACCTATGGGTTTTCTATCCCACATGTAGAAAATGGTCAGATCTTCCACATAGCTCATGTTGACCCAGCCAAATAGTCCATGATTCTGCACAGATGATGTTGCTGATGAAATCTACACCAAGAAAATAAAACACTAACCCAGTCACGGGAAAAATCTCTTGTGATTCTTCCAACTGGCTAAGACGGTGAAACAGGCAATAATGAGTAGAGGAGAATTGACGCAGTGCAAATCTCAAAACTGCGTTCTATCTGTTGTTATTCACACTGAATCACATCGCTTGCCTAATGCACTGTAGATAGTTTAAAGCACCAGTTGACCTGATCAATCATTCATGTGTTCACAGAAACAAAACTAACCAATGATGTCATGGTTGCGCTCAAACCCAAAGGGCAAAAAACAAATTGGTGCATTGTATGAACTAATAGGGCCAATGATGGTAAAGGGAGGGTTTATGCTTCAAGGGTAGCTATAATAATTCATCAACATTTGTTTCCAATTATTCCTCAAATGGATCTAAACAGCACCAAGTACATAATATACTTGTTAACAGGTTTAATTACAGCATAATTTTAATAGGATCTAACGTGATAGCATCATATTTAGTAGGCTCCATAATTATGGTATGAACGTTGCAATTATAGATTTTGCAACAATCACTGTAATTGCATTCCAGAACAAATATAGCTTTATTTTTAAATCTACCTTTACTACACAGAGCAAGGTATAGAGCAACAAAATCAGCAACATCTCACTTGCCTGTAGAGACAGACAAATCTGATGTATTTTCAGCTGTTATCAATAAGTAAAGCCAAGGAATGTTAATTCCTATTGGAAATCCTTATATCAAAGACGGCATAAAGTAAATTAAGTAACCCAAGAACTCTGAAGCTAGTTGCATTACAAAATGCCTTTGCTGAAAAAAATTGAAACTTTTTCCAGAAGATAGATAAGCAAACCCACTGAGGTGGTTTCTAAGCAGCCAATTAATACTTTGAAACCTCAGAACAATTTCATAACATAACTGAATATGCAGGTACAATGAAAATACCAAATCCATCAAAAAATGTATGGTTTTACAAACTTGGGATCAAAGCTTGATGGAACATTGACTTAAGATTGTGCCAGTCATTGGTGTTTCAAGAATCACACCAGTCACCAATGATAAGGACATCAATTATCTAATTCAAATCCAAGTCATGATTTTGCTTTAAAAGTCCAACTAGAGCCATCTCCCTTATTATGAACCATAACATTTGCTTGTAAGGAACAATTTTCTCATATTTGCAAATACGGTAAAATTAAGTGTAAAATTCAAAATATGAACACAGTATGACAATAAACTCTCTTGACTTGACTGTATGTTTCTGTACATGTTGCGATCATCATGCAGCCACTTAACGTACACTAGCCTTTTTTCCTGTTTATTTCCTTCACCTGCATATGCAAGAACCAACATTGTACTATGAATTGTAGAAGTGCTGGAGTAACTCAGCGGGACAGGCAGCACCTCTGGAGAACATGGATAGGTGACGTTTTGGGGCGAAACCCTTCTTCAGACAACCGTTCACGGGGGGGAAAGAAAGCTGGAAAAGTGGATGGGCAAGATAGAGCATAGCCGGTAATGGGTGAACACAGGCGAGGGGTTGCTTGATAGGCAGATTGCTGGACAGAGGCCAAAGATGAAAAGACAGGTGTGAGCACAAAAAGGATAAAGAGTTGCGAATTCTGAATCTCGAGGGTAGAAACGTTGCGAATTGCATAGCTGGTGGAAGGAATGGAGGGGAGAAAGAGGGATGTTGATAGAGAAAAGGGAGGGGGAAGGGGGCTGTTCGTGGGTTAGTTGCCTAAAATTGGTGAATTCACAGTTCATACCATTGGGTTGTAAGTTACCCATGTGCAATATGAGGTGCTGGAATACGAGGTCCATTTTGCATGTGGCCTCATTCTTGCATTGCAAGAAGCCCAGGACAGAAAGGTCAGAATGGGAATGGGAAGGGGAGTTAGCAACTGGAAGATCCCGTGGGCCTTGGCAGAATGAGCACGTGTTCAGCAAAGAGATCATCGAGTCTACAATTGGTCTCGCTGATGGGGTCCCTGGATGGAGGTGAGGAAGGAGGTATAGGGACAGGCGTTACATTTCCTGCAGTGCCTGGGGAAAGTGCCTGGGGACGGGGTGGTTTGGGTGGGAAGGGATGAGTGCACCACGGGGTTGTACGGGAACGATCACTGCAGAAAGTGGAAAGTGGTGGAGATGGGAAGACATAAATAATGGTTTTCAAAGGACACCCGAAAAATTAGATTTATTCTATGCTTTTGTTTCAATCTTTGTTGACCTCAGCAATACTGAAAATGACATTTTAAGTCTCTCTAGCTGTCATGCGTATCCACATAAAAACCAAAGAAATGGGTAAATGATGTGCTGCATTACTGAGACGGCAAATCTAAAAGGTTTCCAGGTAATATCATTCCAATCAGCCAAGACATTTCATGCATATAACTGCTCATATTATATTCTGTATTAGAAATATGTGAATGTCCTGCTTCTTACAGAAACTATTGTAATAAAAAGAGAACAGCAAGTATGCCCAATAGCTTATTTGGTTTATCTTTTTCAATCTAATTCATAAGCTCCTGTGCACACTTCGTGGACGTTGATCTTTTGTCAGGTTGCTACACTGCACTATGGATTAGGTAAACCATCTCAGCAATTGTGTCAAGATGAATTAAATATTTCACCTGACTATAAGGATCGCACTGAATCTATCTGAGCCATGACAAACACCAAGACCTGAATTTTGAGGACATCTTACCAATTATACAGTAGCATTTTGTCAATCTTAAGGCATTTGTTCTTGGAAAAATATTTGGCTTTTTGAAACAGAAGTAATCCAACTTCATTCACTGCCACTTACAAAGATATAGCATTGTGTTCTATTAGCTAATGAAGTACTAAAGGCAGAAGATAGTTTTCTATTTTTTATCTTTTAATATGCAGGTCTAGTGCCTAAAATTGATTCAATTCATGGAATTGCATCGTGCACAAGCCTTTCAATAAAAGTCTCAGCATCGTTCAGGTGGATTCCTTTCAGTGTTCCATTTGAAATGTCAGGGGCCAGAAAGTATTCTCTTTCCATCATACCAGGACGCATGCTTGTTTAAAATTGTACATGATCCAACAATTTGAATTTTAAAAGTTGAGTGGACAACACTATATAATAAGTTTAATTTAACGATAGAACTTTATTTATCCCAGGAGGGAAATTGATCTGCCAACACAAAACACAAAATACATGAAACTTGAAATTAAAGTGACGTGGAAAGGATTGGGGATGAGCAAAGAAGGGGGAAGGGGAGGGGGGGTGGGAGGGGAATCATTCCACCCCACGACAGAAGGGGGAGGGGTTGTACAGTTTGATAGCTACAGGGAAGAAGGATCTCCTGTGGCGTTCTGTACTGCATCTTGGTGGAACCAGTCTGTTGCTGAAGGTATTCCTCAGGTTGACCAGTGTGCCATGGAGGGGGTGAACTGTATTGTCCAAGATGTCCACAGTTTGAGGAGCATCCTTCCTTCCAAGACCACCTCCCATGAATCCAACTCTGCCCCCAGGATGGAGCTAGCCTTCCTGATGAGTTTGTTATTTACATATTTTCCAAGTGATGACCATATTGTAAAGATTACCATGGAATTATATATAAAGAAAATATAACAAATCTATAAACCAGTAGTGAGCCGGATAATAGGTCACAAGGTGACACAAGGAACTGCACATGATGGAATCTTGAGCAAAACAAAAAGTGTTGGAGTAACACAACAAGTCAGGCAGCATCTGTGGAGGGAAAGGATAGGCAACGTTTCAATCAGAACCCTTCTTCAGTCTGATTGTTTGAGTCTGAGTTACTCCAGCACTTTCTGTTTTGTTCAATGGGGCATAGAACATGCTTTCAGAGAGAAAAAAACGTGAGCTCCTTGAAGAAATCATCACAGAGTAAGCAAATGTTTAATTTACCCAATCATGTTTCAAAAGGTTATAGTAACATAGTACAATGGGAACTATTTCTTAAATGGAAGTCTTTTTCAAAGCAGCAAACTATTCCAATTGGGGAACTGCTTCTGCGAATGTGTTTAGAAAAGATTCATTCCTATCATACAAATTAACTTTTTAAAAATTCTGCTTTAATCTGAAGAATTGGTTGCTTTGATATTACATATTTATAAATTAAGTTGGATACATGGTGCTGCTTTTGAATGTAAAGTGCAATATGATGAATAAACACTAGCTCCAAAATATATCAAATAACAGTTATTGAACATTATCACATCACAAATACATTTTCATAATACACCCAATCGAAATACAAGAGACACTCACTAAAACTATTCTCAGTTTCACCTCCTCAAAGTTTGGTTATGTCTGCAGTGAATATTTTGGGCAATATTAAACTACGATGAAGATAACATATTTATTTTATATCTTTCATGATTTAAGATTATTCTAAAGCATTTTATAGTCTATGATGCTCTGAATAATAATAATAATAATAATAATAAGCCAACAAATTTGTGCACAAAAGCTCATGCAAACAATGAACTGTTGACCATATACTGGTATGCCAGTTGAGAGAAAGACATTGGTCTCATTTCCAGATTTCCTACCATATAGGAGATGCCATTTGGCTATTGAGTCTGTGCCGGTTCACAGAACAATTTAATTTCCCCCACTACTTTTCCCTATATGCTATTCTGTACATATGCATAACACTTCTACCACCCACCTACACCACGATAATTTACTATGACCAACTAACCTAATCCAACCATTGTGGGATGTGGGAGAAAACCAGAGTATCCAGGGGAAACTCATGCAGTGAAGGGAAAGCATGCAATGACTGTTATGTCAATATTGGCCAAAACTGGGTGAACACTCTTGTTCTTCAAACAGCTCTTGGGTATCGTCAATGGCAATATAACAGCTTAGGAAAAGATCAGCTCTCCCCCAGTACTGCAACATGATGAACGTTTTGAGTCTCTGGAATGGGATCAGAAACTTCAATCCCTTAACTTGGATGAGAGTTATCATTAAGCCAAAGCTAAAAGCAATGGTAATGTCCTGGCACTGGCAGTACGACTCTCAGAAGCAAACTGCAGCGATAAATTAAAAGTATCCCACAAAATTGTATCATATTAAAGAAGCCTGTCTTATTTGTTCGCCCATCCATAATGTGCTGTAATAAAGCACCAACTACTTCCAATAACAACATTGATAGATAGAAGTTTCATTGTTGGTACCCTAGATGCCACAAACAAAAAAATATAATTATGCTCCAGCAGCTGTGAAATTATAATGAATTGATGCAATACTCAAAAGGCACTATCAACATTTTATATCTGTAAACATCTGCTCCAAAACCTGAACCTGAATAAAAATCTGAAAAACAGATCAACACAAGAGTTGACATTTACACTTCATAAACCCTGACAAATTAAAATTTAATGTAAATTTCACTGCAGCTGTGATTAAAAAGTACACAAAGAGATCTGCAATCAGAATGTTTACAACTTTATCTCAACAAAGCTATCTTGAGAAATTCATATTACGGAAAACCTTGGACAAATAACTCGGTGGTCATAAACTTTCCTGTCTTATTCTAATTATATACTGCAATGAATATAGAGTATTTATAATCATACATGTCATTGTATTGGTCTGGCAGTTTTTCATCAGAATTCTTCATGGAGAAATTAATTACTATAGCATTAATAGTTGAGGACTTCAAACACAACCCAAGAGTAGAATAGACATTTCACAAAACACCAGAAATAGCTTCCAATTTGAACGTGATGAACATTTGTGCAATCAAAGCATTTTTACCCAAGCAGTTACCTGCATTTAAATGGCAATCTTTAACTTGAAACTGAAGTTCATTTTCATTGGGGATGTCCTTCCATGTAGCGAGGAAGACTTGACGCTCTAGATAAGAAGAAAGAAAATAAATCGCAATAAACAAATGTTGGTAGAAAATGCTGATCGTACCACCTTAAAATTAGGTTATATCTTAAATATTGTTTTGCCATTTTTGCATCCTAATTGAAGGATATTGGTTCTACAGTTGTCAGTTAGCTTATCTGCATTTTTGAAATACCCATGGTCAGAAACTCAGAAATCTGCTTGGACTTTTATTTTACAAGGAAGTTTGGCAAGGTACATAAAAACTTATTTAATTAACATTTTCCTCCCACTGAAAAGGTTGTTTTTGTCACAACAGAATGACATTACTCAATTGTTACAACCCCAATTAAGATTTCCCTCTATTTTGTCCCAGCCGATGTTCTTTTAAATAGTAAGCAGCTGAAATTAATTTGAATTATATGCCTGAACTTTTTTTTTAATTGGTGGTCAACATGGTCTGGCATGACCTTTGCATTCTGCACTTGGAAAAGTCACTAACCCTGAAAAGAATGGAGGCTGGTCTGAGTAAAATGACATGTGCTGAAATATTCTGAATTCAATTTTTAATAATAATAATATAGAATATCCAAGGATCTGCCCTTATTCTTGGAAATTATTCCAAAACTAAAAAAAGAACTTGCACACTATCAAGGGCACCAAAGCTAACAAATGGTAAGAATCCTTACGCGGGTTAATTTAACGGCCTCATTTATTATTGAAAAAGGCTACCAAAATACTGCTAATGTCTTTATGCTATCCTGGGAACATTTTGTTGTTTTGTGTGTGTTTGCGTGTGTGTGTGTGTGTGTGTGTGTGTGTGTGTGTGTGTGTGTGTGTGTGTGCGTGTGTGTTTGCGTGTGTGTTTGCGTGTGCGTGTGTGTGAAAGATGTGCGTGTGCATATCAAGGGAGGTTGATGGAGAGCACAGAATGAAAGTCAGAGAGTAAAGGGCCTGTCCCATGGGCATGCGACTCCATGCGGCAAGCGCGAACCTAACCGCAAGCGGGGGCCGTGCGGAGGTCGCGGGGCCGGTCCCACTTCGATCGCCGGAGCCGTATGGAGTTGCGCGGAGCTGGTCCCGACATTGCGCGGGGCTCCGAAAAACTGACACTGTTCAAAAGCTCAATTCGGCAACGGCCTGCATCCCGCTGCCGCATCGAGGCCGTGCGCACCGCCTCTCCGCCGTACGGACCGTCTTGACGTCAGTCGACCTCCGCGCGGCCCCCGCTTAAGGAAAGCAAATTGACTCACTTCATTTTTAATGTACAATGGACTTCCATTGTTCCATTATTCCAGTGAAATAAACCATTGTGACATTTCACATTTCTATTGCTATAGAAGACTCTGTGTACAAACAATGGTATTAAATGAAAATCCAACTGTCGTCACAACAATAATAAAATGAGAAATCCTTGCAGCATCTTGACGTGAAACCAGTGAAGTGCACTGAGCGATGATGGGAATATTATTGATGGTAAATGTTTAAGACATCTTGTATTGATGTTTCATAGCTGGATTATAGTTCCCCAATTTCACCTGACTGCTCAAATAAAAGGTAAATTCAATCTTTTAAGGAACATATTCTGGCATTGGAGTTACAGACCACAAATGGGATTAAAGGGACCTGCAGAAGAGTTAAATCCAATGTAGCACCTGCTGGTCCCAGGCCTCCATCAACGTAAAACATCTCTCGAATGCCACAAAATAACAGTTGTGGTGAAAATTACTGTTATTTAGCAGCTCCACAAGGCACAAGATGTAAATAATTAATTAACCACCTAATGAGACAGATGTGATTAATCCACAGAGAATATGTTAAACTAAATAGATTGTTTCTTCAAAAAGGACTAAAAGTCAGTTTATAACACATAGCTTTTAAAAAATATAAAGCTAAGCTTTGAGGTTTCAAAGGTTTGCTTGTACATCAAAAGGTGATCCATCCAGAGTGTTGTTCATATTGGATTACAATAACAAGGGAATTGGTTTATAGGTAGATTGGGTGAGTAGGGAAAGGAAACGGCACAAGAATGGAGTATGTGTGATTATTCACCTTAAAGGAGATGAGTATTATTTAAATGGTGCAAGATCAATGAATGCTGACATTCACAGAGATCTGGGTGTTCTCAGCATACCTCATGAGTCAAAATAGAACAGTACAGCACAGAAATAGGCCCCCGGCCCACCATTTCTGTGCCGAAAATGATGCCAAGTTAAACTATTCTCCTGTGCATGTTCATGATCCATATTATTCAATTCCTTGCATATCCATGTGTCTATCTAAAGCCACTTACATGCCATTATCATATCTGCTTCCACCAACACCCCTGGTAACATGTTCCAGGCACCCATGACTCTGTAAAAAAACTTGCCCCACAACTCTCCATTAAACTTGACCCCTTGGACTATAAAGATATGCTCTCAATACAATTAGTATTGTCACTAATACTCTCTAATCCAGGCAGCATTCTGGTAAACCTCTTCAGTACCCTCGCACTACGGACTTGCACCTCAAGATCCCTCTGTACATCCCTTCTCATCTAATTTCCCCTTACATTTTACCTCCAAAAGTGCAATACCTCACACCTGTTCGGGTTAACTCCATCTGCCATTTCTCCACCCATATTTCTAACTGATCTATATCCGGCTACATCCTTTGTGTTGACTTGAAACTTACTAATCAGCCTATCTACATTTTTCTCCAAGGCATTTTTTTGCATTGCAATCAACATAGGCATCAGCATTGATACCTGCAGAACATCACAGGCCGCAGACCTCTTGTCGGAGAAACATCCCTTCATCACTAGCTTTTTACTTCGATGACCATGCCAATTTTGAATCCAATCCACCAAGACACTGTGGACTCCATGCACCTTAATCTGCTGGATCAAATCATCATGAGCGTCCTTGTGTAATGCATTACTAAATTCCATATAGACATTTACTGCCCTTCCTTTATAATTTTTGACACCTTCTCAAAAACAAAATCAAGTTCGTAAGACATGACCTTCCCCAAATAAAGCACCAATGACCATCTTTAATGAGCATGAGAATGAAAAGCGGTTGAAAATGTGGACGAATTTCATCTCTCAGGGGGTTGTGAATCTTTGGAATCCTCAACCCCAGAGAATTATGGATGCCTATATGCTTATGAATTCAAGGTCGAGACAGATTTTCAGACTCTATGGGAATATGGAAGGTCACAAAAGGGTCAAAGATCAGAACTGTCAATGGCATACAATGGACCTGTGACTATCCCATTTTACTCCGTGCAACAGATTAATGGACCTTTGATTAGTAGAATATGTGTTGGAAACACTGTATTGACTTTTATGGAAAGAATTAGCTCCATTTCTCAAAATAAAGGTTTTCTATCTTTGCTTCTAGAAAATAGAATAGATAAATGGTTTGCTCCAAATTATGTACCACATTAAAAAAAATCACTCTTAGTCAAGGGTTTGTGTTTTGTTTTCTTCTACTTTGATATTTCTTGTGTAAGCTTCTTAAAATTAATGTTAAATTTCAGATCTGGGCATCATCAGTAAATTTGCCGATGTTCTTTCAATTTGTCATGGATAAATAGGCAAGGAGGTAAAAGTTTTTGACAAGATGACCTTAAGAGTTTGCCTCCACTCTCTGTTAGAAGAGGATTTGGAAACATCTCCTAAAAGATGGTCCGCACATCAATTATAGATCAAAACTTAGTGACTCTTCAAGACAAGATAGTTACTGTTAGTAGTTGAAATGTTTCCCAAGGCTCTCCATGGTGTTCAGCTTTTAGATAGATGTGAGCTACAGAATATTAATGACATCAAGTTGTACAAGGGAATCTTCATGTTTGAGTCAAGAGTTTGAACAATTAAATTCTAACTTTCAGCAGCACAACAAGGCTGTAAACACAGTCCTCAATAGATAACATAATAAACCAACGGGGAAAAAAAGCTCAATAAATAAACATCCAATCAAGTGCAAAACAAATCCCAAAGTTCCTAGTTCGGCTTTTAGTTGGAGTTCGAAGTTTTCAATAGCCTGATGGTTGTTGAGCAGAAGCTGTTCTTACATAGAAACATAGAAAATAGGTGCAGGAGGAGGCCATTCGGCCCTTCGAGCCAGCACCGCCATTCATTGCGTTCATGGCTGCTCGTCCACAATCAATAACCCGTGCCTGCCTTCTCCCATATCCCTTGATTCCACTAGCCCCAAGAGCTCTATCTCACTCTCTCTTAAACCCATCCAGTGATTTGGCCTCCACTGCCCTCTGTGGCAGGGAATTACACAAATTCACATCTCTCTGCGTGAAAACGTTTTTTCTCACCTCAGTCTTAAATGGCCACTCCTTTATTCTAAGACTGTGGCCCCTGGTTCTGGACTCACCCAACATTGGGAACATTTTACCTGCAGCTAGCTTGTCCAGTCCCTTTATAATTTTATATGTTTTTATAAGATTCCCCCTCATCCTTCTAAACTCCAGTGAATACAAGCCTAGTCTTTTCAATCTTTCCTCATATGACAGTTCCGCCATCCCAGGGATCAATCTTGTGAACCCACGCTGCACTGCCTCAATCACAAGGATGTCCTTCCTCAAATTCGGAGACCAAAACTGTATGCAATACTCCAGATGTGGTCTTACCAGAGCCCTATACAACTGCAGAAGAACCTCTCTACTCCTATACTGAAATCCTCTTGTTATGAAGGCCAACATTCCATTATCTTTCTTCACAGCCTGCTGTACCTGCACACCAACTTTCAGTGACCGGTGTACAAGGACACCCAGGTCTCGCTGTACCTCCCCCTTACCTAACCCCATTGAGATAATAATCTGCCCCCTTGTTTTTACCACCAAAGTGGATAACCTCACGTTTATCTAAATACCAAAGTGGATAACCTCACATTTATCTATATGAACCTTTGGTTTATATGTTTCTATAAGATCCCCCTCATCCTTCTAAACTCCAGTGAATACAAGCCTAGTCTTTTCAATCTTTCCTCATATGGTATATGAACCTTTGGTTCATATACCATAGGTTTATATAACCTTAGGTTCTTGAGCCTAGATATCAGTTTTCAGACTATCTTCTTCCTGATGGCAGGAGTGAAATGAGAGAGTAGCCAGGGTGGTGTGGGTCCTTGATAATGCTGGCTGTATTTTTGGGGCAGCTCCTCCCATAGAAGGTGGGAAAGACAGTGCCCGTGATGGACCAGGCAGAGTTCACCTCTTTTTAGTATAGGTTAGTTTAGTTTAATTTATTGTCTCGTGTACCGAGGTACAGTGAAAAGCTTTTTTATTGCGTGCTATCCAGTCAGCGGAAAGGCTATATATGTTTACAATCAAGCCGTCCACAGTGTACAGATACAGGATAAGGGGAATAATATTTAGTGCAAGATAAAGTCCAGTAAAGTCCGATTATAGATAGTCCAAGGATGTCCAATGAGGAAGATGGTAGCTCAGGACCACTCTGTAGTTGGTGATAGAATGGTTCATTTGCCCCATAACAGCTGGAAAGAAGCTGTCCCTGAATCTGAACGTATGCATTTTCACACTTCTGTTACTCTTGGCTGATGGGAGAGGTGACTCAACTATAGATTATATACCATAGATATTGTGGCTTGGGGGAGCATAGACTAGAGTGTTATGATACCCAGCCACCTTGCCAATAACCTCAACCTGAGAACCGATGCTCTCAAAATAGCAGAAGAACAAGCTCTGGACCACTGCATCATCAGGGTATTTTGGGTTGGCCTCATTGCTGTTCAAGTTTAGCTATACTATCTTTCTGACACGAAAGCTGTGGCTCCAAACCTCTTCTCGGGTGCTTTAAAATAAATGTATTTGAAGCTAGATGCACGAAAGCCCCTGCAACTGGTCACATTGCACTAAGATTAAGAAAAGGGAAGTGAAACCAGGGGCCCCGATCTAAGTAATCAGCTAGAAACATAAAAAAATAGTTGCAGAAGGCCATTCGGCCATTCGAGCCAGCACCGCCATTCATGACTGATCATATAAAATCAATAACCCGTTCCTGCTTTTACCCCCGTATTCCTTAATTCCTTTAACCCCAAGAGCTAAATCCAGCTCTCTCTTGAAAGAGGGTACCTAGGGTATTTGTTAAGACTCGTCAAGTTGAGGCTGACCTGTGATGCCACCATGGTTTCAATGTGTCTCCTTGCATCTAGAATAGTTCAAGGAATGGCTCTTTGGGAGATATACTGAAGGAAACCTCCGAGCATTGGAGCAACAATCGTACAATCAGAGTTCCAAGGAGGAGAGAATTAAGTAGACAATTGGTGATTTAAACTGCACATAAATGTACCAAAGAAGAATGATTCTGAAAACACAAATCTTGCATCATGATTGGTAAAGTGTTCATATAACATGGAAACCAGCATGATAATAAATTAAAATAAAATTACTGGAAGTCATTATTACTGAGATGCGACTAAGATATGGCTTGATTTGCTATTCATAGGTCCAGAATATGCTTCTGTACACTTTCAGAATTAACGACTGGAATGATTATTGTTGCAAATTTTATTTCTATTGAGCATTCTACCATGTGCAATTCAAGCCAGCAAACTGAGTAAACTAACCCATTTATCTCAGCAAGAAACAGGGAGGCAAGTACTTTATAACCATAACATCCTTGCAATCTGACCTGTCAGAATATGTACAATTACACTGTAAATGAACAATCAACAATTACAGAGCTACAAAGGACCTTGATCATATGTGTGTTGGTGTTTGCCATTGGCCTGCCAAAGGGATTGAAGGATAATGTGACAGCACACAAGATTGTAACAGGACACCAATATGAGAGCATGGCTAACCAGAAATTATAACTGTCCTTATTTTTTTTAATATAAGCTATAATTACAGTGCATTAACTAGACAAGCCTGTTATTTCTGAATGGAACTGGAAATGCAGTTAGTTATTTTCTAATATTAGACAGTTAAAGGCAACAGTAGATGCTCAAGTACTTGTAAACTTCAAGTTGAGATTCAAATGAAGGCAATCTAATTTCTAGTGCAGCATTAGAAATAAATAATAACATCAAAATGATCTTTACACTAATCCCAAAATATTAACTTTTGATAGTTGGCTATACTGTATTTTCGGTGATTGGGGTAGAGAAAACAAGTAGAGTAACTGAAGAAATTAGCCTTATCATAGATTATCTCAGGAATCTTCACACAGCTAGATCTTCGAAGTTGAATTTTGCTATGAAGAAATGATGTCATTGAGGATATAATTCTTTTTTGCAAGGATGCACTTCTTGAATTTAGGAGAATGGGGTTGAGAGGGAAAGTTAGATCAACCATGATTGAGTGGTGAGTAGATGCGATGGGCTGAATGGACTAATTCTGCTCCTATGATTTATGAATTTATGAAATATTGTTAAGAATCTGAAAGTGCTGAACTTGGTGCTCAAAACAGAAGGTCTCATCAAAGATGAAGACTGGGTCGTTGTGTTAAATTTTCATTGGAAGGCTTGTGACTGAGGACAGAGGTCACACACACATGGCTGAATGACCTATCTCTAGGTAGCATGCAATGCTTTGTAGATCTGTAAGTAGGGTCAGATTTTATACCATTCAACTTCCAAGATCCTTACAACCCATGGCTTTAAAGGATAGTTGAGGAGAAGCTCAACAATTTTAGTTGAGAAGCTTAATATACTTTGTAATGCTGACTCACTCTAAGCTAGTTTTATTCAATTATTACTGTACCACAGAAGTACTCACAAAACTCAGGGTTATCAATGCTGAAGCAAGTGATTTAATTAGTTCCCCATCTAGGGAATATGTGAGGAGAAGCAAGCAGGACTGCTGCTTCACTAAATAATCATCCACAAAATGTTGTTGTTGCTTGTGGTGCTGGTATGTTGGCTACACAACACCAATGGCATGGATATCCGGTCTCCCACTCTGCCCTAAATATAAATTAGTCCATTTGAATTCCAGCACATCTTCCATCACCTTATCCATTACCCTAAACATTAGATCCTACTCACCACCTTAAACATGTTCCCACTATATAATTGTGGTTGCATTTACAAAACAGCAACACAAGTGTTTAAGTGACTACTTCAGAAGCACATTTCAAACCCATTAGAAAGACAAAGATAGCGAATGTATGGAAACACCACCATCTGCAGATTCCCGCAATATGCCATCCCAATTTCAAATATATTGCCACTCCTTGAACATTGCTAGTTTTAATCCTGGTTCAAGGATCCATACCTCATAAAATAATTAACTCCAATTGCATTTTCTCATGCTTAGATATTTTAGACAAAAGAAATGTAAAGCAATGTCACCATTGAACTGTGAGATAAAGATATAAGAATAGTTTGGAAACCCTGAAGAATGAAAACACACCCACACCCACCAAATGACGGCAGCCAGGGTAAGAACCGAAACCCAACCGAGCTGTCTCCCGTAACTACAATATTTTGGCAACATGATTTGTGCATGATGCATCCCACCACTAAATGATTGTCTTCGTTATTTTGTGCAAGGCTTGTTATATGTATTTTACTTTTCTGTGCAACATGCTGATCACATGTCATGCTGCATGACTATGACGCTATATGAAACTTGCTCATATCTCTGATGAAGACTAACATCTTCATGCAATTTCAATATCTTCATCTAATTTGAAATTGAGCGACACACCAGGCATGCATAGTCAATTCACTCCAACTGAATCTTGAAAAAAAAATTCCTGGGTATGTTTATCCTAAATTAGAATGAGTTTGGAACACTATTTCAAGTGTTAGTTGGGTAGGTTAAATCGGCGTGTTGCACCCTAGTGAACCTCTACATTCACTAATCAATCCAAGCAATCACCTGACAGCACTAAACCAGCTGCTAAAATGAGTTTCCTGCTGAAATATGGAAGTGAATTGACAGTTTATAAAGTATTCAAGAGCATTAACTAAATGTAAAATATTTAATTATTTTATGGTTATGGCTCCTTCATACAATCTTTATCTGGGGTGAATGCAAATATTACTAAATAGTTGTTTTTTTCAGATCTATCAATTTGACCTATCAAAGTGTGTCCATGTCATAATGATTTAATCTAATGATCAGCCATGATCACAGTGAATGGCGGTGCTGGCTCGAAGGGCCGAATGGCCTATTCCTGCACCTATTGTCTATTGTCTATAATCAGATGTACACTTGCATTTCAAAATTCTTTCCACTTGGAAAACTGCAATCGGAAATGAATCCATTTAAGCTTCCTCCTAATTGGGAATTTAAATAGCAAACGAGGAAACCACTGCTGTACAATTTTAACAATCAAGCTGCTCTATTTTGCATTTAATATGATTTATTAGATTGTGTTTGCCCTGCAGTCATTTTCTGCATGAAGTTAGATTCTCTATTGTGATCGGCAAGAATTAGTTTCCCTTGAGCAGTTAACAGTGTTACATTTATAGGCATATCTCCCTTTTAAATAATGAATGTTATTAACTAGACTTACTAATTTGTCGTCCCCCATCCTCCCAATTGCATTAAAATACTTTCAAAAGATAATCTGCAGCATTATGCAAATAGAGATCGCATCACGGCCAATAACATGTCCTGCAGATTTCATGGACAAGGTGACTTATACAACCACCTTTTGATGCAAACCTTTTCTGATGAATGTCCCTAAATCATACAATATTTATAAATGGCAAACAACCATCCTCATTTATTCAGCAAAATAACGGCAGAATCATAATATGACTCTCTCATTGCAGTTGGTATTTATAGTATTTCAAATCATAAAAGTACAGTCAAACACCAGGACCTTTATCAGCTTCACACATGTCAGCAGAAATGCAACCAAATTAATAGCCAAGTAATTTATGTGCTTTGCCTCTATTATGTAGGCAGCTGAAGCATTGTAATGGAAGAGAAATGTGAATGGCAGGTCTTAAGCCACAAGCCGCAGCAGAGCTAAAATCAAAACCTAGTACCCATCATCTGGATTACAATTTCTAGACGCCTGCAAGTCATTCTATGACTTAAGTACTCCATGGAACCTCAATTTCTTCTAACATATGCTGAACCTCGTATGTGGTGTGAAATGGTAAAGGATCTTGGGCAATTTTCAAAAAAACTCATTCTCAGTATGTAGTGCTAAATCCACAATATTGGAGCAACAGTGCATTGCATGCTATCTAAAACCTATTCCCCGATATAGGTATATAACTCTGAACCCTAGCATGGCCAGTGTCGAAATGGCATTTAGGTGGAGTCAGAGTGATCCGGCCGGAAAACAGGCCTTTTGTTTCACTGAGTCTGCACTGACCATCAAGCATCCATTTATATTAATCTCCGTTTATTCTTCAGACCCTCCAGATTCTACACTCATCTAGTGTCAATTTACCCATTTGTCTTTTATCTGGCATGTCTTTGGTAAGAGCACCAACGGGAAACCAATAAAGTCATCGTGAATATGCGCAACCTCCACAGTCAGCAATATAGGGCAGGATTGGACCAAGGTCACTGGAGTTGCAAAGATTCAAGATTCAAGATTCAAGATTCAAGAAGTTTATTGCCATGTCAACAAGTTGATAGGAATGTGTCTTGGTTCGCTCTCAGACAGATACAATTCGGTACAATACATCCACCACATACACCACAATAAATAATAAATAATACAGACAATATCGTACGAAGGACAATATATACAGGAAGGACAGTACCCAGCAGCGTCATGTTAAACGTAGGTGCAAGTGCAAAAGAAAATGCAAAGTGATTAGTGCAAATTCAAATATCTGATGGCTTGGAGGTAGGTGCTGTCTCTGAAGCGAGATGTTTTACTTTTAATGCTTCTATATCTCCTTCCTGATGGGAGGAGATTAAAGAGGTGGTGTGCCGGGTGAAAGTGGTCTGCTATGATTTTTTTTGGCCTTTCTGGTGAGTCTTGTTGAGTAAAGTGATGTCACTGAGGGAAGTGTGCTGCAACCGATGATCTTAGAAGCTCGGCGCACTATTCTCTCCAGCCGAATCTTATCCTGCGAGGTTGTGTGACCATACCAGACAAGCATGGAGAATGTGAGTATGCTTTCTATGGTAGACCTATAGAAGTGGGTCATGGCTGGTCGACTGACCCTGAATTTTTTGAGCTGCCGCAGGAAGTAGAGTCTAAGCAGTAGTTCTATCAGTTATGCAAAGGTGTTGCACTTTTAAATAACAGTGATATCAATGCTACTTTGTACAAACGAACTACCAGATTGTATTAAAAGTCTTTCTGTTTCATTTAAGTACTCCAAGGAAAGAAATTTGCCATTGGAACCCAGTCTGACCTACATCTCACTCCAGACCCACCGATGTGGTTGATTTTTAACTGGCTCTTTATTTTAGAGACGATAAGTGATGGACAATAAATGGCAACAATGCCAGCAATGTTTACATCTATTAAAAGGTGAAGACAAACAGGAGAATCTGCAGGATATGGCAGAGACAAGTTACACTGGTAGAGGCAGAGCATAAAGCAGAATAGATGTTTAACGTTTCTAAGGGTCATTGTGTCTTTTTAAAGATCGATTTTGGCATTTAGACATCTAAACAAGCTTTTTTGTTTTGAAGCTGTTAATAGATGACAGACTCAAGATGAATGTCTAGATTCACATACGAGGCTAGCAATTGGTAAGGAGCTTAAAGCAAATCTTGTTGAGCTTTTATTCTGTGGTGATAACAGAATTTACTGACCACATACTGTCAGATGTACAGACAGTACGAGTAATTTTGAATTGCTGTTCGTTTCACATCACTGTACAAGGACCGCTTGGGAAATTGACGGAGCTGTACCATGCGCACAGAGCCCTCTCCTGTCAAAGGAGCATTCATCAAAGCTAAAACAACATTTAAAGAGGTGGAGGTTGAGACTTGGTGAGTTGAAAAAAAGGCACATTTTGAATTATTTAAGCATCCGACCCAATTATAAATTCCCCTTAGTGATATAATAATGATCAGAATAAACATTCCAAGTGATGGGAGCAAGCACCCATGGGCAGCATGAATATAGAAACATTAGCTGCCACTAGTTTGCCTGATTTGCATTTCAAAGTCATCAACTTGAATTATTTTATATCAAAAATAACGAACAGAATTATGGCCATTAATGTGCAGATCTGTAGAATTTATTGCAATACTTCAAAGGAAGATCGGAGGGTGAGGATTTTGAAATGTCATATCCTTCTGCTCGATCTATTTCTTAAAATGATGAACTGATATGTGCTGAAAAGATAACTAGCAGACATCAGAAAACATTCTTTAGATTTGCAAAGCAGTGAAAAATATAGGACCCAGGATTCTCAGTAAAGGGGCAGTCTGTAGAAGAGACTTGGCAGACATATTTTATTGTTTGAAAATCGTAACAGTGCAGATGCTGTAAACATATAATAAAACAGAAAAATGCTGGCAATACTCAGTAGGTCAAATTGCACCCATAAGAGAATTGTTACTGTTTCTGGCCGCAAACATGAACTCTGTTTCTTTTCCCAAAGATGTGGGCTGACCTGCTGACTATTTCCATCATTTTCTGATGTTATTTGCTGTTGCTTATAAACCAGCATCTGTAGTTCCTTGTCATTACATACAGTGCCATCCATAATGTTTGGGACAAAGACCCATCATTTATTTATTTGCCTCTGTACGCCACAATTTTGGATTTGTAATAGAAAAAAAAAATCACATGTGGTTAAAGTGCACATTGTCAGATTTCATTAAAGGCCATTTTTATACATTTTGGTTTCACCATGTAGAAACTATAGCTGTGTTTATACATGGTCCCCCCATTTCAGGGATATATAATGTTTGGGACACATGGCTTCACAGGCGTTTGTAATTGCTCAGGTGTGTTTAATTGCCTCCTGAATACAGGTATAAGAGAGCTCATAGCACCTAGTCTTTACTCCAGTCTTTCCATCACCTTTGGAAACTTTTACTGCCCTTTATCAACTTGAGGATCAAAGTTGTGCCAATGAAAGTCGAAGAAGCTATTATGAGACTGAGAAAGAAGAATAAAACTGGGAGAGACATTAGCCAAACCTTAGGCTTACCAAAATCAACTGTTTGGAACATCATTAAGAAGAAAGAGAGCACTGGTGAGCTTACTAATCGCAAAGGGACTGGTAGGTCAACGAAGCCCTCCACAGCTGATGACAGAAGAATTCTCTCTACAACAAAGAAAAATCCCCAAACACCTGTCCGACAGATCAGAAACACTCTTCAGGAGTCAGGTGTGGATTTGTCAATGACCACTGTCCGCAGAAGACTTCATGAACACAAATACAGAGGCTACACTGCAAGATACAAACGACTGGTTAGCTGCAAAAATAGGATGGCCAGGTTACAGTTTGCCAAGAAGTACTTAAAAGAGTAACCACAGTTCTGGAAAAAGGTCTTGTGGACAGGTGAGATGAAGATTAACTTATATCAGAGTGATGGCAAGAGCAAAGTATGGAGGAAAGAAGGAACTGCCCAAGATCCAAAGCATACCACCTCAACTGTGAAACACGGTGGTGGGCATGTATGGCTGCTGAAGGTACTGGCTCACTTATCTTCATTGATGATACAACTGCTGATAGTAATAGCATAATGAATTCTGAAGTGTATAGACACATCCTATCTGCTCAAGGTCAAACAAATGCCTCAAAACTCATTGGCCGGCAGTTCATTCTACAGCAAGACAATGATCCCAAACATACTGCTAAAGCAACAAAGGAGCTTTTCAAAGCTAAAAAATGGTCAATTCTTGAGTGGCCAAGTCAATCACCCGATGTGAACCCAATTGAGCATGCCTTTTATATGCTGAAGAGTAGACTGAAGGGGACCAGCTCCCAAAAAAAGCATAAGCTGAAGATGTCTGCAATACAGGCCTGGCAGAGCATCACCAGAAAAGACACCCAGCAACTGCCGATGTCCATGAATCACAGACTTCAAGCTGTCTGTGATGCAACAAAATACTAAACATGACTACTTTCATTTACATGACTTAGCTGAGTCCCAAGCATTATGGTGCCCTGAAATGTGGGGGGGGGGGGGGACGACGACTATGTATAAACACTGCTGTATGGTGAAACCAAAATGTATAAAAATGGCCTTTATTAAAATTGGACAAAATGCTCTTTAACCACATGTGATATTTTCTATTTCAAATCTCCAATTGTGGAGTACAAAGGCAAATAAATAAATTATCGGTATTTGTCCCAAACATTATGGAGGGCTCTGTAAATAAAGGTGTCACCTTTGCCTGTTCTGGTCTGGTTCATCTGTAACTCCAATCCCAACAAAATGATTAAATGGTCTCTCAAATGTCCCTGAATCAATTTAGGGACTGGCCATAAATACTGGCCTGATCATGACAACAGTATCCTATGAGAAAATTAAAAAATATTTCCAAGCAGTGGCAGCATCCTTATAAATCTTTCCAGTAGCACTCTCGTGCTGTTCCATGCAAGACTTCAGTGATGATGGTGTTGGGAAGAGGCCACCTCATTCTTAATAATATCTAAAAATCTGTAATTGTGCAAGTCAATTCATTACATGTTTTGCTTTTTATTTTAGATGTATGCAAACTAAATCAAATTTATTTTGCATAGTTATAATGGTGTTGTAACTTGGTATTTTGGTACTCAAGGCATGAATGAAATTTCATAAGTCATAGGAGCAGAATTAGGCCATTCGGCCCATGGAGTCTACTCCACCATTCAATCATGGCTAATCTCATCTTTCCCTCTCAACCCCATTCTCCTCATAACCTTTGACACCCTTCCTTATCAAGAAATTTACCCTTCCTTTCAGTTATTCTATTTTGTCGACAGTTGACCTAATGTTGTGTTCAATTACATTGTCCCTAAATTTCCAAGATTAAGGTCTAATGTTGATGTGGGTCCAATGCACTGAAATCACTTTACAGCAGATACTTTTAATTATGACCGATTAAAGCATTTGAGAATGGCGTAAGAAGAGTTTATCTATGATGCAATAAATATACAAGTCTATTGCCAATAATCTGGAAGATATGTTCAATGAAAGGATTAGGTTAAATGCAAAACTATCTGAAATGCCTCCAAATATATTTTTAAAAATTGCCCCAACTTCAGGGAGTCTGAAGAAAAAGAAAATGCCTGAACTATGGAGCAACGGCATTGAATAAACAGTTCTCTTGCCTCCATCAGTCAGGTCATTGAGTATAAGAGTCAGGAAGCCATGTTACAGCTTAGGCTGCATTTGGAGCATTGCATGCAGTTTTGGTCACTCCATTACAGGAAGGATGTGGAGGCTTTGGAAAGGATTCAGAAGAGCTTTACCAGAATGCTACCTGGATTAGAGGGACAAATTTAGATTGTTTTCTCTGGAGATTCCGAAGTTGTGTGGAGGCCTGATTTTTTTATTTTGAGAGGCGAAGTTAGAGGACACTGTCACAACCATATTCCCAGGGTGGAAATTTCAAAAATGAGAGGGGCACAGCTTTATGGTCAGAGGGGGAAAGTTTAAAGGAGATGTGCAGGGGAACATTTGTTTTTATATACAGAGAGTGGTGGGTGCATGGAACGTGCTACCAAGTGCGTTGCTTGAAGCAGAAATGATAGTGGCGCTAAAGAGGCTTTTAGACAATCACGCAAATATGCAAGGATGGATGGAAAAGGATCACCTCAGGCAGAGATTAGTTTATCTTGGCATCACGTTCGGCACATATATTGTGGGCTGTGCTGTTGCTGTGCTATACTATTCTGGTGACTGGAATTTAGATCTTCTATGGAGTCATAAAATAAAAGAAACATGTGAAAAACTTGTCATGATATTAAAATGCTTGAATTGTATTTTTAGATGTGCATTTCAGGAAGGAAATGACACTCCAAACATAAAACCAGCAGTAGCTGGTCATTGTATGATATGAAGCTTATGATTAATTAACAAAATACCTCCCTTGGATTCCCAGAAATATTTTTATTCAAGATAAAAAACAAACTCTCTTTTTATGTAACGGGGAAACAGATCAATAGATACTTTCATTCAAATGTAGTGCATTGATTGAATTTTTGTTGCATTTCTACTGTTCACCCACCATAATTTTGTTGTAAACCTATGGGAAACTGCCTTATGCACTGCTTCTCTGGAGCTTAAGTAATGGAAAACCCCATGGAAATTAATGGCATAGTTTTCACAAAAGATTAAATCCGAGTGACTTTAACAAGTTATAGAGTCATACAACACAGAAACAGGCTCAACTTGTTCATGCGGACCAAGATGCTCCATCTACTCTTGTCCCACATGCCCGTGTTTGGCCCATATCCCTCCAAACCTTTCCTATCCCTGTACATGTCCAAATGTGTTTTAAATGCTGTTAATATTACCTGCCTCAACTTCCTCCTCTGATAGCTCGTTCTATATACTCAACAACCTTATTGTGAAAAGGTTGCCCCTCAGATTCCTATTAAATGTTATCCCCCGTGTTACCTTAAATCTATATCCTCTGGTTTTTAATTCCCCTACTCTGAGCAAAAGACTGTGCATTCCCTGTATCTATTCCCACCAAGATTTTATTTACCTTCATAAGATCACCCTTCTGCCTCCTGCGCTCCAAAGAATAAACCCCTAGCCTGCCAAACCTCTCCCTGTAGGTCAGGCCCTTAAATCCTAGCACCATCCTCGTAAATATTCTCTGCAGTCTTTCCAGCATAATGACAAGTATGCTGTAATATTTCTTCTTTATCTTACCAAATACATTTGTATACTGACCCAAGGTTGAATCTACTAACATAATTTCAAAATGTGCAAAATCTTAAAATTTATCCTGATATGCTGTTTAATAATTTGTCTCACTGAATTAGTCTGGTTTAAAGTGAATATATCCGTATTAGCATGCCACTGCAAAAATGTCAAATGTAAACTCTCCTGCATGCCCCTGATCACATCCTTAACTATACACAGCAGCATTTTATACAGGTCAGCATATCCTCCCTGCTCTATGAATGTGCTAAATTAAACTGTATGAATTCTTCTTAAAATCCCAATCAAATTAGAAAGTTTCATACCTGTACAGCAATAGATTCTGCTATTGTAGGCAATGGAAACGAAGACACGATCGGCATTCAAAATAAAGGAATTCTTTGTGTATTAAATTCTTTGCGTGTTAAACACACTAAATGGCCTTTTCTCGACCTTGACGTGTTTTTAATGCTGCTAATGGCTGCAGATATTAGCTCGAATGAGCTGCTCATTCAGATGTCCCATTGTAGACATAATGATACTGAAATGATTACAATATGATGGGAAAATAACCTCGTGCAAAACAACTGAAGGCACTTTATTCACTGCCTTCAGGTGAGTGGAGTTCAAGCAAAAATGGCAATCATTCTAAACACAGCATGAATCCATAAACAACAGCAGAATGACTGGCTAATTAGTTTTAATGAGGTTGGTTGAGCAAGTTATTTTAGTTAGTTCAGTTCTCAATCTATCTTTGAATAATGTTCAATTACTATGCTCATTAATATTGAATTAAGTCGATTGTTTAATTGTCATATGCACTGATAGAAATGATGAAATTCTTACTTGCTGCATCCTTAGACACATTAATGGAAAAACACAAAATACACACACACGCGCGCACAAACAATACTACATAAATTATCAATTACTTTAGGTAACCAGACCAGAATAGTGTAACCAATACAAAGTCCATAGTAGTTCATTGCTGTGGTAGAGATATGGTTGCACAGTGTGGTTCAAGAGCCTGATGGTTGATGGAAATAAGCTGTACATGAAACTGGAAGTAACTGTCCTCAAGCTTCTGAACCCTGAATCCATTTACTCATTGCAACAAAACAGGATGAAGCTAATATCTCTGAAGCTGCCATAGATTTCCAGTGTGCCACCAAAGGGTTAGCTTAGACTACCTATTACTAGAGTGTGCTTTCAAACCACACCCATCTGCAGTGTAGTGCAAACTAGTCATTGTTAACATCAGCACAGTGAAGACACACTTCCAATGCCACTGAACTGTTGTTAATTGTGTCAATAAAATTAGCACAATCAGTTGCATAATTACAGTTACAGTTTAGTTTATTGTCACGTGTACCGAGATACAGTGAAAAGCTTTTGATGTTATCCAGTCAGCGCAAAGACAATACATGATTACAATCGAGCCATTTACAGTGTACAGATACACGATAAGGGAATAACGTTTAGTGCAAGGTAAAGCCAGCAAAGTCCGATCAAGGATAGCCCGAGGGACACTAATGAGGTTCATAGTACCTCAGGTCTGCTCTCTAGTTGTGGTAGGATGATTCAGTTGCCCGATAAGGTCCCTTATCAGGATGATTCAGTTGCCTGACAAGGTAGCATTTGATTAGGTCCCACATAGGAGATTAGTGGGCAAAATTAGAGCACATGGTATTGGGGGTAGGGTTCTGACATGGATAGAAAATTGGTTGGCAGATAGGAAACAAAGAGTAGGGATAGACGGGTCCCTTTCAGACTGGCAGGCAGTAACTAGTGGGGTACCGTAAGGCTCTGTGCTGAGACCGCAGCTATTTACAATATACATTAATGATTTAGATGACGGGATTAAAAGTAACATTCGCGAATTTGCAGATGACACAAAGCTGGGTGGCAGTGGGAACTGTAAGGAGGATATATAACCATATAACCATAACAGCACGGAAACAGGCCATCTCGGCCCTTCAAGTCCGTGCCGAACATTTTTTTTTAAAATTAAAAATAAATACTTCCCCCTAGTCCCATCTACCTGCACTCAGACCATAACCCTCCATTCCTTTCCCGTCCATATACCCATCCAATCTATTTTTAAAGGATAACATCGAACCTGCCTCCACCACTTCCACTGGAAGCTCATTCCACACAGCTACCACTCTGAGTAAAGAAGTTCCCCCTAATGTTACCCCTAAACTTCCGTCCCTTAATTCTCAAGTCATGTCCCCTTGTTTGAATCTTCCCTACTCTCAATGGGAAAAGCTTATCCACGTCCACTCTGTCTAACCCGCTCATAATTTTAAAGACCTCTATCAAGTCCCCTCTTAACCTTCTGCGCTCCAAAGAATAAAGACCTAACTTGTTCAACCTTTCTCTGTAACTTAGTTGCTGAAACCCAGGCAACATTCTAGTAAATCTCCTCTGTACTCTCTCTATTTTGTTGACATCCTTCCTATAATTAGGCGACCAAAATTGTACTCCATACTCCAGAATTGGCCTCACCAATGCCATGTACAATTTTAACATTACATCCCAACTTCTATATTCAATGCTCTGATTTATAAAGGCCAGCACACCAAAAGCTTTCTTTACCACCCTATCTACATGAGATTCCACCTTCAGGGAACTATGCACAGTTATTCCTAGATCCCTCTGTTCAACTGCATTCCTCAATTCGCTACCATTTACCGTGTACGTCCTATTTTGATTTGTCCTGCCGAGATGTAGCACCTCACATTTGTCAGCGTTAAACTCCATCTGCCATCTTTCAGCCCACTCTTCCAAATGGCATAAATCTCTCTGTAGACTTTGAAAATCTACTTCATTATCCACAACACCACCTATCTTAGTATCATCTGCATACTTACTAATCCAATTTTCCACACCATCATCCAGATCATTGATGTACATGACAAACAACAGTGGACCCAACACAGACCCCTGAGGCACCCCACTAGTCACCGGCCTCCAACCTGACAAACAGCCATCCACCATTACTCTCTGGCATCTCCCATTCAGCCACTGTTGAATCCATCTTGCTACTCCACCATTAATACCCAACAATTGAATCTTCTTAACCAACCTTCCATGAGGAACCTTGTCAAAGGCCTTACTGAAGTCCATATAGACAACATCCACTGCTTTACCCTCATCAATTTCCCTAGTAACCTCTTCGAAAAATTCAAGAAGATTAGTCAAGCATGACCTTCCATGCACAAATCCATGTTGACTGTTCCTAATCAGACCCTGCTTATCCAGATGCTTATATATATTATCTTTAAGTATCCTTTCCATTAATTTGCCCACCACTGACATCAAACTAACAGGTCTATAATTGCTAGGTTTACTCTTCGAACCCTTTTTAAACAACGGAACAACATGTGCAGTACGCCAATCCTCCGGCACTATTCCCGTTTCTAATGACATTTGGAATATTTCTGTCATAGCCCCTGCTATTTCTACACTAACTTCCCTCAATGTCCTAGGGAATATCCTGTCAGGACCTGGAGACTTATCCGTTTTCATATTTTTCAAAAGTGTCCGCACCTCCTCTTCTTTGAATCTCACAGTTTCCATTGCTACTCTGCTTGTTTCCCTTACCTCACATAATTCCATATCCTTCTCCTTCGTGAATACCGAAGAAAAGAAATTGTTCAATATCTCCCCCATCTCTTTTGGCTCTGCAGATAGCTGTCCACTCTGACTCTCTAATGGACCAATTTTATTCCTTGTTATCCTTTTGCTATTAATATAGCTGTAGAAACCCTTTGGATTCACTTTCACCTTACTTGCCAAAGCAACCTCATATCTTCTTTTAGCTTTTCTAATTTCTTTCTTAATATTCTTTTTACATTCTTTATACTCCTCAAGCACCTCATTTACTCCATGCTGCCTATAACCATTGTAGATCTCTCTCTTTTTCCGAACCAAGTGTCCAATTTCCCTTGAAAACCATGCCTCTTTCCATTTTTTACTATTTCCTTTCAACCGAACAGGGACATAAAGATTATGTACTCTTAAAATTTCACCCTTAAATGTCCTCCATTTTTCTTCTACATCCTTCCCATAAAACAACATGTCCCAATTCACTCCTTTTAAATCCTTTCGCATCTCCTCAAAGTTAGCCTTTCTCCAAACAAAAATCTCAACCCTAGGTCCAGTTCTGACCCTCTCCATAATTATATTGAAACTAATGGTATTGTGATCACTGGACCCGAAGTGCTCCCCGACGCATACCTCCGCCACCTGCCCTGTCTCATTTCCTAACAGGAGGTCCAGCACTGCCCCTTCTCTAGTAGGTACCTCTATGTATTGCTGCAAAAAACTATCTTGCACACATTTTACAAACTCCAAACCATCCAGCCCTTTTACAGAATGTGTTTCCCAGTCTATGTGTGGAAAATTGAAATCTCCCACAATCACTACCTTGTGCTTACTACTAATATCTGCTATCTCCTTACATATTTGCTCTTCCAATTCTCGCTCCCCATTTGGCGGTCTATAATACACCCCTATAAGTGTTGCTACACCTTTCCCATTTCTCAGTTCCACCCAAATAGCCTCCCTAGACGAGCCCTCTAATCTATCCTGCCAAAGCACTGCTGTAATATCTTCCTTGACAAGCAATGCAACACCCCCACCTCTTGCCCCTCCAATTCTATCACCCCTGAAGCAACGAAATCCTGGAATATTTATTTGCCAATCACAGCCCTCCTGCAACCATGTTTCACTGATCGTCACAATATCATACTTCCAGGTGTCAATCCAGGCTCTAAGCTCATCCACCTTTCTTACAATGCTCGTAGCATTAAAATATACACATTTAAGAAACCCACCACCACTTATTCTCTGTTTATTAATTTTTTCTTCTTTCTCCCCTACATTTTGGGTCCGAGTGCTTCCCTTCTCAGCCTCCTGCCTCCCACATTTTCCACGAGCTTTCTCTATTTGAGTCCCTCCCCCCAACCGTTCTAGTTTAAAGTCTCCCCAGTAGCCTTTGCAAATCTCCCCGCCAGGATATTGGTCCCCCTCGGGTTCAAGTGCAACCCGTCCTTTCTGTACAGGTCACACCTTCCCCAAAAGAGGTCCCAATGATCCAGAAATTTGAATCCCTGCCCGCTGCACCAGTTCCTCAGCCACGCATTTATCCTCCACCTCACTCCATTCCTACTCTCACCGTCGCGTGGCACAGGTAGTAATCCTGAGATTGTTACCTTTGTAGTCCTTCTCCTTAACTCTCCTTCCAACTCCCTGCAGGATGCAGGATGACTTGGACAGGTTGGATGAGTGGGCAGATGCATGGCAGATGCAGTTTAATGTGGATAAATGTAAGGTTATCCACTTTGGTGGCAAAAACAGGAAGGCAGATTATTATCTGAATGGTGTCAAATTGGGAAAAGGGGAAGTACAACGAGATCTGAGGGTCCTTGTTCATCAGTCACTGAAAGTAAGCACACACGTACAGCAGGCAGTGAAGAAAGTGAATGGCATGTTGGCCTTCATAACAAGAGGAGTTGAGTATAGGAGCAAAGAGGTTCTTCTCCAGTTGTACAGGGCCCTAGTGAGACCACACCTCGAGTACTGTGTGCAGATTTGGTCTCCAAATTTGAGGAAGGACATTCTTGCTATTGAGGGAGTGCAGCGTAGGTTCACGAGGTTAATTCATGGGATGATAGGACTGTCATATGTTGATAGATTGGAGTGGCTGGGCTTGTGTACTCTGGAATTTGGAAAGATGAGAGGGAATCTTATTGAAACATGTAAGATTATAAAGGGTTTGGACACACTAGAGGCAGGAAACATGTTCCTGATGTTGGGGGGACCCAGAACCAGGGGCCACAGTTTAAGAATAAGGGGTAAGCCAATTAGAACGGACATGAGGAAAAACTTTTCACACAGAGGGTTGTGAATCTGTGGAATTCTCTGCCTCAGAAGGCAGTGGAGGCCAATTCTCTGGCTGCTTTCAAGAGAGAGTGAGATAGAGCTCTTAATGTGCCGAATAAAATTGACTTTGACTTTAAAGATAGTGGAGTCCGGGGATATGGCGAGAAGGCAGGAACGGGTTACTGATTGTGGATGATCAGCCATGATCACATTGAATGGCGAATGGCAAATGGCCTACTCCTGCACCTATTCTTCAACAGCTGGGAAGAAACAGTCCCTGAATCTGGAGGTGTGCGTTTTCACACTTCTATACCTTTTGCCTGATGGGATAGGAGAGAAGAGGGAGCGGCCAGTTTGCGAGGCATCCTTGATTATGCTGCCGGCCTTGCCAATTCAACAAATCAGCTGCAGCAAAGTAATGGGCAGTAAGTGACTGCTCCTCCTTACTGAATGTGCTGCTCAGTTCTACCATGGTTAATTCAAATTAATTAAATTCAACACCATTACCAAACATGATTTTTGTGCGCTTTTTTTAAAGAATGAAAACTGATTTAAATTAGACAATGTGGTAATCCATGTTAGTCAAGATCACTTAAAGAGATGTTGCAATTCTATAGTCATCAACCCCCTTGAGTGTTTGGATGGAACACAAAATAAAGACACAAGTCACTACAGATGCTGGAATCTGGAATAAATAGGAAGCGCATCACCTGTCTTGACACCACCTCTCTCACCATCATCCAGTGATCCACACTACCCTTCCGGGTGAGGTAAAGATTAATATTTAAAAATATATAAGTAAAAATGCCCCAACTATCTCCTTTAAACTTTGGCCCTCTCATCTTAAAACTATGCTCCCCAAGTATGATTTTTCCAGCCTGGGAAAAAGGTTCTGACTATCTACCCTGTCTAAACATCTCTTAATTTTATATATTTCTATCGGGGTGGTTCGTACCACAGCACTGTAGACTAGACTGGCAGAATATCAAGTATTGTTTCTTGAGCTTGTGTTGGGTGTGAAGAAGGCAGAGGACATTTAGGTTGTTGTGGGAGTGGGAAGAGGAGTTGAAGTGACCTGCATCTTCGAGGTCGAGATAGCCACTGCGAGCAGAGCCCATGTGCCCTGCAACTCTCACCTAGAGTGGATGGAATGATCCGTTTCTGTGGTGCAGATTCCATTTTGTATGTAATTTTTAAATAGTGTGGTATTTGTATGAGACTAGATGAAGACCTTCAACATTAAAATGCTTATTCCCATCAATGATTAAAAAAACTGCCTGGATTATTTTTCAAGCTGCATGCATTCAGCCAATACTTACCCATTTTCCCTTCCTCGACAAACAGCACACTGAGTGGAATGAGACAGCTGAAGTAGAAAACATCAATGTTGTTTTTCACAGCCACCTGAAATAACAAAAAAAGCTCAATCATTCTTGCTATAAAGACCAAATACTTTATTGGAGAGAACCAGTCATGGCAAATAACAGATCTGAGACCTAATTTAAGCTAAGACTTAATTATTTTTAAAATCAAAATTCAATGCTTTCAATTTTAGATGCTACTTTTGGTCACAGAGCTTATGATGTGCACAGGAAAAATAAACCTCCTATGAATAGATTTTCCGCCTTGCATGCACCTTGCAGAGCAGTCCAATGGGCCAAATGGTCTCCTCCTGCACCTATTTTCTATGTTTCAGCAATTTCACGACCTTGCCACAAGGGACTTGCTGCCGACTTCACTTTTCAGTTTCTGGAGACCAGTCTGCCTAATACCACAGAGTAAAGGAACTTCACTATAATATGCGAGTCCGGTATTCCGACTGCGCATGCCCAGATCATAGGTCACTGGAGATAAACATTCTCGGCAGCTGAAATGCACGTGTATACAGACCTGTATTTCATTCGTAGTCAGGATCAAAATGGGTCACCGGCGCTGCAAATGCTGTTGAATTGCTACTGGAGTTAGCGACATTATTTCTCACTTCTTCACTGGTCCATGCAGAAATCTCAGCAGTGACAATCTAATGAATCACTCCTCAGCCTCGGTGTATGGGTTCCATTCCCACTCGGGCTGCTCTCCCAGGTTATACAGGGTTATTATACAAGGGCGAACCACGCACCCCTCTCCTGCATAACCCCAGGAGGCAGATTTGTGAGCGGAGTCTCACTACCGTCCCCGTCCCTTCCCGAGTGTCCCATCCCTGTCCGGCGGTGGCCGGAGATGTCCGGGGAGACCCTGGACTGAATGGACACCGGCCCGGAGTAGTGGCGGCCCCAGGCTTACAGCCAGCGCAGAGAGGAAGCGCTAAGACCAGCTCAACGTTGCTCCAACTACCAAGGAACCCGTTCCCTGATGGGCCGGGGACCATCAGCTGCACCTCTCGCCTTATCCAGTGGCTGTCGGTTAACCCCTTCGGTGCCGGCGAAAGCCGAGCACCAGTCATCAACGGGGATACACACAAAATGCTGCCTTTGCAACCAACGTGCAAACCCCGGCACTCCCCGCGTAATGTTGCGGCTTTGTACGCTTTCGGTTATTTGGCGTTTCGGCTTAGTTTCCGTTCGGTTATTTGGCTTCCACTTCTTTGCCTCGGCTTCTCATCCTTCGACGCCACGTCCGCACATGGGTCCACATAGCATTCTCCTGCAATGCTGACCTGCTATTTGAAATTGCCCTCGTCTGGTTGAATGTTTAACAGCTCAATTGCACTTTAAGCTTCTTCAGTAATTGGTGTGTTGACCTCATGTTTCAATAGTCCACACTTTACTATGACCTCATTACTAGTTTTTCCATATCATGTCATCTCACTCACTAATCACTGTTTTTACTGACCTTCATTAACACCCAGACACTCAATTTAAAACATCCATCCTTCTCTTAAGTTCTTCAACCTCCATTACCATTTGCTAATCGTCTATCCAGTTGCTATTTAACCTCCTTGGACATCCAACTTGCCTAAATATTGACACAAAATGCTGGAGTAATTCAGCGGGACAGGCAGCATCTCTTGTCTCCACCACCCACTCCTTGTTTAAAACTTTTCTTTCAACCCATTTCTTTGATCATAACATCTGCTCTGGCTCGATGCCCAATTTTGTTTTGCTTAGTGCTGCTTTTGTGTATACCCCACAATTTTTGTGTGACATTATTGGTGCTGTATAAATACATTTTATTGTAGACAACCAGGTTACCCAGGAGTAACAAATGGAGACTGTGATAAAATCTAATTACCTCAGTTGACCAAACACATCATAGTTTGGAAGGGGATTGACTGACCACAAACATAATTTGACCAAGCAGATCAATACTGTGCAAGGCAGAGCTATAGTGAGTGACTCTGATTGTAACCTCAATTCTGCATTCCAATATACTCCTGTTAATCTCTCACACGTTTGTTAGCGTATCTATCCATCTCTGCTTTAAAAAAATATTCAATTAATTGCTTTCACCACCTTTTGACGAAGAGTTTCAAAAACCCAATCCTAGAGAAAATCGCCACCAATTAAACAAATTCTAGATTCCTCCACCAGAGGAAACAATCTCTCCACATCTACCCTGCCAAAACTCCTTAGAATCATTTATGTTCAATCAAGCCCCCTGTCGTTAGAGTTATAAAGAGAGACAGCACAAGAACAAACCCTCTGGCGCACTACTCCTGCCTCAACCATTAACATTCCATTTACATTAATCACACTCTTCCCAGAATCTACTTGGCTACACATTAAGGGCAATTTACAATTGCTTAAAACGTGTCACCTACATGCCTTTGGAATGTGAGAAGAGACTGGAGTGCATGAGGAAACCCGTGGAATCACAGGGAGAATGTACAAATGCCACATGGACATCAGAGGTCAGGATTGAACCCAGACTCCCAGCAGTGACTTAGCATCTACACCAGTTGTACTGAATGTACCATCCAAAACCCCAGCAGATACAAGTCCAACCCTTCTATTGACTCCATTTATATCTCATGCTGCCTCGGCAAGGCTAGCAGCATAATCAAGGACCAGTTGCACACTGGCCACTCCCTCTTCTCCCCTCTCCCATCAAACAAAAGGGATAGGATTGTGAAAACGCACACCTCCAGATTCAGGGACAGTTTCTTCCCAGCTGTTATCAGGCAGCTGAATCATCCTACCACAACCAAAGAGCAGTGCTGAGTTACTATTTACATCATTGGTATCCCTTGGACTATCCTTGATCAAATTTTGCTGGCTTTATCTTGCACTAAACGTTATTCCTTTATCATGTATCTATACACTGTAAAAGGCTCTATTGTAATCATGTTTTGTCTTTCTGCTGACTGGTTAGCACGCAATGAAAGCTTTTCATTGTACCTCAGTGCACATGACAATAAACCAAATTGAACTGAAGTTTAGTCTGTCGAATCTTCCCTCATAAGACAATCTGACTATTTCAGATATTAACCAAGTAAACCTTCCCCAAACTGCTTCCCGTGCATCAAGAACCTTCCAGGAACAAAGAAGTCAATATTAAATACAGTACTCAAGGATGTAGTCTCACCGATGCCCTATAAAACTGAAGCATAGCCTCCCTATATGTATTGGATAATCCGTGCAGTAAGTAATTCCATTAACTTTTCTACGAGGGGTTTCTGCATAATAAACTTTTCAAAATCACTTAATCTCTAAACTCAAACCTTGCACTAGTTGGATAAGTTTTGTTTTTACTTTTCCTGCCAAAATGGATAACTTCAAATTTTACGACATTATATATTCCATTTTCCAAATCTTTGCCCAACTCAATCAACCTATCCATATTCTTCCTTATGCCCTTTCTGCAACTTAATTTTCCACCAATTATTGTGTCAACAGCATATTTAACATCCGCCCTTCCTTGGCCTTATCTGAATAATCTAAGTTTTGGACATAAGTGCTGATGACTGCAATGTGCTGTTTCCATATAAGCCAGGTCCACAACGAGAACCTTAAAAATCAACCACTTCACATTTTTCCAATATCAGCTCTCAGCAAAGGTCGATATTAATATACAAATTTTCAATCAGTGCCAGCATGGCCTTCAGCTGGGCATAGGTGTGTTTATAGATTTGGACTTCAAACATTAAATTCATAGTTAATCCCTGCCCTCCTATACATTGAGTCCTGCACTACTTACCTCAAAGAGAGGGAGAGATACTAACAATGATGCCTCAGAGCAAAATCTCCCAAATGATACCGGACAACCTTATTGGTCTTGCAGCTGCCTGCAATCTCTGGGCATATTTGTTCTTCTAATTCCTGTTGATTATTTGGGGGCCTAGAACACAATCCCAACAAGGTGATCATCCCTTTTTTATTCCTCAGCTCCACCCATATAGCCTCACTGGACAAACCATCAGCAATATCATCTTGGTCTACTACCGTGACATTCTCCTGAATCGATGAAGCAACACCCTCTCATCTTTATTCCCACCTCCATCTCATATGTAGTGCCTGTACCCTGGAACATTAAGCTGCTGGTCCTGTCCTTCTCTTAGCCAGGTTTCTGAGATGGCTGCAATGTCCCAGTTGCACGTACCTATCCACACTGAGTTCTTCTGTTTTACCCATCAGCTTCTCAAATTAAAATAAATGCAATTCAATCCAAAAGTTTTACCTGGCTCCCTACTGTGCTCCTGCCTATCCTGTCCAATGAACTTTTTTTCAACACCTTCCATATAGACTTTCAGCCTCTCACCTGCCTCATTCCTACACTGGATCCCACCCTCCTGCCAATCCAATATAAACCCACTCAAATAGCACCTGCAAACTTTCCTGCCAAGATATAGGTTCCCCTCCAATTCAGGTGTAACCCGTCCCTCTTGTACAGGTCACCTCTGGCCCAGAAGAGTTCCAACTGATCCAAAAATCTGAATCCCTGCTCCCTGCACCAACTTCTCAGCCATGCATTTATCTATCTTCCTGTTCCTACGCTCTTTAGCATGTGGCACTGAGAGTAATCCGAAGATAACTACTCTGACAGTCCTGCTTTTTAACCTTTTGTTAAACTCCCTCTCATCACTTCGCAAGACGTCTTCCCTTTTCCTACCAATGTCATTTATGCCAACATGTAACACTGCACCATCCGAGAATGCCATGCAGCCACTCCAAGCCATCCTGGACCTTGGCACCAGAGGCGCAACATTCCATCATGGAGTCTTGATTGCTGCCACAGAATCTCAGAGCTAGGCTCTGTGCCACAGAGAACTTTCATCCAAACGTCAAGATCGCTCAAGTCCAGAGCAAAGGGAACAACCTATTCATTGGCCCAACCCATAATTCTTTGGTAGAATTTACAAAGCATCTAGCTTCATAGGTCACCTCAGTACACACAATATTGGAAGAGAGAACAAGCAATCCCCGTTCCTGAGAAATCACCTAAGATAGAGAAGATCACATCTACCTACCCAAAACTTTAATTTCCTCCAATGTCAGATTGCACTAGCCAAATTCTGTAACATCTACAGGATGCACTATAGGAACTCTCTAATGCTTCTTTGACCAAACCACTTCCTAGACATCTATCACCAGAAGGCCAGGGCAGTAAACAATTGAAAAGACCACCATCTCAGATTTCCAATCCATCGTGGCTTGAAAATGTATTGTGATTTTTTCATCAGAACTGGGTCCAAATCTTGGAAGGCTTTACGCAACGGTGAGACCACTTAATTATGCAAGCTACAGCAACACACAACATTAACCACCAGTGAATACCGAGCTTGCCATTAATGCTCAAGGGCATAATTATTAAATATCTGTTACAAAAAATACCATTTTGAAGGCAGTTATATAACCGATGATTTGTTGCTATTTTTATTGTTGAATTCACACAGGATGCTTCGCAGTGGAGTCCATTTATAATGATGCCTTTCATAAACTTAATGTCCAAAGCATTTTACGAGTAACTGTATAACTTTGGAGTTTAGTCACTGTGACAACGAAGGAAATGGGAACAGCCAAATGCTGCAAAGCCCCCCAAAATATGAAATGAGATAAAGACCATACAATCATCTTTGCGTAGGTTGGGGTATAAAAACTGAATATAAAAACTAGTACATAGATCAGTTGAACATCACAATAAAAATAATCACACTCGAAATTCTAAAATTTACTGAAGATAAAGCTTCACCATAAAAATAATCATATTTTTCGTGAATGCAATTGATTTGTTTCTCTTTTCCTGGAATTGGAATATAAGCAATTTTATGGCTGGAGCTGTAATGCCCCGTTGGAACTTGAACTTTAGTTTATTTTCATACATCAAAATTAGTTTATAGTTTATCTGGCTCTTGCAGGCCGCTTCCACATGTAACAATCTGGAACCAAAACTAATCAATGATGACGTTCAAGAGAGTTTATAATACATATTAAGTAGTATCTGTATCTCTGCCATGATAAGAATCTCATCCATCACTAAAAAACCCGTTTGTCTCGTAAAGCCTGAATTTCACCATGTTTTAATGCTTCTAGAGACAAATGAGACAGCAGATACTGGAATCGTCAACAAAAAGACAAATCTTGGAAGAACAGCAACTCAAGCAACATCTGTGGAAAGAGAAACAAGTTAATATTTCTGGTCAATTACCCCTTCTGCTGGGTCACTGGCTTAAAAAGTTAACTGGTTTCTCTTTCCAGAGTTAAGGCCTGTCCCACTTGGGCGTCATTTGCGTGTCACGCAGGTGGCGCGCAAAGATTTTGTGAATCCCAAAATCCTGGGGTACTATGCGCGAGCTCGCGTCATTGCCTACGTCACCACTCACCATGCGCGCATCACGTGCGCGTCACGACACGCGCGTCGTGACGCGTAAATGATGCCCAAGTGGGACAGGCCCTTTAATGCTTGGTCTGATGAATCTGAATGCTAGCTCACTCACCAGAGGCGCTACCCGAGGTGCTGAATGTTTCCAGCATTTCCCATTTTTATTTCAGTTCCAGAATCTGTTTTTTTTATTAAATATTCATTTGTGCCATTATGTGTTGGCCTTTGGTTGACAGATACATGTTGGCCACGGTTCTGGTGAAAATCATTCAGATACAAGGCTGTGAGATCTTAAGTCTACCTTATGGAGATAACTGGTCTCACTTTGGCTGCTCATACATCTGACTGACATACTGTGGAGTTGCCCTGGATTTTGTGATCAAATTTGATTAAAGTCTTGAATCCACAACCTTCTGACAGAGGAGTATCAATGGGCCACAACACACACAATAAACGTGATCATATAGGTTATGGGACATACTTTAACTGCAATCTCCATAATTATTCCCTGTGCACTCTCCATGATGTTGGCACACATAGCCACAAAGGACATCTGCCAACTCACAGCTAACGAGATAAGTCGTATGATATGTAATCTGATTAGAATGAAAAAATGTTGATACTAGGCAACATTTACAACAGTATTTATTCTTCGCAGTTGGCAAGGGTTTGCTTGGTTTTATGATTTTTGCGCATTCTTACACACTGTAGGCATGAAGACATACTGTCAATCATGGCAAATCCTGACACTGACATTGGTGTTCAGTGCCACTGACATTGGTTTTCAGAGCGTAGTGTCCCAAAAATTTCATCGATGCTCTTTCATGTCAGACAAAACCAAAGAACCTCTGTAATTCTGCCAGTTCATTTTGGTCTGCGACTAAAACTGACATGGAACACAGTCTCAAACATGATACCCCTTCCGCATCTGGGATGCAGGCAAAATATTTCAAGGTGAATAATTTCAGAGACCAATTAATTAAGTTGTAAAAATGAGCTTCCATTACACAAGATGCTGAGGTGAGTTGCCATCTATATTACTAAAAGTCTGATCTTGACCACTTCCTGTTGTTCTGTATATTGATTTTAGAAAAAACGCTGCCACTTACGACTGTGATTTTGGCCATCTTACTCAGAGTCCCCCTCCGCTGTGCTGGACAAGAGGATTTTTCCCATCGATGAAAAATAAAGGAGTTATTAGTGTAGAGATTCTCTCTCTCCTGAAGGCCACGCCCCTTCAGAAGGGACTATAAAACCCGGAAGTGTTGAGTGCCTCAGTCAGTCTCTGCAAGATGGGGGAGTGAGAGGGTCACGTCCATCAGTCTGAGCTGTAAATAACACTGAACACATGACTACTAAACTGTAAGTGTGGTTTTACTGACCTCGAGTGCCCTTAATGTGGTTTGTAAATGAAAATGTGGTTGGTTTGAAATAAAGCACAGCCAATGGTTGTTGGTGGTAGTTGGTTTGAAATAAAGCACAGCAAATGGTTGTTGGTGGTGGTTCGTTTGAAATTAAGCACAGCAAATGGTTGTTGGTGGTGGTTCGTTTGAAATAAAGCACAGCAAATGGTTGTTGGTGGTGGTTGGTCTGAAATAAAGCGCTGCAAACTGTTGTTGGCGGTGGTTGGTTTGAAATAAAGCGCTGCAAATGGTTGTTGGCAGTGGTTGGATTGAAATAAATCCAACCTTGAACCCTGCATGAAATGGTATGAAACTGCATTTGAATTTGGTGGCCTTGCACCCTGCTTGAAGTGGCATGAAACTGCACTTGAATTTGGTGGCTTTGCACCCTGCTTGAAGTGGTATGAAACTGCACTTGAATTCGGTGGCCTTGCACCCTGCTTAAAGTAGTATGAAACTGCACTTGAATGTGGTGGCCTTGCACCCTGCTTGAAGTGGTATGAAACTGCACTTGAATTCGGTGGCCTTGCACCCTGCTTGAAGTGGTAGGAAACTGCACCTGAATTTGGTGGCCATGCACCCTGCTTAAAGTGGAAGAAACTGCACTTGAATTTGGTGGCCTTGCATCCTGCTTAAAATGGTGGGAAACTGCATTTGTATTTGCTGGCCTTGTACCCTGCTTGAAATGGAATTTCAAGGAATAGCCGTGAGTCAACTGCCAGCCCACCAGCCGTGAGTGAGCTGCCAGCACATCAGGCTTAAGTGACTGAGCTGCCACCCCAAGAATCCATTTGGCCCACAATGTCCATACTAGCCCTCTGGAAACCAGTCCCTTCAGCCCACAACACCCATACTAGCACTCCAGAAAGCCCCCCACCCCCTACATTTTGAGTAGGAGTCTATATACCACCCCATCAGGAATGATTTGCCAAAGGCACATCATCTTTACTAATTAGTACGAACAAGAAAGTTGTCTAAGTTTCTATGGGATGCGTTGTGAGACAATCTTGCTAATGCTATTAACTGGAACTTGATGGATTGCCCAGGAGGGAATCGTGGAACAGATGGGGCCGCCCTTAATCTGCTCCTAGCTTTCTTCCTAGCAGGATGATAGCAGTGTTAATTACACCTGATCCTTCAGATTGTGTCATGTTTATTCCACTCTTTAAGAAAAATACCATCTAATAAATCCACTCACACCATATCACATATTGCCTCACCGTCTGGAAATTTGGTAAGCACAGGATTTTTTTCAATTAACCAATAGTCAATGATACCAAGACAGGACAGACAGAAACACAGCAGGGAGCAAGGAAAAACAGTTAGATTAAATTGCATTCATCTCAATGCAAGGTGCCTGACAGGTGAGGTTAATGAACTCAAGGGAGTGGATAGGTAGGTGTGACCGGGACAAATAGCCATCCTGGATACCTGGTTAAGGGAGGGACAGGACTGGGAACGCCCCTGCATCAAGGGCTTGGATGGGATGAAATTTGTCAAGTATATTCAGGAAAGGTTCCTCAGAGGCGTGTCGATGGCCCAACAAAGGAGAGGTCAAAGTTTAACCTACTCTGAGGGAATTGGGCAGGGCATGTGACTGAAGTGTCAGTGGACGAGCACTTTGGGATCAGCAACCGCAGTTCTATTAGTTTAGTTTGGAGATACAGCAGGGAAACAGGTCCTTCAGCCCACCGACCAGCGATCCCCACACACTAACACTATCCTATACACACTGGGGACAATTTACACTTATATCAAGCCAATTAACCGACAAACCAGTACGTCTTTGGAGTGTGGGAGGAAACCAAAGATGTCGGAGAAAACCCACGTGGTCACGGGGAGAACGTATGGTCAGCACCCGTTGTCAGGATGGAACCAAGCGCTGTAAGGCAGCAACTCTTCCGCTGCGCCACTGTGCCGCTTTAGCTTTAGAATATTTATGGATAAGGACAGGGGTGGATCATAATTTAAAGTACTAAATTGGGACAAGGCTGATTTTTATGGTATTGGACAGAAACTTGCAAAAGGTGATTGGAGTAGGTTGTTCTTCCACCACAATGCTATGTCTTCAATGAATAAGCCAGTTCTGAAAATATACGACCAAGTATAGATTCTTTATCATTTACAATAATTAAATAACACTCTGGATTTTTGATCCAAACAATATCTCTCCACTGATATTTAAATAACAAAACATGAATTTAACCTAAATACATGACAAAATGCCCAATGCAATAAGGATTGGTCTTGTTAAAGTTTAAAGATTAACTCATCGCTTTCCATTTATACAGGAAATATGGAAGGTGCAGGAGAAAGGCCTCGCATGTTCCCAGCCACATCAATTATATAGGCTTGTCCTTATAAAATGTTCTTACATTTCAGACTATCTGTTCAGAATGGTTTTCTTAAAAATATGTCCCCTCATGAATAACGAGAAACTGTAGGTTAGAAGGATTGTTTGGAGCTCTGGCATGGACCAGCTGCACAAAGCAACTAGTGACAATGCTGTACACTCTTTTCTGTGCAACGCACCTAGCAGAAATGTTGGGATGTAGCAAGACATGCCATTTCTAAAAGTGGAAAATATCCCACCAAGTTTGCAATTGATCAGAAGAGTTAACTTTATGTGGGATTTTCACTCCCACACAGATATCTCATGGGAATAGTCACAGAGCCACACGAGGATGACAGTCAGACATTATTCATCCGTCACGGCACATAGAATACAAGCTTGACCTTTTCCAGATGCTAATCGGCCTATTGAAATCATCTGAAATTATTTAAGAAAACATAGTTCATGCATTATTTTAGAGGACATATAAATATTCCTTTAAAATATTTCCAGCATCGGCAGTATTTTCCCTGAACTAAAATATTCTGTACAATTTTGAAATTTGTTGTTAAACTGTAAGTTTCCCATGGAATCGCATTATAATGAGATTCAGTGGATTTGTTAGCTCCTAAATGACAGCCTAGTCTGTCAACAAAATTATCTCACTAAATTCAACGTATATGTTAGAAATAAAAATACAAGGCACATTTGGCCACCTTCCATTAAAATGCATCATGCAGCAAGCAGTAGTGGGCATATGCTTCATCTCCCTCTATATTTTCTTTCTCATTTTCTTTAACCCAGGGACAATTGTAGTACAAACCTAGCTAAATGAGTGAGTGGGTGGACAGGTCAGCTTTCAAGGAATCTGTCTAACCTAGATGAATATGCCACTGCTGCACCAGATGTTATCAGCAGGTGTGTAGACAGACTCTCTCTCTCTCGCTCTCTCTCTCTCGGAGTACATGCGCCAATCAGCATCAATGGTGTGGATGTGGATGTGGAAATAGTTGAAAGCTTCTAGTTCTAATATTGGTGGTAATATTACTAATGATCTGTCATGGACCAACCATACTGATGCGACGGACAAGAAGGCGCAACTTCCTTAGGAGACAGAGAATTTGGAACATTTCCAGTGATTCTTATAATCTTATAAAGTGATGCACAATAGAAAGCATACTGTCAGGTTACATCACAGCTTGGTCTGCCAAAAGCTCTGCTCAAGATTGCAAGAAATTGCAGAGTAGTTGGTAAATTTAGCCGAGTCCATTACACAGCCATGATAATCAAAAAATTGTCCCATCCCGGGCATTCCTTCTTTTTCCTGCTCCCGTCTGGCAGACGGTGCAGAAGCTTGAAAGTGCATACCACCAGACTCAGGAATGGTTTCTTTCCCTCCATTATCAAACCACAGAACAGTCCTTCCATAAGCTAAGATACTGTTCAATTCATCTCTATCCCATTGAGAACATTGGATTTTGTCTGATATGCTACAATGCTGAGAACTATATTGAGCACTATATCTTCCCCTTTGCTCTAATGTACTCGAGTTTGAACAGATTGTATCTATGTATGGTTTATTTGATCTGTTTGGATGGCATGAAATGGTACATATAATAGTTACAATACTACTCAAAATAAAGAACAAAACCTAATTGTATATGTATTAGTTTATATGCCATGGGTGATGCTGTCAAGGTGAGCAATTAGTCCATCCCAAACTTCCTTCTGAACTGAGTACATTGCCAAGGCCATTTCAAAGGACATTTGATTTTAATTCCTTCAGATGTAACTATGGGATTTTAAATTATAGATCGGCCAGAATTGCTGGAATGTTAATCTATTAATTTAAACATGAAACTTTTACACCCAAGTTATAAAGTTAACTTATCAATACAGATTATATGCCAAATAAGTTAACGTAACATTAGATTGCGTGCAATTCATTTAACACCCTGGTAATATATTTCATTAATATATTCTGTTGTTCAATCTCAACAGACTGCTGGAATACTAAACTAATCACAAAATCATTAACACATGGATTGCCTTTTGCACCAATTTGTACCCGTGGCTGCACATTGCCAGTTGGATGCCGCATAAACATTTCAATATCCTTGCTGCCTATTAATATGGTGCAATCTTAAAATCAAGATAAATGTTAGCAAATTGCAGCTACTCTGGGACAGGGGCAATCATCATCTCTGCATCCAAATAGCATCTGAAATTATCAAATAATTGTTCATTATAATCTGAACTACCTACAGCATTTTTTTTAGATTGTTGCATCTAGAGCATATTTACATACTGCACAAATTCATTACAACTAAAGCCCAACTCTAATAATACAGCTTTTCCCAAGTGAAATTACCACTTTGGGACAATTACACACTTATTAATGCAGGTGTTCCTATCACAATTAATGAAGATTACAAATGGCTTCTGTTGAGAAGAAAACATTTGATTATTCAGTAGTGCTAATCGTAACCATCTAAAAACATTATACGCCACAAGACACATTCACAACTGTTTAATGCACAATTTAATTCTCTTTATTTTAAGAAAGATTAATTGTTAGAAATTTAAGTATTATTAAAATAAAATTAAAGTTAGTAATGATTTAAATGCATGCTATTTAATATGGTGAATTGATCAAATATGCAATTGTTTAACTTTTCTAGCAGGAACCTTTTCCTCCAAATGAATCTTTATTTAGTTGTGTTTTTATAAGTTTCAAAAGAAGTTCAAGCAGTTGTGGTGTGGTTTGTATTAAACAGACACCCTGTTTGACAGTGCTCTGTGCCTTCATTTATTGTTTACTAAGTTGTCACCAGAGCCATGATTTGGCATTGCTTGCTTTTTCGTCTTGCAAGAGAAAGCATTAAAATGCTTACCAAATACAAATGTTATGTTCAGGAAAACTGAAGATAGGAAAGGTAATTGGTTTTCTAATGTAACAGAAATCAAGAGCACAAGAAAATAGGAGCACTGAAAATAGGAAAATAGGTAGGGCACTGGGCCCTTCAAATCTGACCGAACATTCCCATAAAATGTTGTACACCTCAATCACATCCCCTTCAGCCATCTTTGTTCCAAGGAAAATAAACCCAGCCTATCCAGTGTCTCTTCATAACTGAAATGCTCTGTAACTTGCTCTCCACCAGATACAATCGTGTTCTTTATGTAGGGTGTGGCAACCAGAATTGCACACAAGCCTTTAGTTGTGACCTAACATTCATTTCATAAAAGTTGTACCATAACATTCTTGCTTTTATACTCTAACCAAATTATTAACAATTATCATATTGCCTTCAATCCAGATTGCAGTGTCTCACCTGAAGATTATTCAGCGGGTCCATTTTCATCACCGGGCCAATAGTGTTCAGTGGTAAGGAAATATCAATGCTCTGATTTGGCATTAATGGAGTGTGAATTGGAAGTGGAGTTGTGGGGATCACACCAAAGCTAGGAAAGAAACACAAAGCACATTAGGCACGTATATAATTTTCCTCTCGTCCTCCAAGTCAAACTATCCCAACCTGAAATAAAACTATTATACAAGCTACAAACAGTGTTATATTATCTGGAATGGAATCAGAACAATGGAAGATAATTGCCCTGGTTCAAATAACCATCATGGAATCTTAGCCATGTTCAAAAATGAAGTGCCCTGGATTCCAGATCCACCAAATTAATAAGCCTGCAGCAAAGAGACATCAATTTCCAAATTATAGATTACTTCAGTGCATAACCACCATGAGAAAAGCAAATCAATTATTTCACTAATATCAGCAAGTTAGGCTGAATTTATGCATGCTTCAGGTATTATGAAAGCCACATCAAACTATTTGGATTTAACATCTTGACACTATTCTTACAATGTTATGATACACAGTGAAGCTTTTCATTTTCTTGGATGTGTCACCTGAATCAGTAGACTCACAAAACATCAGCTATGAATATTGCAATGGAAAAAAAAGTACATCAGATTGTGTTCTTTTATCAGTACATGTCTAATAGAAAGTGGCACCCCAAGACTTACTTGGGAAGCATTAATTGGCAAAAATGAGATTTAGGATATTCCCTTGAAACATACCATGTTTGACGAATACAGGGATAGTGTTTTTGTTGTGTCCCCCCCTCCCCCCCGTATGGGATGTTCACATCATTCTGGATTCATAAACAAAATGGGTTAACATAAATAAAAAATCAATTCCGCCCCAGTTTTTTGCCCTCTAAACCTAGCCCCAAATTGGGTTGTATTGAACAGTGGAAACAGTTTTGAACCAAATCTAAACTAATCAAAATTTCAGACAAACTGCACCTTAAATTTCACAGCTGTTTCTCTGATGCCACTTGACCTGCTGAGTATTTACAGCAAATCTGTTTTTATTTCAGATTTTTCAGATCTCAACTATTTTCATTTTTATCAGGCCAATGCAGTCAATTAGGCATGTTCATCATTCGATCAATTTCGGACAGGTTTTCATGGTATGCACATTGACTCCTCAAAGACTGACATCCTGAAGTATTGAGTGTGGATTAACAAATATTTTAATAATGAACTTTAGTTAATTATTACAGATTCCAACGCCAACATCCCCTTGATAAAGTGGTGGTGAGACACTTTCTTGAACCACTGCAGTCCTTCGCAGAAGTCACAGGTGTCGGAGATGTTGTCAAAGTAGACCAGGCAAATATCTTTGTGTAAGAAAGAACTGCAGATGCTAGTTTAAATCAAAGGTAGACACAAAATTCTGGAGTAACTCAGCGGGTGAGGCAGCATCTCTGGAGAGAAGGAATGGGCGACATTTCGGGTCGACCCAAAACATCGCCCATTCCTTCTCTCCAGAGATGCTGCCTCACCTGCTGAGTTACTCCAGCATTTTGTGTCTATAGGCAAATATCTTCAGTGCATTATGTAGGTGCGATACACCACAGCCATATACTCAAGTGGTGGAGGGAATGTTTGTTTAGGGTGTGACATTGGGTGCTAATCGTGTAAGCTGCTTTGAACTGGAGGGTGTTAAACTTGAAACTTGGGCCCATCAGGGGAAGTAGAGAGTATTCTGCCACACTACAGACTTATGCCCTGCAGGGACCAAGATGGATGGGCTAATGGAGCTGTCTTGATAAACTCCTGCAGTGATGCCCTAGCTCTCCTCCAGAATTCAGATGTTTGGTCCACAATTATGATGAGGTCAGGAGTGGAATGGTCCAGCTGAAGCACTAGCTGGGCATAGGTGAGTAGGAGTAGGTTGAGTAAGTGCCATTTGATATCAGCATAGCTTTCTCTGAAACACAAGTTAAAGAACTGAGACAATCCTATTCCTTTTCTCCAGAGACGCTGCCTGCATTTGCTGTCTATCCTAGATAATTATATCTATATAACATGGTTAGAAAGGGATAGGATTCAATCTTAACTCCATCTACTTGGTGTGAGTAGAAACCAGACCTGCGTTTACGAATGGGGAACGGTGCAAATAGTCTCTAGAAAATGAACTCGGTAGAGACTAAGCATTTGAGACACAAATGGTTGCAGCCATGAAAGGAAATTTTACGCTGCAACCAGTCAGGGTGTTAATTAATCAATGCCATTGTTACATAAAAGCACAATAATTCATATTTTGGTGATCAGAAAATATAAGGAGTACTGAGCAGGTCAGACAAAATCTATGGATAGAAACATAATCAACATTCTAAATGAAAGACATCCATTCTATGCTTTGATTTTGTTTTTTCCTCCATCGATGTCACCCAATTTGATGAGCATTTCCTGTATTTTCTGTTTTCACTGCTTCAAGTTCCTGCCTCACACTGCTCTCCAGGGAACCAGTACAAAGATACAAAAAAAATCAAAATTGAAGTTTGGCAATAATTGGTTTAAAACATACTTTTGCTGCTAAAAATACTGCTCTGAATTTTGATGCATGGAAATAGCATATCATCATGAATTTAGGTCAGCAATTCAGTTCAATATATAAAGGTTTCTTTTGTATGTGCTGAACAACATTTCTTCAAAACGCAGTTTACTTATGTGCAATCTATAAATATTACACATTGGCAATAAATGCAATTTCAAATTAGACAGTTATACAGGTGAAATATTTTATCAAGGTTAATGTACATGACATACAGTGCCTTCCATAATGTTTGGGACAAAGACCCATCATTTATTAATTTGCCTCTGTACTCCACAATTTGAGATTTGTAATAGAAAAATAAATCACATGTGGTTGAAATGCACATTGTCAGATTTTAATATAGGCCATTGTTAGACATTTTGGTTTCACCATGTAGAAATTACAGCAGTGTTTATACATAGTCCCCCCATTTCAGGGCACCATAATGTTTGGGACACAGCAATGTCATGTAAATGAAAGTAGTCATGTTTAGTATTTTGTTGCATATCCTTTGCATGCAATGACTGCTTGATGTCTGCAATTCATGGACATCACCAGTTGCTGGGTGTCTTCTCTGGCGATGCTCTGCCATGCCTGTATTGCAGCCATCTTTAGCTTATGCTTGTTTTGGGGGCTTCAGTTTTCCCTTCAGCATATAAAAGGCATGCTCAATTGGGTTCAGATCGGGTGATTGACTTGGCCACTCAAGAATTGACCCTTTTTTAGCTTTGAAAAACTCCTTTGTTGCTTTAGCAGTATGTTTGGGATCATTGTCTTGCTGTAGAATGAACTGCCGGCCAATGAGTTTTGAGGCATTTGTTTGTACTTGTGCAGATAGGATGTGTCTATACACGTCAGAATTCATTATGCTACTACCATCAGCAGTTGTAACATCAATGAAGATAATTTATTATAGAGAGAATTCTTCTATCATCAGCTGTGGAGGTCTTCCTTGGCCTGCCAGTCCCTTTGCGATTAGTAAGCTCACCAGTGCTCTCTTTCCTCTTAATGATGTTCCAGTTGATTTTGGTAAGCCTAAGGTTTGGCTGATGTCTCTAAGTTTTATTTGGCACAACTTTGGTCCTCATGTTGATAAACATAATAATTTTTTTCCCAAGGTGATGGAAAGACTAGGTGCTGAGAGCGCTATTATACCTGCTTGAAGGAGGTAATTAAACACATCTGAGAAATTACAAACACCTGTGAAGCCATGTGTCCCAAACATTATGGTGCCCTGAAATGGGGGAGACTATGTCTAAACACAGCTTTAATTTCTACATGGTGAAACCAAAGTGTATAAAAATGGCATTTAATAAAACCTGACAATGTGCACTTTAACCACATGTGATTTTTTTTCTATTACAAATCTCAAATTGTGGAGTACAGAGGCAAATAAATAAATGATGGGTCATTGTCCCAAACATTATGGAGGGCACTGTAACTTTGGAGTCCTGTCACAGGACAGAGTGACAGATGAATAACAGGTGCAATGCCAAGCAGTAGGTGCCCACAGAGTATTAGCAGGTTTATAAGAATATAAAATCATACTGCACGATAAACAGTACACTGTCGAATATCATCCATGTGAACTGTCTTATTTGCAAAAATGCTGTTTGAACTGTTAGCCCATATATTGCAAATTGAGAAATAAGTCATCATAGCCTAAGCATGAAATCACAATTACAAGAGTTAATCAAACAGTGAAGCAAAGCAGTTTAGTACTGATAGAATGTGTCATTATATTATACAATATTATTGTTTCAACTCAGATTACAGCTTTCGCAGCCGTTTTAAAAGCAATTTTGATAGATTATGTACTCTATACATTTTTAAGTTCAATAATTTGTATTTCACTGTACATTATCACGACTTCTCCACGCCAGATTGCATCTTGGGAAATAACACAAAGAACAAGTCCCTAAAATTTCCATTATGACATTATTTAGTGCAATCATGCATCTGAGCTCCTGCTCTTCTCGAGCTCGAGGGCAAATGAGCTGTATTATTCTCCAAGAAGCTTAACATCTATAAGCTTGCAGATGACCCCACGTTCATACTGTAGCGGACCGGAGCTCGACCAATGATGAGATGGAGAAAAGTAAGGATGTAGAGAACTTAGAAACATGGTGTCAAGAAAATAACCTCTCCCTCAATGTCAGCAAGAGGATGGAGCTGGTGGCATGGTGGCACTGAGGTAAAGTTGCTGCTTTACATTACCAGAGCCCCGAGTTCGATCCTGACTATGGGTGCTGTCTGTACGGAGTTTGTACATTCTCCCTGTGACCTTCGTGGGTTTTTTTTTTCGGGTGCTCCGGTCTTCCCCCACACTCCAAATTCGTACAGGTCTGGAAGTTAATTGGATTCAGTAAAATTGTAAATTGTCTTCGAATGTGTGTGGTCGGCGCAGACTCAGTGGGCTGAAGAGTCTGTTTCGGCGCTGTATTTCAAAACTAAACATGCTCCAATCAGTGTCAATGGTGCCAAAATGGAAATGGTCGAGATCTTCAAGTTCCTAAACATAAATATTACCAACAATCTGACCTGGATCAATCACATTGAAGCTATGGGAAAAATAACAAACCAACACCTCTACTGCCTCAGGAGACTAAGGAAATTTGGTATGTCTCCAACAACTCTTGCAACCTTCTACAATGCACCGTTGAAAGCATACAATCAGGTTGTATCACAGCTTGGTTTGGAAAAGTTCTGCTCAAGACAGCAAAAAATTGAAGAGTTGTAGATCCATTGCATCGCAGTCCATCGCATAGACCTGACTACCCACCACTGACTCCACGCTGCCTCAGGAAAGCAGCCAACATAATCAAAGACCTTTCTCACCCTAGTCATTTCCTCTTCTCCCAGCTCCCTTTGAGCAGAAGATACAAAACCTTGAAAGCACGTAACAACAGACACAGAAATAGCTTCTTTCCCTGTGTATTCAGGCTTCTGAACAGTTTTTCCATAAGTTAGGATGCAGTCCCAGTCTTTCAACCATTACAGAAAAAAGATAGAATTCCCTTGGTCCTCACTTCTCACCCTTCTGGCCTCCACATTAGTCACATTCGCCAGCTCCAACAGGATCCCACCACTAGCCATACCGTCCACTTTCTGCAGGGACCACTGTGTGATTCGCTGGTCCACTCACTCACCCCTCCACATCCATTCCTACCATCCACTGGCACTTTCCTCTGTACAACACCTCATCCCTCACCATCACTCAGTGACTTATACAGCCTTTCTAGGTGAGGCAAAGATTCAAGTGTACCTCCTTCAACCTTGTTTATTGCATTCAGTGCTCTCAGTGTAACCCTCCTACATCAAGCCAAGACCAGAACACTTGCACTCTGTCCACAATGTGATTCTTGTGCTTCTAGCTGCATGTTATTTCAGCTCCCCTCCCATTCCCACGCCAACCTACCTGTTCGTGGCCTTCTCCAATGCCACAGCAATATCAAACGCAGACCAGACAAAAAAAAAAA